>JAJEJO010000942.1:175839-756347 GCA_020662805.1 Glaucomys volans | reverse complement strand
TTCTTTCTTTCTTTCTTTCTTTCTTTCTTTCTTTCTTTCTTTCTTTCATTACTTATGAAATGAGAACTGAGTGCACAGTGTAATGCTGGGCAAGGTGAGGTTGCAAAGTCGAATCAAACACAGAGATGCTTTCAAGGAGCTTCTGGATGAGGTTCAGAAATTAACCAACACAGTTTAAGTATCTCATACCTGAAATGCTTTGGACTAGAAGTGTTTCATATTTGGGAGGTTTTTGGATTATAGAATATTTGTATACAGTTTATCATTTGAGCATTCTAATTCCAAAATTCTGAAATCCAAAATGCTCCACAATTGGATTTTTTTTTTTTTTTTTGGCCAGTATGTTGGCACTCAAAAAGTTTCAGATTTCAGACTTTCAAATTAGGGATATTCAGCCTATAATAATCCACCAAAATAAATATTTTGTACCCATCACAATTCTCAATCTATTGTAAGCTCTAAAAGGATACTGAATATTTGAACATATGGCAGAGAAGACTACCATGTTCAAAGCACACACTGGGGCATCAGTCAGGAGAGCCACTTTCTATTGAGAGGGTCAGGAAATATTTGTAGAGCACTTTATGGAAAGTTAGCCCAACGGTTCTGGATAGGTAGGAAAATGAAGTAAAAAATGAAGAGGTAATGTCAAATATTTAGTCTTGTTTTTTTACTGAGAGTTAAAAGAATTACCATAATTTGGGTGAATGATAAACACAATTTATAGATTAGGTTTATTGAACCCAATGATGAATCCAAGGGGAAAGAAAGAAAAGAAATGTAAAAGAATTAAACAATATGTCCACAGTCACAGAGTGATAGAGTCAGTATTCCTATATTCCTCCAATCAACCTTCCATTGTCTAACATTTATTGTGTGTCTGCAAAGTGCAGAAATTGTCCTAGGTGCCAGGCATCTAGAACATATTATAAACTGATCCTATTCCTGCCTCCAAGAGACTGTACTCTGTTGGAAAGAGACAAATAATTGTCATTCAGTCATTTATTCATTCATTTATTCCAGATAGTGATGAATGCCAGAAAGAGAATACAGCCAAAGAACAAGATATATGCTAACTGCATGTATGTGTGTGGTGGGAGGGAGTGACCACTTGAGAGGGATTTGGAAGTTCTCACTAAGGAGTTGCCATTTCAGTTGAGACCAGAAAAATGATAAGTGATAACCTTTCAGAAACCTAGGAAAGAGCATATGAGACTGTTTGAGTCAGTTTTTGCATCAATGTCAATATACTGTCAATATACTTTGACAATGTAAGAAGAACAACTTAGCAAAGGAAGTTTGTTTTGTTTCATGGTTTCAGAATTCGGTCTATGGTCAGCTAAGTCCATATCTCTGGACGCAAGATGAGGCAGAATGTCATGGCAAATGGATGGCAGAGGAAGGTAACTCAGGACATGCCACCCAGGAAGCAGAGAGAGGGGTCCACTTACCAGAGACAAATATAGACCCCAATGGTACACTCCAGTGACCTACCTCTCCAGACACCCCTTATTTGTGTATGGTTAAAATTCAATTAATCCATATCAATAGATTAATCCACTGATTAGGTTAAGGCTCTCAACCTAATCATTCACCTGGGAACATTCTTGCATTGTCTCACGTATGAGCATTTTGGGGACACCTCATATCTAAATCATAACACAGACTAAAAAGACTGCATATGACCTGAGATGGGAACTTGAGAGCAAGTCATGGAGAACTGTACTACATGAAGAAGTGAGGAGACAACTTGGTGAGGTCTCCTAAGATAGTGAGAAACTTGAATCTTCCTTCTTCGGGAGGACGCTATTGGAGGATGACAATCAGGTGTTATGGTTTGGGTGTCCCCTAAAAGCTCATGTGTGAGACAATGCAAGAATGTTTAGAGGAAAAATGATATCGGTTATGAGAGCCTTAACCCAATCAGTGAATTAATCCCTTGATAGCATTAACCAAGGAGTAACTGAAAGTGGATAGGGCATGGCTAGAGGAGGTAGATCCCTGGAGGTATGCCTTTGGGGTATATATTTTCTATCTGGCCAGCAGAGACCCTTTCTCTGCTTCCTGATCATCACGTGAGCCACTTCCCTCTGCAATACTCTTCTGCCATGATGTTCAGCCACACCTCAAGCCCTGAGGAATGGAGTCAGCCAACTCTGGATTGAGACTTCTAAAACACTGAGCCTCCAAATAAACTTTTCCTCTTCTATAATTTTTCTTGTCAGGTCTTTTAGTCACAGCACAAAAAGTTGACAAAAAATCAGGAAACTGATATGATCTGATTTATACTTTAAAAAGATCATTTTGGCTGTTGTGAGGAATCTATAATGTGGGAGACAGGAGTAGGAACAGAAGGACCTGGTGGACTATTTAGGCATCTGGGTAGGGAAAGGGTTGGACAGGGTTTTGTTAAAGAAGATAGTAGTAGTGGTCAGGGTAAGGACATCCCAACAGGATTTACTAATGGAATTGGAGAGGGGGCAAGGGAGAGAGAGAATAATGGATGACTCATATTTAAAATTTTTTTCTATTATTTTGTCACTTTGGTTTGGTTTTTGGCCTGGATAACTAGGGAAAACAGCACTATTTATAGAGATGGGAAATAAACAAGAAGGCTCTGGTTTTAACAGTGGGCAAGGTGAGTGGGCACATAGAAATCTAGAGTTCTGTTCTATGCATCTTAAGTTGGGCAAATATTTTAGCCATCTGAACTCTGACTTGTGTAAAGAAAAAATTGGACTTATAGGTTGATGGTACACTTTTGGGAATCAATTGGGCATAGATGTTCCAAATGACAGTCTCTCTGATTTCAAAACCATGCTCACTCTGGTTAGGACTTTAGTGAAAAGGAGTAATGGGAAACCAGCCTGGAAAAGTGGGTTGGAATTCTGAAGGAGATGTATAATGAATTCGTTTCATTACTACTTCTCCTGAATGATGCACTGGGTACAATATCTAAGGTCCATTAAATAAGTGGATTTCTATCGCCAATTGCAAAGAAATATCTTTAAGCTAGTTTGAAAACATACTTCAGGAAAATAAAGGAATAATGCTTTAAAATGGGAGGATTTAATACTTTTAAAGTACATTCAAAAACAAAAGATGGAAAGGCTTAGAAACATTTTGATATCTCTGTAGGATTTATGGAGGACTTTGAGAAGTGGTGAGCAACATGTGCAGGAATCATTTTTCTAGAACAATGAAATGCCCTTTTTAAACACAGCACAAATAATATATTTCATTGAAAAATAAAATAGGAGAGTACACATATTTAAAATTCACTCAAGAATTAATGCTAATTAAGCTCATACTTTGGCAATGAAGAAGAGAAAATGTAATTTGTTAGGTTCACATTAGGAAGGAATAATAAGGAACTGGATTTTTCAACTGCAATATATAGAAACAATTAACAATGTAATGATTTAAGATCTACTGTGAATCAGACCCCATTGTTTCTCAATCCTGCCAGAACAACCAATTGCTTTAGTAAAAGGAGTTCTAGATGTTCCCCAACACGTTTATATTTTAGTGTGTGTATGGAAAGGAGGGATCTTATCTGATAGCCTTTACTGAACACTAATAGATACATAGCATCATATTGGTGGAAGGGTGGGTTGCAGAGATGATTCAGGGCCCCATCTTCAAGTTGTTTATCTAGTCAGTTTACAGTGGTATTTGGCAAACTAGATCCACCCACAATTTATATACCATAAGCAGCAGAGAAGGGCCACCAGAATGAATGAAAGTGGCATCAGGAAACAAGCAGATTCAGTGAATCCTGGCTTGGGGATTAAAATAGGTTCATGGTAGGGGGGACATTTAGGTTGGACATTGAAGTATATACACACTTAAGTACGCACATATACACATGCAGAATCTCTCTCACATACACACACATACTTGCCCACATGTACACGTGTTTAACAAGCAGGAAAGAGTATTTTAAGCTACTCTGAGCCCAGATGCAGGACACAGGCAATGGGAAAGAGGCAAAAGCCAGGACCAGCAGAGGTGTAACACTTTCCAAGAGTAACTTCTCAAACATTACATTTAGATGGAAGATGGAAAATTATTACCTTCATAGGTACTTGTAGAAGAGAATGGCTATTGTTTCCTAACTGAGAACCTTTGGATTCCTTTCCCTCTCATTTCTGAAGGCCATTTAAGCCAGGGAAGACATTCAAGTGAAGACAGCCTCTTGGGAATTGGGAGAGAACAAGGAGAAGACTCGTGTTTGAAGGTCCTTCTTCTAGGGTCAGTTATTGGTATCTGTGCCTTAATCCAAAGCCTTGTTTCTGGCTCTGAATAACATAGGATCAGGGCTAATAGAAAATGTAGGTCAAAATTTTGTGTAAGTTTACCTCTTCAAAATGCCTTGATAAATTATTGAAAGCAAAAATCAGTTATATGGACTTAAAAGTACATTGAAATTGAATATTTAAAAATGATATTACTCTGAATATCTGACTCCCTTAACTAGACAGATAAATATATGTAAACGACCTACAACTCTGAAGAGAATGGAGGTTATTTTTGGATGGATCCCTGTGGTCAAAGATGGTGTCTTGCTGCATAGAGGAAAAGAGAAGGGTGAGGGCAGCAGAGGCACTGGGAGTAGGGTCTTGGGGTCAGAATGTGGTGCTTTCACCCTGGATGAACTGCAAAGGGGGGAGGGTATCAGACAGTGTGTTTATAAAAGGAAAGAGAACAACTGTTCCCTCACAGAGGCATGGTTCTCATTTCCTTTATATACTCAGTATGAATCTAGGTGCTCTATGCTGTCAGCTCTCTGTCGGGGATGGGAATACACGAGTTCATCTTTCAGTCTCGAAGTGTTTACTATCCAGTATCCAGACAGGAAAACAGACAATTAAATAATTTATGCAAATTGGTAAACTGTTTTCTATTTCTTTAAACAAAAGTATCCCCCAGATATCAGACACAACACTTAAATACTTGGAAGTCCAAGAGCTGATAGTAATTATTAGGCAAATTTAGTTTGGGCCTTGCTTAGAGAAGACACATAATCCTGGGTGAATTCACATTTCCCATATAATTCAGAAGATGTAAATAGATTGGAGAAAAACTGGAAACCTGCACATGAGTAGGGGTCCCCTACCATCAACATCATGTCAAAATATTTATTGTGTACCTTTGACTTTGGGTAAGATGATTTAGATATCAGTGTCCCCCAGAATCTCATGTATCCAATGAAAGAAAATTTAGAGGTAAAATGACAGTTTTATGAGAACTTTAACCTAATCAGTGTGCTGATCCTCTAATAGGGATTAGCTGGGTGGTAACTCTTAGCAGATCGAATGTGGCCAGAGGATGTGGATCACTGGGTCGTGCCTTTGGAGTTTATATTTGGTCTGTTGTGAGGGGACCCTCTCTCTCTGCTTTCTATTGCCATGTCCTGAACCACTTTTCTCTGCCATGCCCTTCTGCCATGATGTTCTGCATCACCTTGGGGCCACAGCAAGAGAATCAATCATCTATGAACTGAGACCTCTGAAAGTATATTACAAATAAAATTTTTCTTCTTAAAATTGTTCTTATGAGGTCTTTTGGTAACCGTGGCAAAAATGCTAACTAAAACTCTAAGTGAGATGGAATGGAATAGGGGCATGGGGCAAAAAGAAATGTGTCTCAACTCTTATTAAAAGGCTCAGACTTGAGCAATGAGGTTCTATTTCAAAGCAATACACAGCCCAAGAGACATTAGAAGAGCAACAGACCTTCTTTACTCCACACTCATGAAAGACTGACACACCATGAAAGCATGTTCATATATGACCTGATCCTACTTATGGGTATTGACCAAGACCAAACAGTCTGCTGCAGAGGAACTATCCAGCAATGATGGTGTTTCCCTGGCTTATATCAACCCAGCTGTCTTGTAATTCTATTACTTGTATACATGTCTTTCCTCTTCCACTGACCACAGACATGCTTAGGTATTTTTCCTCCCAGTATCTAGCACAACACATTCTTTTATGAACGGTAGTCATTTAACAATTGCTTGTTAAACAGCGTGATGGAACCACAGAGATGAATAGACTACAAGCCCCACTTTGCTTGTTAGCTATATCCCCAAAGAAGACCAACACCTTTCCACAGTGGAAAACAACTTCATGAACCAACTTGTTCAGAAATAATGACATTCCAGAGAAAGATCTGGATTACTGATGAGGTTAAGGTGCTTATGCATCTAGCTAACTAGCCATTCCTTACTGAATGGTTACAATATTCTTCCTGCAGAGAGCTATGCAGCAGACCTGCCCTCTCTTATCCTTGGTTTCATTGTCTACCCTTTTAGTTATCTGCAATCAAGCCCAGTAGGAAATTATTAAATGGAATTACAGAAATAAAAAAGTTATAAGATTTAAATAAATTTGATTACAATATATTATTATAACTATTTTATTTCATTATTAGTTATTGCTAATCTGTTACTGTGCATAGCTTACAAATTAAAGTTCATCACAGGAATGTACATATAGGAAAAAGCATACAATATATAGGGTTTGGTGTTATCCTTAATTTCAGGCATCCTCTCAGGGTCTGGGAATATATTCCCTGCAGATAAGGGGAAACTACTATTCTGAAATACCACTTAGTTTTCACAATAATAATTTAGAACTAATATTTTCATATTAACCATATTTCACACATAAGGGAATTGGGACTTAGAAAGGGTAAATGTTCCCCAGGATGGGAAAGGGGTGGGTTCTAGGCTCAGTCCTAGGCCTGATGGTGTGTGACACCAGTTCACAGAAACCAATCATGCTCTCATACTTCCCAAACTCTGTGTTCAATGATTCTGATTTGGTAGCTTAAAGTTATCCATAGTGGGAATATTTGCACCATGAAAATCAGAAAGCACTATTAATTAGGGGTATGTGTATATGAACAATGTTTACCAGCATGTTCACTGCCTATGATTTTGATTCCAAAGTCTCAGTGCTAATGAACTCCTACCCTATATATACTCAATAAATAATAGACACTTGGCAATAGCTGTATGTTGAAAAAATAAGGACAATGTACATATTCAAATATGCAGGAGGGGTAGAAAAGAAACAAAACCATTGACTATTAAGATTTCTTGGGAGATCCAAAGCATAGAGCAGACAAATGCTATATATCTGGAAGACCCAAGTCACCAGAAAGCTGGGGTTTTGGAAAATCAGAAGGAATTGCACCTTAGTATCTATCACATACTAGAATGAATATATATTAAAATCAGTCAGTGGCCCTTCTCTGATTCCTAGCCGCCTTCTGATTCCTGGGATGAAGAGGAGACAACAGCATTCTTGTAGTTCAAAAGGTATGCACCCAATCCTAATACAGAAAATGACATGCCAGTCAGTTCCTGTAGATGTGGTTACTGGCTCTCTAACATTTGTTCACTCCTGGAGGGCTGAGGAAACTACTTTTTTCCACACACAAAGGTGAGCCTTGTGAATACAGCATGCACCTTCCACTGAAGTGCATCCCAGCCTCTCCACCAACTTTTAGGAAGGGAACTCACTTCTTAATTTATTTGCTACAGAAGTAAAATGAAAGGGGAGAAAGAAAAGCAAAGGAAGCACATGTATTGATGCTATCAAGTGGGTGCCTAACAAATGCTCGCTGAAGAAATGAGAAAAGGACAAAGAAAGAACTGCCTTCTGATTTCAATGTGATCTCTGACACTAAACTTATCTAAGATGGACCAGCCTGGTTTTAGCAGGACACAAGGTCGGTTTTCATCTTTCTGATATCGCCTGCATTACATGGCAATGTGTGCAACCCACTGAGATGAGGGTTTAAAAGCACTCAGCCAAGAACACAGCTCCTGCTGTGTAACTCTGGAGAGAATCTTTCCAAAACATGGTGATAGATGCCCAGAGCAGGAATATAATAGGAAGACAAATCCTCAACAACAGGTGAAAGAAAAAGGATGAAGACAGCAATTCCAGGAGAGCTCTAGAGCTCTGCGTTCATTTTGCCAGTAGCTTTTCCTTCAGTCAGGCCAGCATTACACAGGATGGCTGGGAAACATTTGCGGATAAAGTGCAAGCAATTCTTTAAGTCGTAAAACCCTAAGACAAGCGTCAAAGGCTGATTTTTATGGCCCTCTCTAGAGTCTTGCTTGCAATAAAACACTATCCTAAGGTAGCTATAGCTGTGGACTTCTATTTTAAGATTCATAACTCCACACAAGTTTAATGGAAATCAATAGGTCCAGGAATCCTATATTCTTTGTAATTAGTGAGAAATGCCGGTCTTCATCACAATCCAGGGTGAGACCTGTTTCATCATATGCCCAGACACTTCTCCACACACTAGATATGAAAGACAAATATCACCATTTATGCCTCACTGGGCAAGTATATGAAACTGAATTATAAAGACAAATGGAGGCAGAGGCATTCAGAAACAGGGCTGCAGAGAAAAGGAACAGAAACGGAAGGGAAAATAGAAGGGAAAGACAGGTATTGCTCAATTCTAGAGGGAATTACCCAGAGATTCTCTGCAGCATTTCTGGGTGATGCCTGTGTGTGTTGGCAGCTTCAGACTGTGGGGTCTTCATAGGCCTCATTCAAATACGTGCCTTTATGCCTGCTATGAGTCCCTGATTAAAAATATATATAAATACACACACACATATACATATATATATATGTATGATTCGTAATTATTTGTTGAATTTTTGTAGATGCTTCATTGCTTCAGGTCTTGGCTCAGCTACCTGGGAAGCAGATGGAGTTGGAGATCAGCATGAAGGTTGAAGTATCAACAATCATGGGGCTGCGTAAGAAGCAAGATGGGACAGAAGGAGGAACTGGATTTCAACAAAGGCTTCAGCTGATCCAGGAGGAGTTCTACAGCTGGGATGGTCCTGTGGTATTGTATCCACCTTGAGGGAGGCAGGCCTCAATGCACCTAGGGGTGTGGAGTGTCCCTGGAGAGGGCAGGTTGGCTCTCTTTACTTGAAGGTTATTCACAGAGATGGAATCATCCTCCAGCACCCCCAGAAGCAGGAAGAACAAGTGATTCAACCCTGGAGGGGTCTGCAGAGCACGCCAAGGCATTTGCCACAGTTCATGGGTAAGAGAAGACAAAGGTGCCACTAGTACAACCTACTAAAGTGCCTGTCTGAATTTAGTAGTGTCAAAGACTTCAGCAACTCTTCAAGTAACTACCTTCATGTTCCCTCTTTGCAGGAAGACTTGCTCCTCCAAACTACCAAACGGCAACTTGATGCATCTACTTTCTGCGTCCCAGAAGGAATTTTGCCATTTCCCACTTCATCCACCACTCTTCTTGCTAGGATAGAGCCTGACAGATGAAACTTTCAGATTAAAGAAAAAACAAAATGAAACAAAACAAACAAACAAAAACCCAACCACTTTCTATCTCTACTGTTCCTAGACTTCTGACCACATTCCTCTTCCTAAAAAATGACCAGGTGAATCTTTACTGAAATTCTTATTCAGACAATTCTATTCCTGAGAGGTGAGAGGAGCCTACTGAAATCCAGGCCTATCAGTAAAATAAAATAAATCATACTTTTTAACAGGGTGATAAACAGCATGGGAATCAAATGCACATAATTTCATGTAATGATTTCCTGTTCTGTACTTTTAACATTTATTAGGAACCCCCAATTATGCTGGAGCAGTCTATTTCTCGCACTATGTATCAGGCAAAAGCTACCATTTCTGTATTCTTTGTTAAGAGGGACAGAGAAATTAAGACCCAGAAACACAACTGGGGACACACAGGATTACTTGACAGCTTCTTGTTGCCAACAACAGCAAAAAAGTGTTTTCTCCCCAACTGAACTCTGGGCACATTAGAAGTACAAAATGTATCTTACTGATCTGGCACCTTCCAGACCCCCTAGTAAAGGTCACTGTTCTTTCTGGGACCTTAAGTCATTAGACTGAAAAATGTTTTAAGAATTCTGACCTATTTCCTGTGTGAGGAAACAATTTAGAAGAACATATCCATGAAATATTTAACTTTTTGAGAAAGTACACATTCCATCCATTTGAAATAGCATGTCATGTTGACCTAGGGCCTTCCCAATTAGGACCAGGCTTTGGATTGTAGCATTCAAGGACTCAGTCAGTTGTCCACAAGTCAACTTGCTCATTTTATTGTTAGCAATTACTCCATTACTAAAATTTGCCATTGTCTTTAACATCTTCTGCACATGTATCCTAAACTAAACTATGTGTTCTTTTTGAATATAGATCTATTTTATTTTTGATAAACATATGTATTTTTTTATAATTCTAAGGACTATTACATGTATTAAAGACTCAGTATATGGTTGCTGAATGGATTCTGTGGGAAGTTTTTGAGGTAGATTAAGTAAAATGTTCATACAGTGAAAGAGAAAAACAATTAAAATATTAGGATTGGGTGGGGTTGTGGCTCAGTGGCAGAGCACTTACCTAGCACGTGTAAGGCATGGGGTTCAATTCTCAGCACCACATATAAATAAATAAAATAAAGGTCCATTGCCAACTAAAAATATTTTTAAAAAATATTAGAATAAAAAAAAGTAGATGTGGCAAATATACCAAACATAATTACCTGAGTTTCAATTTTGGGTCTGAGCCTCTCAGAAGTCAAAGAGAGAAAGAAAGTAAGAATTGTCCTAGTTCTTACTGGGAAGGAGAAAGAACAAGTCTAACAAGCCATGCCTGATATGATTCTGAAGCAATTCTTACAAGGGAGTCTATAGAGGGGATGCAATTAGCATTCCACAGAAAATGCAGATGGGAATTTTGAGATGGTCTGTTCTATAACAATTGTGAGCAAACCAGTCCGAAATATCCAGAGATTGAAGTCATGCATTCTACTGCATTTACCTATTCCCTTCAAGCAACAGCTGTGGTATACCCACCATCTACCAAGTGATATTGAGGGAGCTGGAGAAAAAGCACTTATGAAGCTGGAATGCTAGTGTGAGACAGGCAAGGGAACATGAAAACAAACAAGGAAACATGAAAACAAACAGTGCTGCTTTTGTAACATGGAAATTTCCAGGCATAGTGCTAACTATAGAAAGAGAGTGAGAAGGTTGCACTTGTGTGCACATACAACACAGCAAAAACGTCCTTCTGAATTTTACCTAAGAGAAAAACAACAACAGCAACGCAAACATAAAACAAACATAAGACTTACTGAATCCAAGCATTTGAAAGACTAAGTAACTAAGAATACAAGTCAGATAAGCCAAAGAAGTTTATAAACAACACATTTCTGGTACAATGAGTCTAATGAAAAGATGTTTACTTATTTCTCTAAAAAGCAATGTCTCCTTTACCTGTGGAATCCTAAAACTTTTTTTAGGAGAAAGGGGGCAAACCCTCAGCTTTTAAGAAATGTAGGTTATTCCCTAACCACAGTAGAACGTATTGCTCCATAAAATGTCAACATCAAAACAATATAGAAAAAATAATTACAGACAGTGTTAGTGTTGTAAGCTGATAAGGACCAGATGGTCTTTTGTATTTATGGTTTTCCTTGTGCATACAAATGCTTTGGGGATCTAATTAGCCTTCTACAAAACTCAAACTGGGTAATTACTATCATTATCCCCTTTTCAAATAAATCTGAAGTCTAAACTGCAATTATGTTTTTTATCTTACATTTGGTATTCACAC
This sequence comes from Glaucomys volans, assembly GCA_020662805.1. Classification (NCBI taxonomy): domain Eukaryota; kingdom Metazoa; phylum Chordata; class Mammalia; order Rodentia; family Sciuridae; genus Glaucomys; species Glaucomys volans. Next base: position 744,678 of record JAJEJO010000942.1, on the reverse strand, counting down.
ATTTTAAGAATTGTTCTTTGCCATCTACTCAGAAAACTTCTTAACATGGACCAAACTAAATAAAGTGCAGCAGGATTAGGAAGAGAAAACATTTTTTAAAAAATGGCTCACTCTGTTAGAGCAAAGTGCTGACAACCACTGAAGGTTTTCCTCCACAAGTTCTCCCTCTGTCACCTTGTCACTCCTATCAAGAAGAAAGTCCCTGTTCTCTGAGACTTTGTATTTCCACTTATGCTTGCACAGCAAAAGGGAAGAATTTCTAACCCGGAGATATAAGCAGTCACACACGTTGGAGAAAGGATTTTCTATGAGATGTGATGTGGAAACCATTTCAATTAACTTCTGACTCTGCCCCCAAAGTGCAATACCTGGGCTGGCACTGAGCTGCACAGAGGTGGCAGTGCACATAACAAGCCTGTTATGTCATCTTTATGGGATTTTTGTCCTCGAGACACTAGAGTCACATCTCTGTCCTGCAAAGTGAAGGGAACATAATCATGTGTACCAGTGAACTCATAATAGAGAATTCATCAAAGTCTATCGCCTGCCAGAAGTATGTGTGAGAATACATGTGAGAAGGGGATTTAGGGAGCAACCATTTTATTTTAGGCATGAGGCCAAGGATTAGAGTTATCAGGGGGACATGTATGTCTTTCTTGGCAAAAAAAAAAATCTGGACAGTGACACGTATCAGAAACTATGTTTTTCACAGCATCTCCCAGTGAGGAGGTCAAGAATATTCAGAATGTCAGCTTGACATCTCAAAATTTAGCATCATGATTACTGATCCAGGGGGCAAAATCCAAAAATAGTTGACAGAGGGAATATTCAGGTTGATGAACTGGAACTGAGGTGGATACCTGGCACTGGGAAGCACTTTTGCTAAAGATGGATGCTAATATGTCAGTGCAAGTTTCAGAGGTAGCCCCTGGCCTGTCTGACACTCTCAGGCTGCCACACAGTCCTCAGCCCCAGAGATGGCCTTGGGCTGCCCTGGTGGGCAGCAGCACAGGCACCTAGACATTGACAAGGGTGGCTGCAAAGTCAGCACTTCCTCCTCCCTGGTATGATTGCAGTAACCTCACATCATACTGAATAGGATCTCACAAGTATGCATTCATTCTTTTACTTGTTCACTAGGTCTCTGCTTGTTGTGATGCACTCTGTGACTCAATTTTAGATGTTTAGTACAACTTTGGCCTTACAAATATCATCATGTTCCAGTCATAAAAGGGGTGAGAGATCCCTCCCAACACCATGCAATAGTCAAAGTGCTTAGAACAGCACTGCTGGCCTGCAGGATCTGAGCACAAGCAGTGGTAGAATCTTGTGTCCCAGGTTTCTGTACCAGCCTGGACACACAGGCAGTGACTATGGCTGGGGGATTAGTGATGCAAGGACTGTCTACCCATCTCTGAGTGAGGCATCTCCTTGTAATAGCATCACCATCTTTATAGTTTACAGTATCTTTCACTTTACCTTCTTTTGGAGGCATGACCAGGGTACTCTCCCCATTCTACAGATGCACAAGATGTTTCAGAGACATTAAGGACTTGCCCAAAGCCATACAGTCATATAAGCCTAAGCAGGGATCACATGGCAGGTCTTCTTACTACAGATCCTCAAACTGCCCAGACAGATTTCCCCCACTGTCTGACTGGAGTTTTACTGAAGCCCCTGAGCAGAAGTGCAGGTGCCAGGGCAGCTTACTTCAGGACTGCCTGAGCAGGCTATTTGGCTGACCATAGGCTGCTTGGCATCTGGACTGCCTCTCTGCTTCTGAGGGTGCAGTTCTCAAGTTTAAGGAGGAGGATGAATCAGGGCAATATCAGGGTAACTGAATTAATCTATAACCTGGTGGAGCATAAAGGTCTAGGCCCCCATTTCACCCTGATCCCTGGAGCTTTATCAAGTAAACCTCTTTTGGAATTGCTTCCTCACAAGTGATTATATCCGTGAGTGTGTAACAATCAAAAGCAGAACATAAGCATCTAGAGACTGAAACAATGTACTCATGCCTTTATTCATTGTACCACCTCACAGTGTTACTGTGAGGATGGAAAGAGATGACCTGGACAAAGCACCAATGCAATGCCTGGTGTAGAGTAAGGGTTAGCTCCGTCTTCTCTGTATCAGACCCTTGGTAGTTTTGTTCTATTCTGCAAAAGAGAAGAAGAAGCTATTAAGAGTTCCCATCATGGAAATGCCCAGCACTCCAGGCATCTATGGAAAGCTTACTGCTGGTTACATCAGGGAGGAAGCAGGAGGGAAGTGCCAGTGACATGTTCTGCTATCTCCCAAGGGGTGAGGGCTGAAGAGCCATGCTAGGTGATCTGCAGAAATGTTCAAACATCCACAAGTAGGCAGTAGTGCTTCACTATCTGCCCCTGTTTAAGGATGTAAATTAAAGGGAAAAAATAACAGCCACTGTCTTTGCATTATCATAAGCATTTCTTGTTGATTTAAATATAGCCTGCATTCTCTGGTTAGGATGAAGTCCAAAAAAACCTTCCAATATACGCTCAGTAGAATGGGCTTTCTGCCAGCCAAATGATTGTGTGGAACCCAGAGAATAATTGAGATGGCAGTCCAGTTTTGCACTGGTAGTTAAAATACCAAATTGTATCCACATGCTATCCTGGTGCTGATTGACCCTGCCCACTTGTTAGACTCTACTGATGACAACTTAAGGGGAGGACTGGCCATGCTCCCACAAGAGAACATCTCTGAATCATGGCACTCAGGGAGCCAAAGGAAATCATCAGTTGAAGATAGGAAAGAGGATGAGCCTCAAGGCTAAGGCAGATCTGGCAGAAACTTTTCCCTAGCTACAACTGTGACTGTCTTAAATCAGTTGCTCACTTTTTGCAAAGGCAGATAACAAAGTAAGATTCACAGACCCCTTCTTTGATACATGCATCTGATGACGTACCATCAGGTTTAGGTTGAATAAGTGGCTTTCATAAGGAATTCAGTATTCCTCAAAGTTTCTATAACAGTGCTTTGGACTCTCCTTCCAGCCTCTTTCGTACAATCTTGACGTTTCTTTCTTTTTTGGGGGGTGGGTAGCAGGGATTAAACTCAGGGGCACTGGATCACTGAGACACATCCCCAGGCCTATTTTGTATTTTATTTAGAGACAAGGTCTCACTGAGTTGCTTAGCACCTTGATTTTGTAGAGGTTGGTTTGAACTTGAGATCCTCCTGCCTCTGCCTCCTGAGCCGCTGAGATTACAGGCATGTACTACTGTGCTTGACTAATCTTGGCATTTTTGTAGTACTTGGTATGTGAACATAATTTCTCAGCTATTAACAAGTACTACTTTTTGTTTACTTGAGTCTTATAGTAAGTTTAAAAGTTAACACAAATGATAGAGTAACAAAATGGCTGTATCACGTATGTAGTGTTGAACGGTGGTTCCTCAAAAGATAATTCTCTCTTAACCGCTAGAATGTGTGAATGTGGCCGGGTTGGAGAAAGGATCTTTCAAGATACAATTAGGGTAAAGCTCTTGAGATGAGATTATCCTAGATTATCTGGGTGGACCTTAAATCCAATAACAGATGTCTTTAGAAGAGAAAGGCAGGGGAAGAAGAAAAGACCATGGGATACAGAAGAAAAGACCATGGGAAGACAGAGACAGAGCTTGCAATTATTTAGCTCCACACCAAGAAACACTCGGAGCCACCAGAAGCTGTAGGAGACAAGAAAGGATCTTTCCCTAGAGGCTTCAGAGAGCACAGTTCTGCTGAAACATTAATTTCAGACTTCTGATCTCCAGAACTGTAGCGGAACAAATTTCTGATGTGTTAAGCCATGAAGTGTGTGGTAACTTATGGCAGCCCTAGGAATGAAGAAACTAATCCATGTGTTTATAATACATTGATGCTTAACATATTTTATAAATATACAATCATAAAAATGTGTTCAGACATATATATGGGGAGAGAGAGAGAGAGGAAAAGAGAGAATACACAGGATACGATGAAGTTTTGTCACACAGGATCCAAATTCCTCCATCACCTCAGATTTTATGATGGGACACAAACCGTGTTCATTAACTGTTGAATGGCATGTTTCATTATGGGTCAATCATAGTCAACAGCTCTGCCTCACTGCCTCACATGGGGGAAAGAGATGATGGCATGCAGCCCATAAAATGTGAATTGAGTATAAAGAAAACAATCCAGATATGTTTTTTAATTTGAAGGAATCATTAAATGTTAGGCAAAGTTGGAGTACCTGAAAGACTTCATGCTAGCTATATTAATAAAATACACATTCAAAAGAAAAGGTGCTGTGTGCTCATTATTCAAAGGGATGTATAGTAGAAAATTACATTCTGTAAAATCATCTTGTAATTTTGTGTTCTTATTTTTATGTGTATGCATTTTGAGTAAAGCTCTGTCATGTTTCTAACCTGCTCTATTAATAACAATGAAATAATCACAATAATGGTTATAATTAGTAATTATGAGCACTTACTGTGATTCAGGCACCAGGCTAGCCATTTATGTGCATTACCTTACTGAACAGATACATATAGAATTCCTCTGAGGACTGTATAATATCTGATTTTCAGATAAAAAGAGCAAAAATCATGTTTAGAAAGATGAAGTTACTCACCAGAGCTGGTAGGCCTTACCACTAGCAGGAGTGATAGGCTTCTGTCTCCCTAGTATAGGACTCCAAAGCTCCTGACTCCAACACCAAGGTCTGGGACAGGTGGAGCCTAACTTCTCTTGTGGGATTTTCCTGTGACCTATAATCAGTTGGATGACCTGACAAAGCTTTTCCAAACTCTCTGCTCCAGTATTTTCAAAGAAAAATACCTTCCCCCAAATCACAATTCTAAAACAAAGAGGCTGGGAACCAGGAGATAATAATAGGAAAAATAGAATTTGAACAGGGAGATTAAGGGAAACGGATGCTTCAAGGAGGAGGGATATGGAGGTGGGTGTACAGTGCATTTGGGCACCTGGCCTGGCCTTGTCCACAGAAACCTTTAACACCAAACTCATGAATTTGAGTGTGGCTCCTGCCTTTTACTATAAGGCGATTCAATAAATTAGATTTTTATTCTAGAAAACACACTAGTAAAATGGGTATGAATAAAACCCACACAGTTCATAAGACTAAGTAGTAGTTCTCAATAATACAGTCCACCTACAAATAAATCAACTAGCAAAGGACTAAAAACATGATTCATTCATAACTGGAAGTTTCTATACTCCCTCAAATACATCCTCCTTGTTGTTAGTGAGAAGCACACAATTCTTAGACGTTTCTGCTAGAGGGTTATTTCTATACTTGGGTATATTGTCAAGCTCCATGCACACACTAAGTGTCCCCCAGCAGAGTCGGCAGGCCAGATCGGTGTTAGGGACCTCAGAGAGATGGTGAGGGGGGTAATATTTTCACAACTACACTGCAGTGCTATTTGTAAGAGTAATATGGGACTCTGTGATCTTCCCTAAACTGTGGGAACCAACATCCAGCTGTGAGCATTCACAGTTCTCATGACATAATTTATTCAACTAAGATAAAATACAATCTTGTGTTGCTCCCCAACACAAGGAGAATGGGAGATAGCCTAAATATATCTTCTGGGAATCTTGCACTGTGAGAGAGATGCTAAAGCTGAAGTTCCTCAGATCCTACCTAGGTGTTAAGGTCATTATCCCCACCTCTACCTCCCACCTTGCATACCCTAATTCACAGGTTAAAGAAGGGCTAGATGGTTGATTCCTGAGGGAGAGGGAGTTAGTTGGGAAGACATCCTGGACTTAACCTGTCTGTGTCTATACCTCTCACTGTAGTATTAATATATTTTTAATAGTGTAATAACTACACCATTAATACACTAATGCATTAATTCAGAAAAATGTAGGTCTGGGAGGAATAAAATATGCTGATTATGCTTGTGGACATGGGATCTACCTCTTCTCCATTATACATCGCTAATTTCAGACTAGGAAGAGCTCTAAGTGGTTAATAATAAGTCAATGAACAAGTACTAGAATAGTTTGAGATATGACCATTATCAGCACTTGACCAATCATCATTTGGGTGCCTTTAAAGAACACTGAAATTTAAGAAGAAAAGTTTAACAGGTATTAGAAATCAAGTATGCACCACATAATCGGTCAGGTTATACTTACTCCTTCATGAGCACAACCCAATACAACCCAGAAAAGCAAAATTCACATAAAAGTGACTTTATGACTTCTGAAAACTATTATTAGAGATGACATTTTCTGGGAGGCTCACTAAGTTTCTGATTCAATTATAAAATCTAAAGTGGGTCGAAACATAAGTAGAACAACCACATTTGCAGAACTTATATTCAGATTTAAATGAAACTCCAAACATTTCTCTTCACATTTAAGAAATCTAGACTCCAAAATGTTAGATTTATATAACTTAATTAGAGCTAAGGGGAGAAGCAAAGAGATTTAACCTGTATTGACAATCAGGAGAGAATGTACTTGAGATATCAGCTAAGGCAAGCTGATAGAGAAGTAAGAGTAAAGAATGCAGAAAACAAAGGGCCCTAAAAGGACTCTGACTACTTTAATGCATTTGGTTCAAGATCATGTTCAATCGATCATGAAAATGCATGTGAGTTCAGGGTGAGATCCACACTTGCATTCATATGCCTATTTAGTTAATGTAATTTAATTTTAATATGCTAATAGTCATCTCCTAGTCCAATGAACACCTCTCAAACTTCTTGAAAGGTTTTGTGTTTTTTTTTTTTCTCCCCAGAGTTCTATTTCTTGCAAAGTAAAGTCAATAAAACCCATTTGGCAAGATTTGTATTTCCACATGACAGTGCTCCATTTCAGAGCATGTGCCATACATAACATGAAGTACATGGACTTTCTTAACCTCAATGGCACCCATTGCCTGAAGGAGGGATGTTCAGTATATTATGGTAAAAAAGGTTATATTCAAATTACATGAGCTTTTGCTGAGAGTTCAATTTATATCCAGGATCTCCATATGCCTAATATACTAGTTCATTTATTTTTAAAACAAAATCCCCATGTATAATAAGGAGATATCATTATACAGAACATGATAAAGTCAGAATCATTTTCATAGTATAGAAAATATTCAGAAGCTCAGCAAAGAAAGATAAACCTCATTATTCACAGTTATCTTGCTCTTGTTTTCTTGGGAGATTTTCATAACCACAGAGGCAAATACTCATGAAGTGCTTACAGTTCTTGATGTGCATTCATGTCAATATATAGGTGATCCGGTTACTCTGTAGAAGTGAAAATTGTGTTGTAATTTGCCCAGCCCTTCTGTGAGGAAGGCACCTGTGGCTTCAGTGCTATTAACTGAAGAGATACGCCACAGTTATGATTATTCTTTATAACAATTCATTGCAAAAATGAGAGAATTTTACTTTATGTTTTCAATAAGAGATGAGGCAGGTTACGTAGTCTTTCTTTTGTTTCTGGTGAGACAAATGGTATAAAAGTAGGCCTATCCTTCCCAATTCCTGTCAGTCACTCTCTCTTCCAAGCCATCTTCTTTTCTGAAGTAGTAGGATAATAGATCTGGACATTCCTAAGTCAGATCTGAAACTCTGAGAAGAAAAGGTATGTAAGAAGTCTGGTGCTTTTTCTAAAACTAACATTCAGGAAACACGTGCTTTTATACCATTCATTCTCATAGCTGATAGCCCCTGACAACTATCAGCCTCATGATACAGGGGACCATCTTTTCATTTCTGTGTGACTTTGCAACTCCACCTCAGTTTGATCCACACTTGGAGCAAAATACGTGGCACTGAGTACTTGCTCAGTAAAGGTTTGCTATATTCATGAGTGATCCTTTGAAGGTTAGTCAGCAATTAGCAAGTTGGAGGAGCTTGGAGGAACAATTCTGAAAAGAGGAAGTGAATGGATTGGTAAAGGTTATTCACAGGGATGGCCAAATATCTAAATAGAGAAGGGATATCAGACCACTGAAACTGTGGGTACTACTGATTTTTATAATCAAGGTAACTTAATTTCACTCAGGATTTGTCATGAAGTTATTTAAAGAATATAATGGCTGAGGCTGCTGACACAAAGGACATAGATGGGTCATCCTCATATGTCTTTTGATAGAAACAAGCTGACTGAGGAATTTAGTTTGTACCATTCACTGCCTAAACCCAAGGAAGAGCCCTGAAGCCCGGAGCCCCGTACAAGCACAGTCTTGGGTAAATTCTGAACTGTGCTACTACATCAACTATTATGAATCTAGCTGACTTTATTATTTTTTATAACACATTGATTTCTCCTTTATTGTTGGACCTTTGTTTCTCAGAGATTAGTAAATGCCCAAGGAGATTTTTGAGAGCTGCTAAAACTCACTGTCCAACAGTTAGGATGATCTAATTTGTCTCAATTCTACCTAAATGTCTCAAGACATGCTTGTCCCTGATGCAGGAAGTCCTTTAAGAAGATGTAATGATGGATAGAAATTGTAATTTCTGAAGAACTCTGACTGGAATATGGATTATGAATAAGGTAATGACAAGTCTCTGATTTATAGAAAGAAGAGTCCCTGGAATAACTTAGCCTCAGCATCGTTCTCTGGCCAATCATGTAAAATGACCAAAGAATGGCTTTGCAGCTTTTAAGAATAGAGAGTTCTACAGGAACTGCTAACATCTATTTATAAGGCTTTGTTACTGAATATTCAATGACCCAATATGCTTTTCCTAAAGAAATTATAGCCACTTCAGACTGAAATATTTATTTTGAGTTGTAAGACAGAACACTTTTCTCCTACACTTTAATCTTCTCTTAACACAAAGGACTGTAAGTATTTAAGTCACTCCAGTTACATCAAAAGAGAATAATCAGTTTCTGTTCAGTGCTAGCTGAGTTAAATAGCAGCTCTGTTTCCAGAAAGATAATAATGTCAAAAAATAGAGAGAAAACAGCAGGCATTCTGGGGAATTTAACTGTTGAACAAATGGCTGAAAGGTGCTTCAAAGTTAATTTAAATAATTTTTTAAAAATTACACCCTGAGTTGAAGCCTAAGAACTCTTTTTCTCCATATGTAATTAAAACATAATGCTGAAGACCTCATCAGACAGTGATTCCTGATATCTTAATAATGAAGTAGAATGCCCTCGTTGTATGGTTATTATTATATATTTGAATGTTCTACAGATCAAATCAATTCTAGTGGAAAACTGCAGCCTACTGTAAAACCCTGGTTCAAGAATAAAATGACTGTGAAATGGATTCCTCAACATCAATAACATGAAAATGAACCCTGAAAATTTTTTCTTAAATATTGTTTGTGACAGTGGGTTGGAGTGACGGGAGGGAAAAACAAAGAAAAAGACAGAAAACCCAACCTAAGCATAGTAGTTACTCACAAAGACACAGACCTCATGGTGGTGGAGGCACAGAGGAGCAGCACAAGGACTGCTCGAGAGCTGCAGGTCTGCCATGACAGAAGACCTCAGGCTGGAGAGCAATGGATGTTTATTTTCTCAGTTCTAGAACTAGAAGTCTGACATCAAGGTATCATCAGGATTTCTTCCTGAATGGTCCCTCTTCTTGGTTTGTAGATGGCCATCTTCTTGCTATGTTCTCACATGACCTTCCCTTAGTGTGTGGTTGTGGAGGGTTGGGGTCCAGGTGTTGTGGGAGAGAGAGAGAGGGAGGGTCTCCTTCTACAAGAACACTAATCCTAATCCTACTGACCAATGCTCCACCCTTATGATTTTACTTAACTTTGGTTATTTCCTTAGGGGCCTCATCTCCAAATTCAGCCACACTAGGGATTAGGGTTTTAGAACCTTAGGGTTTTAGGGTTGAGGAGAACACTAATATTCAACCCATAACACTGCTCATCTCATTTTTGTGCTGCACTCATCTATTCCTATCCTGGGTAGGGTGCTGATTCCTTCAGGGGATCTCATTATCTCTGCTTACTGGGGACTTATACGAAGTCCTGCACTCTACTCCCTGGAGTAGATAAGCAGTAATCATGATTTGAGATTAGAAAATAAGACAAGTCAAAGGAACCAAAACTGTATAGTTGAAAAGACAGAATATGGAGGTGACTTAATCTTCAATATAGGAGGAGACCTTATGCTCAGAATTCTGACCAGCTGTTCCCTATTGTTACTAGAAATCAGTCAGGAGAAAGCAGACTTAAGCAGCAGCACCACAGGAAATTTAAGTGAGATATAATGGATAGATGCCTAAAAAATACAAGTTCATCTACTGGCCAAGACCTGAGCAAGAGAAACAGATCACAAAATAGAAATACAGGTTCCCAAGAATTATAGTGAATAGATTGGGGTCCAAAATGGCCAGAACGAATACTATATGCAAGTCATAAACAAAGCACTGAGTCTGTCATACCATTCCTTGTCCATGGCTTTCTTCTGCTCAGGACGCACCCATTTATAACCTTACTGTTGGACTCCCTCCATTTCTGATTCTGTCCTTGGCTGTGGCCAAGATAATAGCTATTTATGATACAGTCACACAGTCTTCTATTGGACAATGAACCGAGAGGTCTCCTTTCCTTAAAATGAAGACTGAAAAGATGTGTGCATATCTCCGTGATCTCATGCTCATGTGTGAAATATCTGCTTTAGTGTGAGTTCCTTGCAAGAAGGCACTGCTCATTAATGCTTCCATCCACAGCACTTAGTGCAGCACTTGATATTAGAGATAATAGCTAAGTTAATCTATCCTAGAGTTAAAACAGTGACACCCATGCAGGTGAGGAGCCCAACTGAATTCTGAAATGCTCAAGTTTACTTTCTCTGCTAATCTTACCCATTAAAGTTCACATTGGAAAAACACTATTGGAAAAGGTTCAGTAGTGATGAGACTCATATTTACTATTTTAGCCAGCTATTTTTCTGCTGTGACTAAATGACCTGACAAGCACAACTGTAAAGGACAAAAGGTTTATTTGAGGACTTGTGGTTTCAGAGGTCTTAGTCCATAGAAGACTGACTCCACTAACTCAAGGCTTGAGGTGAGGCAGAACATCATGGCAAAGAGCGTGACAGAGGGAAGCAGCTCACATCATCAGGAAGCACAGAGAGACTCCACTCACCAGATACAAATATATATACCCAAAGCCACTCCCCAATTCCCACCTCCTCCAGCCACACTCTACCTGCCTCCAGTTACCACTCAGTTAATCCCACAAGGGATTAATTCACTGATTAGGTTAAGACTCTCAAAACCCAATCATTTCTCCTTCTTACATTATCTCATTCGTGAGTTTTTTGGGGACACTGCACATCCAAACCATAACATTTACCAAGTGATAAATTTATTTCTTCACCCTTTACCTCCAAGACTAGAAAGCCATGGGAGGAGCAAAAGTCTGATGGATAGACTATGACTTGCTGATTGTCTACAAGGGGAAGTTTATTATTATTCATTCTTATGCCAAAACTCCTTGCTTTTCTTTCCCCCTGTCAGTCTTCTAACAAGAGAAAGAGTGACACATTGTGGGTTATGCAACAGTCTGCTGGACTTTGCAATCTCCATTCAATCATTGACACTTGTTGAGTTCATGGGGGGCATTAGCCTTCTTGTTAGCATGTTGGCTGAAAAAGGAAAGTTCTTAAAGTCTCTACCTGACAACATATTTGGCTTATGTTGCCCTGGAAAACATGACCATCAAATGCACTTTTACCCATCAGATAAGAAATATCTATCTGAGCTCACCTGGTACCAGAACTCTCTTATATCAAGGCTGGGAAAGTTCTCTCTTCTATGTTAAGAACTACTGGCTTATCAGGAGTTAAAAAAGAATTCAATTGTAGTCCTCTTATAAGTGAAAAGTTCCTTTTGTTTACAAAGTTACTTATGCACAAGTAAACAGTTAGTGACATTTGGTCAACTCACAAGTCTCATGAAGCACTAGAAAAAAAATAAAAGAACCAAGAACAACTTATCAAATGAATATAGTAACTTGTAAACCCAAGACTTGTATTAATTACTATCAACAATGATAGCCAATGCATACTGTATAGAAAAGTAAATAAGCACAGGTGACAAAGTCCCATAGAAGAAGAGACACTTTATTGGAGGAAGTGCCAAAAGCTGCCCACTGTTCCCATGTGCTCTAAGACAAGTTGTTTCTGCAAAAATGGGGAGGCACGTCCTTTCTACTTGAGGCCCTGGTAGGAATTGGCCTCAGAGTGTTCCCCATGCTGAAAAGTGGAGAGCAAATGTATGGGCCAGAAGGTGAAGAGCCACCAATACTTTGCCTTCTGCTGTTGAACCTGCAGCACATGGAACTTTTCTTATGACACTGTGTCATAAGGGGCTGTGTTCTACAGAGGAATTTGTATATAATCTCCTCTTGTTTACTTTCCCAACCTCTCTTTGTGCTGTTGAACAGGACTGGGCCCAGAGGAGGCCTTACTCCATGCCTACAGAATAGAAACGATTGCCTAGCCTCCAGGAGCAGTCAAGATGAATCTAATAAATGCTTTCTGGAGCTGATTTTCAGGAGCTGATTATCCAGTTGTGGCTTAGGCTTATCCCCTTGCTATAGCTCCTTCTGCCTTACACCGCCTGCCTCTTGGCCATTTGCCTCTCATTAGCGCCTTTCATGAAAGCACACTGGGAAGGAAGAGGATGTGAAATTCAAATGACTGCTGGCTTGACAGCAGGAAAAGAGAAAAATACTGAGAGACTCAAGATTTTTATATTATCTGTAGGTTTAAATTATCCATACCATGCCTAGTCCTCATTAGCATGGAAAGTCAGTCTTGCTAGAATAGCTATATTTACTACATGGCAGGTTATGCAACAAACTATGCTACAAGGCCTTACAGATAGATGCTCTATGCTGATGATCTTTCAAAGAGTGACTGAAGCAAAGAAAAATACTACAAATATAATCCTAAAAACAGTAACTGTAAACATAGGTTTTCAAATGTCACCTATCACCCAATAATCACTTATTTAAATTGACATATTTCCTCCCAGAAACTACAAAGGTTCTTTATACATAATGTAGCTATCCAGTGAAGGACCAGGAAGGCTGGTGGGTTTTACAGAGGGAGATTTTGAATCACAGGGAAGCTCAGCAGCTTTGTGAGTCAAAAAAGAAGACAGGAACATTCAGTTGTCCCAAGTCACTGACTGACTAGACAAGCACTTGCTGCCCTGAACTATGCTTTCTGCCTGTGTATGGCATCTTATGTAATAAATGAATGACAGATTTTAATTTCTCAATGACATTTTATTGCAGTAGCATATCTGCTCTCTGAAAGATCCAACAGGGAAATCAGACTCAGTGAGGAGACAGCCATGGTAACTCCGTGTGGCAGAGAAGATCCAAACCACACTGAAAATGCCTATACTTCACTAATTTGAACATGTCAGGGGAGAATATACAAGTCTGAGTAACTCACTGTAAAGTTGGGATTTGAGTCAATGAAACTAGAGAAAGGCCACTTTTAAATGAAATGGACAGTTCCCTCTCAGTCTGAGAGAAAATTTTCAGTTGACCTAGTTTGGCACTGAAGACCTGAAGGAGAGAAATAAATTGCAAAATTCAGGACTTAATACCAATAGCAACCTGATTGCCAGTAATTCAGGTTTTAAACACTCTAGCCCTAAAGCTCATCACTTATATGTTTGATCTGTAAGTAAGAATTTTCAAAGGAGCTGTGCGCTGGATGGTTCATGCTTTCATTTATCTAACTGTATTGATCACCCGCCAGGCATTCAGCTAGATGCTGAGAATACAGCATGAAGAAGCCATATTTTCTAACTTCATGGAGCTAGCCATCCAATAAGGGGGGAGCAAGACCATAAATTACTACTAGATACCTGGGAAACCTGTTTGAAAACTGTCTCAAGGGGTGATAAGAGTCTGAAACTGGGACACAAAGAAGAAATAACATGCAAGAAATATTTAGGAGAGAAATTGGAAGGTTTTGTGATTGTTTAATATTAGAGGTAAATTAGCCAAGTATGGATTCAAGGTTTTAGCTTTGTTGACAGTGGAATCTCTGTTACACTACAGAAGGTTTAGTGAGAATGACCATGGGTTCAGGTTAGAACAAGCTGAGTCTAAGCAACTTATGGGACATTAAGAAACATATATCCAGCACACAAGTGTAGCTCTGAATCTGCAACTCAAGTAAGAGATGGTCAGAGCTGTGGGTGCACATGGGTGTCATCGACATACATGTCACGTTAAGCCATTAGAGGAGATGAAATTTCTCCATCTGTACAGAAATAAGATTCGAGGGCTGAGCATGGTATATTGAGTAAAATCAACATTTAAGGGAATCTAAAAAAGATAATAAGAAGAAAACATCATAGTGTCATAGGGATTAAGGGGAGGAGATTCCAAACTGAGAAAGGCTAGGCCTATTCAGTGTTCAGCAGTGGACCAATATGACATTGCACTCGACAGCTGTGACAGCTGTGGTGATCCTGGCAAGAGCATTTTCACTGTCATAGGATAGAAGTCAGATTGAGAAGGACTGATAGGAGAATGGGGAAAGAGAAAATTAGAAGCAGAAAGTACACAATCAGTGTTCCACTCCCAGATAGTTCATTAGAATCATCCAGTGAACTTGCTGAAAATATAGAGATCTGGGCCTAGGCCACATTTTGAATGTTGAGTTGAAACCTCTGAAGGAGAATCTGGATTTGTATTTTACAGGTTCCCCTGATGATTCTGATGTACAGGTTGGTTGGTAACTGGGGATTATCCTTTCAAGACACATTACAAAGTGGAATGAGAGAGATGTGGTAGGAGCCTGAATTAGAAGAAAGTGGAAAATGGGAACCAGATGGGAGTGACTCCACTATGTTTATAAGCTGTTGTTGAATGTGAAAAAGAGGCCATGGTGCAAGTAGAGAAGAGGAAGATGGTCCTGGGAATGTTAATTACTTAGCACTTAGACAGAACTCAATAAAATATTATTCCCCTTTTCCTTTTAGCAGAATAAAATTTCTAGCTTAGTTATGAGCAATACAATTCTACCACTTCTACTGTATCTTGATTCATTCCAGTCACACTGCTTAAGAGTTATCAACTTATAAGGAAAGAGCTACGTGTATGCTACAAATTAATTGGTCTTGGTACAGAGTGCTATAGATGTGGTTGGTAACTTAAGTGAGAAAAGTTTTACATCCTTCTTTATCTTGACTGAGAAGCCAGACTGTCTGAAAGCAGAATATAAGTTCCACTTGATTGAGAAAAGAAGGTCTGAGGCACTACTCCCTTCATAAGTTCTGTGATAGGATCATTTCAAAAAATTCCAGCAGTATATATATATGTGTGTGCACAGTATATATATGTGTGTGTGCACAGACATAGCATGCACCCTTCTTGTTTCAGAAGATCTGGCTGCTAAGTCACCACTTTACATAATAGCCCCACACATGACATCATAATAGTTTCCACGGCAACTCTGAATGATATCACAAACCTGCCTGGGATTAAATGGGAAGGATAAGCAAGAAGAGAAGAGTGGACAATCTCCTAAGCAACAAATGTGCTTTTTCCATGGAAACACCACCTTGTAGGAAAAAAAGGAAACACAGATAATAGACATAGGTACACAATAGTTCCTAAATATAGCATTCCCCTAAACACTCTGTCAATTGCAATTTAAAGACCATTCAGCCTATGAGAACAACCACTGGAAGAAAAGCCTCCTCTAGTTTAATTTTTTAAGAGAGGAGGGGGAGGCATTTTTCTTGAAGTCAGTCATTGCATATCATCACAGCTGCTCACAAAAGAGTGCAAATGTGAATAAACACGATATTAGTAAACTTGCAGATTTGATCTGCCTTAAGAAAATCCAAAGAACCGAAATCAAACTTAATAAGCCAGATAAATTATACGTGGGTAATTAGCATGTAAAAATTCCCTTAGGAAGAGAATCAAGATTTCAAATAGCAAGCTCTCATGGTGGACATAAGAAAAACTTTGCATTTTAAGAGTTATTCAACAATTATTTTAGGGAATATTTGCTAAACATGCCACGGTGTGAGTTCCCTTATGCATTACTCAGCAACAAAGGCCCCACTGCTGTTGGCCTGCCACAGGCAGATATGACATTGTACCCTAGGCATCCAGTATCTGAATTATGCCATATAGCAATCCAACAAGGAAGACTAGCTTGTCTTGTGTGAAAAGGAAAAATGGTGACAGAGGGAAATAAGCATCCCCCAAGTCACGCAGCAGGTGTCTAGCCATGATTCATGCTATCTCCTGACTCCACAGCCCCAGGCTCTGTTTGCTAGGCTCTGACACTTCTCTCTGCAGCTTTGTTCACTTGCAAAGCTGTTCCCTCTGTACCTTTCCTGTAATCCTTCATGATTAGCATCATCTCATCCTTACAATGCTGCTACCCTATTTATCAACTGCATACATTTTGTGCTGTCTATATTATAATCACTGACTCTTAGAGCAAGGGAGACTTCAAGGGAACCTGTCATAACTATATCATCTTATTGTTGAGGAAATCAAAGTCAAAAGAAGTGAGACTAGAATCATATCCACTTGGCATTCAACCACAGCTTCTCCCCACCTCACACCCCATAAGACAGAGTCTTTGTTATTCATTAATGAGACATCATTTTCCTAAGTGGGCACCTCTGTCCATCTCCTTTGCTCTCTCTGCCCTCACTCAACTATAAACTCCAGGAGATTTAGAAGTAATACTACATGAGAAACTTAAATCTCAGGGAACACTTTCAGGATAGAATCCCTTCCACGCTCTGGACTGTTACCTGAAGAGACCTGGAGAGGAGGTGGCTTCTGTTTCTATCTCTCCCCACCCATTATAAAGTCATCCCACCTTAGGCTGCATTTATCTTCTCTGAGGCAACAGAACCTTCACCTATGAATCAAGCCATTGACCTAATTTGCTCGTGCAGGGCCACTGAAATCACTGCTGTGTCTTCCTTACTAACCTCTATAGAAAGAGGTCTCTCTTATTAATCTGTGATGAACACTCATTAATGTTAACATGAGCTACCTACATATCAAAGAAGACCCTAATGACTCAACAACATTTAATTTTCTCTGAAGGCCTTTAGAAAGTAGACATCTGTAGATTACCCATAACTAATAAGCGAGAACTTGCAGGCTGATTACGATTCAGAGGGAGGATGTCTGTTCCTATCTCAAGGATGTTGCAGATTCATTTTAAAACCCTCTCCTTCCTTTTTCTCAGCATATCACTGGGTGAATTAGAAGTGCAGTTACAACAAATGTTTGTTATTTAGGGACGAGGAGCACAGAGATGGTACTTGCAGAACAAATACCATGCATAGTTCATGAGAAGTGAAATAAGCACATTTAATAGCAGGCAGATCCAATGGAGCAGAGGATATCTGCTCCGACAGCCCCATGACAGCATTCCATTTACTCCAGGTTCTTCTTAACTCTTTGTTGGTTTAGGGATAAATTCCAAATCTCTTCACAGTTATTCCAGTTCCTCATAAAAACTCTTTACACTTCTTCAATAGCACAAAGTTCTAGAACTACTCTCCCATTCATTTGGGAGATACCACAGGGTTTTGTGGGTTATAATAATTGGCCCTCAAAAGGACCCAACAAACTATCAAAACCAGAAACCACTGAGCCATTTTACAAATGAACACATCAAGAAAAGCATCAGTATCTCTTTTTGTTTTGAACAACACGAAAAAATTGGGATGTGCTAAGCCAGTATAAAATTCCCTTTTACTTGATCTAAAATAATCTTTAAGCTTAGCTTAAAAAAAACACACATTTAAGCTCATTTTTTTTATCTAACTTAAAAAGTCTCAGGGTGGTATGTTGTTATTTATCCAAATTCTCTGCTTATTCAGGAAATGAAATGAAGCTACCAAATCAAATTTCAACTTTCAAAACTATTACCTAAATTATCTTTCTTTAAAGTAACTCTCAATAGTAATAATTTACACAAATATAATTCTGATGTCTCTTGTGAATTGGGGAGAAAAACAATATCTTACAAATCCAGTGTCAGACTATGGGACTGCTCTAGGGGCTATAATAACAGGAGTTTTCTAGAGTAATAGTTGGTAGTTTTCCAAACCTCAGGCATCTTCCAGCTAATCCTCCATTAGGATGTCATTTGTTTGGTTCACTTCAAAGCTCTGGCTACTTTCTTGCATTTTTTCTGAAAACAAGGAGTTATCTGTGGAAATCTTTTTGTCAGGCAATTTGGCAAGTCACTTACAATACTCATCAATTTCAGTACTTTAATTAAAGCCAGGAAGTCTTTCTGCCCAATGTGATTCTCCTGTCTGGGTCACAATTCATCTTTGTCTTCAACAGGACCCAATCTTTCAAAGTGACAAAGGAGAGGATTCTCAGGCTTGAGGTTCACTAAGTATGTTTCGGGATTTGGCTAATATTGACAATCTTGCTTTTAAAAAAACATGAAGGACAGATTCTTGGTTTACTAACCTGGGAATTGACAATCTACCCACGCTACTTCGCCCCATAGATCACCAAATGGCTAGAGCCAATGACAACTCTTGGGAAAACAAAGAGTCATCAGCATAGTATCTGATTATATTTAGCTGCTAAATTTGACAGCAACATCTTTGCCTCCTGGCCTATGGGTCCTGAGTTTTGTTGGGGGCTCTAGTTGACAACATGATTGTGAAGAGCTTCTAAGACCTCAGGTGTCATTCTCAGTGATGACAGCCCCTGTCTTGGGGAGGGGCAGTTGAAACATGGATTAATGTCATCTAAGTAGAATGCATTTGGTGCTATAAGATCTGACAGCTGCATTTAAGCTGGGCAGCTCAGAGTTTCTCCACAGCCCCATTCCCTTAGGTACTGTCAGAAGAATCGAACAGTACAACAAGATAAACAGAAACCAAGCATGATATAAAAGTCACAAAAGCAAGCAGCAAATGAGACCATGAAACTAGTATATTTAAGGAAAATGCAACATGAGCAGCATAGTATGAAACCAATTTCACTTTCTTCTCCCCACATCCATCAAATCTTCTCTTGCCTCTGTCTCAGTGAATGATCCCCAATTCCATTAAGGGTTAAACTGTGTCCTGTTTGAGAAAGGGCCTTTGCAGAGGTTATTAAATTAAAATGAAGTTATTATAGTAGGCTCAAATTCAATTCGACTACAGCTCTTGCAAAATGGGGAAAGTGAATACATAGAAATACATCGAGAGAAGATGATAAGAAGAGAGATGTGAGGAAGACCAAAAATGCTAAAATTCATAGGATAAGGTACCTGTACTCAGTAAGTTCATAGGTCATTGCAGGAACACACCTTCTTTTTCTGCAATATTTAATTAGAATTGAATTGCTACATGGAACCATTGAGGGCTGACATGATAGAAACTTTTCAAATTCAGGCTTTCTCTAAGGTTTTAAGACAATGTCAGGGGTGAACATCAAGGATTTCGACATCCAAGTGGGAAAGGCCTTGAAAGACATCACTGGGGTCAGCCTCGTTGTGGGAGGTTCCTTGAATCCAAAGTTGGGGAGAGGCACCTTGGGGGATCTCGCTGTCAGTGACTGATATATCGTCATGGAACACCCAGGAACAGAGTTGTAATTCTTCAAGAGGAAGCTTGTTCACAGAGCAGACACAGATACAAGGCTGCCAAGTGTCTTACGGGGAGTCTCAGAGAAGAGACTCATCTCAGGCAGAAGATTTAAACTCCTTTTTATTAACTTTTGTGGCTTCACTATGAAACTACTCGGGTTCAAATGAGAACTCTATGTGACCCTGCAATTGAAAAGCCCTCTTTCCTTTTAGCTGATTTTTCACTACTTCTTCCTAAAATCTCATGAAAACAGGTCATGCGTGACTTGTGATATGTGATGCTTCAGGCAGAAGGTTGATAGACAAATCTACCAGCATGCTTGTTTCTTATCACAAGGGAAAACCTCGGATGTATCTCAGGAATCCAGGTTGAGGGAACAGCAATGATGGATTTCAATCAAATCTTAACA
This sequence comes from Glaucomys volans, assembly GCA_020662805.1. Classification (NCBI taxonomy): domain Eukaryota; kingdom Metazoa; phylum Chordata; class Mammalia; order Rodentia; family Sciuridae; genus Glaucomys; species Glaucomys volans. Next base: position 724,693 of record JAJEJO010000942.1, on the reverse strand, counting down.
ATGGGGTCTTACCCTCTATTTGTTTGCCTGTGTAAAAAGTTGCTGTTTGTGTATTCTACATACTCCAATAAATTGCTTAGCAAGGGATTAGTGGGAATGCTGCCTGATCAATAAATAATGTTAATGTTGAGTAAAAAAAAACTACATTAACAAGAGAACTAATTAGTTGCAATGTTTTCAGGAACTCTTTCAAAATTATATTTTACCAAATTTTATAGGTTTTGGGGCAAAATTAACTATAGGCTAACTATCAGGTAAGAATTCATACCTAGATGGAGTACCTACCAAACAGTGCTAAATCACCACATCCAAAACTTCAATGCATTAGAACTGAGGTGATTTATAAAACATAGATTCCTGAGCCACAACCCAAAGCTATTGTGCCCAAATCTGATTTTTAAATAAACATCCCAGGGCTTTCTGATTGAGGGGTTCTTCTCACCATGGCATGAGAAATAATGCTCTGACTATTTCTTGAGGTTGGCTTTTATTATAGGCACACACAATTTTAATGCCATTGTTACCAAACCAACCCAAGTAATTGAAAGAACAGCCCTCAGGAGTCACACTCAGAAGAGTAGCATGGATTGCAAGGACAAGCCTTTTCAGTTCAAGAACAAGTAGCAGAACCATCCTGATCGGTAAAAGAAAAGAAGCAAGATGGTCCTCAGTGGCAAGTACTGTGGAAGCTAAAAATGCTGCAGTGGTATGTTGGGGTATTCCGGGTACCCCCGGCTCTATGTTAAGATGGCGCCTGGTGGTATGCCAGTTTTGCTGTTGCCACGGAGTAAACAGGTGTATCTTTGTGAAAGTTATTCCTATCGGTTGGTTGTAAACTGGCCACAAGTGTGTCCGGTTCGTGCTTTAAGCCTTTGTCTATGCTTGCCCGTGCATGCATGCTTCACGTGGAAGCATGTGATTGGTCAACTGAGGGTATAAGAGAGAGAGAGAGAGAGAGAGAGAGAGAAAGGGAAAGAGAGAGACAGACAGACAGACAGACGGAGAGACGGAGACGGACGGAGAAACTAAGACACTGAGGAGGGAAAGGGAAGAAGAAGAGGGAGGAAACAGGAGAAAAAGAGAAAGAAACTGACGCACAAGATAATGAGCTGCATACATATTCCTGGGATCGCGTCTTTGTTGCGGGCGACAAAGACAACGATAGTGGTATCTAAAGGAGTGAGCCAGACAACAGAGGGAGGCTCATGCCAAGCAACTTTGTGGGACACTTGATTCTATTGCCTTGAGAGAGCCGATCTAGTTAAATAAGCTTCTACATCTCAAGGAGGAGGATTTGAGAATGAAATACAGGCCTTAAAGTTTTAAGGAGAAATGCTCATGATTTTATCTGTCTGAAAATGGTTATTTTTCAAAGGTCTTCTTAAAATTAATTTTTATCTCCCCCCTCCTGCATAAGACAAAGAATTAATATATGTTCTCCAACTCTTTGCTCATTTGGATACTCTTGATTCCCCAATGAATCCAGAGGTATGCAAGTGTGTTGCACATTCTGGTAAGGATGATAAAAGACAAAGTTCAGTTTTGGAATTAAATCAGGAGGTAGTTTTCAAGATCATGCCTTGATTTGAGATGGTGAAAAATACAGACTATATATTTTGACCACATTCCCCTCAAATTCATATGTTGAAACTCTAATTCCCAATATTAATATATTTGGAAATGAGGCCTTTGTGGAGTAATAGGTCATGAGGGGTGAGCCTCATGACAAGATTTAGTACCCATACAAGAAGAGACACAGAAGCCTTTCTTTCTTTCCCTCTCTCCTGCTTCTCTATGCCATGGGAAGAAACAGTGAGTAGGCAATCATATGAAAACCAGGAACAGGGTCCTCATTAGACAATGGATCTACCAGCTCTTCTATGTTGGATCTCCCAGAAGTTTCCAGAATCATGAGAAACTGATTTATTTTTTTTTATGTAAGCCACTGACACTCTAGTATTCTATGATTCTACTATAGCAGCCTCAAAAAACAAAGACAATGATAGCGACAACGATAAAAAAAATTCAGCCTTTGATTGGTTCTCACTGGGAGTCTTGATGGAATGGTCTTACCAGTATGCCAGACAAGCTGGAACTTGTGGATAATTGTTAAGTTTCCAGTCTATTGTTCTGGTCTATCCTGCAACTTGTAAGCAACCATCTCACTTTTAATTTAGGTCCTCACTTCTCTGTTCTCATTCTTCAGGTTATACTAATCAGAGATTTTTGTTTCCTCTGGACTTTCAAGGTCATATAGGTCATGTCCTAGGGTTCTACACCTTGTCCTGAAAACTAGTTTGCACAGATAGAGGGAAATTGCCATTTTATGGCCTGATTTCAGTTGAAACACTTATTGTATTTTATGGAATGAAGTGTTGCCCTATTCTAGAATTGAAAATAAAGCCAATTAAGTCTTCAAACAATTCAACCCTTAATGGAAATAAACCCAGAAGACTTAATCATCAATTAAAACCATAAATTACAGACATTATCTTTAAAATAATTGGAGGATAAGGGTGAATGAGAGCATTCCAAATTAAAGAAAATGACAGTTTCCCTGAATAGCATCAGAGACAGTTTGACTGAAGTTTTATTTTTTAAAAAAAGTTAAAATGTTGGTACAGGAAGCTGTTGGAGAGAAAGAAGAAACTTTTTAAATCATGGAGCTTATATCAGTGTGAAATTTATACTGTTGAAATCTCTATATCAAAGTCTTTACTCCACAGAACAACAAAGAAATAAGACTTGAAAAACACTATACATCACAAGACCAAAGAGATATCTACATAATGCTCCATCCAGTTGCAACAGAATACGTATTTTTCTCAAGTCCCTGAAACATTCTTTAGTATAGATCATATCTTAGACCATAAAACCAGCCTCAATAAATTTAAAAACATTGAAATAATTAAAAGTGTTTTTACCACATGGAATGAAATTAGAAATCAATAGCAGAATGTAACTTTGGAAATTCTTGTATACATGAAAATTAAGCATATTCCTAAACAATGAGTCAGTATATATAGGAATTACTTACAACATAAATTTGACATACTTTGAGATAAATTAAAATATAAGCACAATGTACTAAAACTTATGGGATATAGCTAAAGTAATGTTTAGAAGGAAATTTCTAGCTTTAAACAATTACATTGAAAATATTCAAATCAATAATCTAAAATTCCGCTTTAAGAAACTGGAAAAAGATGACTGAACTAAACCTAAAGCAGACAGAAGAAATTAAATAATTCAGAAGATAGTGAAAATTACTGAAATAGGAAAAAGGGAGAGGGGATGAAGCCGGGGTGGGGGGGGGAGAGAGAGAGAGAGAGAGAGAGAGAGAGAGAGAGAGAGATAGAGATCAGCAGAATCAAAAGCAATTTCTTTGAAAAGATACACAAACTCGTCAAACATTTAGCAACAGTGACTAAGAAAAATTTAAAAGATTCAAATTACTAAGATCAAAAATGGAAAAGGGGACATTACTATTAACAAACAAAGCACATATTCCATCATTTACTCTATGCCCAGAATGCTAATTACTAGCTTCTCCATGAGGTTGTCTGATGCTCTGACAGAAGCTCTTAGGGAATCAACTGCCTGCACTTCCTGGACCAACTCTCAAATAGGCTCAAAGGTGGGATTTGGGAAGTAATCTTAAAAGGGTAAGGATAGAGGAGTTGGTAGTTAATTGAGGGAGGATACTTGGTGAGTTCCTATGTGCTCATATGATTTTTAAAAACAGATACTCAGAAACACAGATTACAAAAGACACAACTATTTCTTCTCATTACTTTTGTTTGGGGGCAGTGGGTACTGGGAATTTAACTAAGTGGTGCTTAGTTTAACTACTGAGCATCATCCCCAGCTCTATTGATTGATTGAATGATACTGGGGATTGAACGCATGGCACTTCCCCACTAAGCCACAGCCCCTGCCTTTGTTGTATTTTATTTTGGAGATAGGGTCTCGCTGAGTTGCTTAGGGTCTTACTAAGTTGCCCAGGCTTGCTCTGTAATCCTCCTGCCACAGCCTCCTGATCTGCTGGGCTTACAGGGATGTGCCACCAGGGCTGGTTTTATTTTTTTGACACAGTCTCATTAAGTTGCTAGATCCTTGCTAAGTTACAGAGACTTGTCTTGAACTTGTGATCCTCCTGTCTCAGCCTCCCAAATTGCTGGGATTACAGGTGTGCACCACCACACCTACCTTTCTCATTACTTTAAAAATCAATCCAAATTTGGTTCAGAGACTAATTGCATTCCTTTAACTCAGTTCATTTTTTTTTACATTTAATTACTTTTGAGCTCCATATTCTCACCTCTAAAAAAGGGTGTTTAAAAAAGGAGATCTCTGATTTTCTAGAATAGATAAAATGATTTCTAATTCGACAAATGAGGAGATGAAGAGGTTGGAAGTTACAACTGTAGATTCCAATGTCTTCCTGACAAAAGAAGGCCACAAATCCATTCTTCTAAGCTACATTCAGGTGGAAAGAACAAAAGATGGCACCTTTAGACTCTGTAGGATGCTTCAGCATAAATCTGCAGGAAACTCCAGCCTTAATATTGAAGGAGGTGATCCTTGAGTTTGACAGCTGGAATTTTCATTTAAATAATTTTAATGACTCCAAATTTAGAAGATACTTTTGGTATGGTAATGAGTTTTTACTCTGACCCCATCCAACTTTTTGAACTATTCAATCTTTCCGTACCAGCATGTGCAGAGTATACATTCATGCCTCGTGGAAATACCATCATTTTTTCATACGTCTTCCTGCTCTTGTTCCTTTGTTAAACCCATTTCCTCTGCAGGTTCCTTTCAGGGTTCTATCTTTACCCATTAAAACTGCACCCATCCTTCATGGTCCACCATCAATGCCATTACATTTCAGGAAGGTTTTGATTTCGCTGATGTCACCTCCCCCACCTGTGAACTTCATAAAACACTTCTTTGGAACATTTCTTATTTATTCATGTGCTACAGGACAGTATAAATAGTCTCCACATTAGAATTTATGTAGTGAGGCATTTGGTTCCAAGCAGGTTTAACTATATTTGTGAAAATTAATAGAATGCCATCACATCCCTCTGGCATAATCTGTATTATTTCTATTTGGTCTTAACTAATTGCCCATGTTTTAGTTAGCCTTTTCATTGCTGCAGCCAAAATACCTGAAAAGAACAGCTTAGAGGAGCAAAAGTTTGTTTGGACTCATGGTTTCAGAGGTTCAGTTCCTGGTGGGCTGACTTTATAACTCTGGGCCTGAGTGAGGCAGAACATCATGTCAGAAGGGCATGGCAGAGGAAAGTTGCTCAGGAAATGGCAACCAGAAAGCAGAAAGGACTCTGCTCATCAAGGACAAAGTATAAACCCCCAAAGCACACCCCCAAAGTACATCCCCAGACCCTATCTTCTCACAATTACCACCCAGTTAATTCATACCCTGGATTAATCCACTGATTAGTTTACCTCTTATAATCTAATCACTTCACCTTTGAAAATTCTTGCATTGTACCACAGGTGAGCTTTTGGGGGTTACCTCATATCTAAACCATAACACCACATAAAGAAAGGTCTTCTGACAGAATCACATCTAAATGTTGCCTTTATTCAGATGAGAAGTCTGTGGTCTTATTTCTCCCACTTTTTCTGGCAGTGCCTACTTTCCCCAATGAGCCAGTGCTTAAACCCTATTATGTTCTCCAACTTTCTCTTGTTCTTCTAATTGAGAAAAAATCCTTAACTTATGAGTTTCTTATCCTTCTTTCCCAATGTGTCGAATAGTGTGTTAATTGAGCACTTTTCATGTATTAGCAAATTCTCTCTTTTAATCTTTAATAATCACATTGGGTATGTTCTGCTGCTTTTCTTCATTTTGAAAAGGAAGGCACAAAAAGACTAAGAAATGTGTCAAGGGCTACACAATGAGAGCAAATCTTCTAGTAAAGTCCTCTGATGAACTCTCAGCTAACTTCTCTATTCTTCAGTCCCAAGAGGGGTGTAGATATTTAGCCTTTTGGGCCTCTCCATAGTATTTTCTGAATAACCTCTGATGAGACTGTTACAATTTGACTCTGCCTTCCCTCAATTATTCCCGAACCACTGTAGTATCAAGAAACAGAAAAAAGACAATCCCTCAATAATCTTGGTTGGCTGTTTACTGATTTTTCCCTGAACAAAGAAAAACAATGTTTTTGAAAACCAGAGACAAAAAAAAAAAAAAAAAAAAGTGTCATCAGAATAAGACATATGAAAGAGTCTTAAAGAAATTTGATTCAATTCAACCTTCATCATGGATTTTGAAATATTCTCCCCAAACATTAACTTAAATGTGTTCAGAGAACATCTCAGTGAAAGAGGCAGAGGATGGAAGCCTGTCATGGTCTATATGCATCCAGTCATTCCCTTCACAAATATCAAAGCAACTACTATGTTCTAAGCATTGTCAGTGAGCAGGATAAATGTAGTCTCTACTCTGCCATGTGTATAATGGTGAGGGACAAAAAGCACTAAAGAAACATTTCGATTGTGTAATTTCAAATATGGAAAGTGCTATGAAAATGTAGGTGCTTTGAGTTCATAAAATAGGTAAAGGGGGCTCATCTGAGATGCCAGAGAAATTTTCTCCAGGACAAGATGCTAAAAGTGAGACTTCAAAGGTAAAAGTGAGATCTGAAGCCTGTTTACTTAGAAGGAAAAATGAAAAAAGATGGGAAAAAGACTTAAAGGGAAAAGTTGGGCCTAAAAGTGACCTGAAATATATCAGTAATTAAATTTCGGAATATTTTTAAGGGCACAGGGCTATAGAGCTTCATACTTCAAAAATACGTAACATCAATAAATGTTAGCAAAGCATTTTCAGTGATAATATAATTCTGTTTCAAGGCTTAAAAAGAGCTCATAAGAATTACTCTACAAAATCCAATTCATATCTAAGAAAAATTTTAAGGACAGTATTTTTTTGAAAAGTTTTGCATCTGACCAAACTTTATTTGTATAGAGACTATGCTCAAAAAAGACTTCCTAGAAAGGTGACTTAATACCCTTTCTCATATGGTTTCTACTGTGAATTGAGTTTCACTGTTCAATTTTGATAGCAGATCCTTTATACAAGTGCAAAATAAATGTAAGCTCAATCAAAATAAAATTACCTAAAATTTTCACTAAGTATCAACTTGTTTGTGTTAAATGAATAAAAAATTCATTTCAAAAGAAATCTGCTTTAAAATGTTTGTGCATTATTAATGTGGAAAAATGAGAAGCCTGAAAGGGGAATTAGTTTCTAGGATTATTGACAAAATTTCAAACTTAATAAGTAAATCTTAGTTTCACTCACTAACTGGGAAAGACAGTTTTAGTCTGTTGATATCAAGTAGTTCAATGTAAATTATCCAATGTCCAAACCCTACAAATGATAATAAATGATACAGCGTCCAGGGCTGCTGGTAAAGTGCAAATGAAATAAGAGCAACTTATCAACAGGGTTGGCGGGGTTCAGGTTGACTGGATGGGGGCAGGGCATCAAGCAACATGCATATTTGCAGAGAAACAATGTAGCCTTCACAAGCCCCAAGAAGCAACCAATCAGGCGCTGACAAACAACCCCAGCCAATCCCAGGAGGAGGTAGAGTTCTCAAGCTTCCTCTACTCCACCCAGATAGAAAAACACAGCCCCATAGGGGTCACATGGGACTACTCTGGCCCAGCGCCCTGCTGGACTTGTGAACCTCGCCCAAGAGCCATCCCACAATAAAGTTTCCTCTTGATTCACATCTGGCCTGTCTGTTCTCTGGTTACCATCTTCTGATCAGTTTACCCCAGTCTGATCTTACAAACAGGAATAATGTGCTTAAACTATAGACACACACACACACACACACACACACACACACACAGAACACCCTTCCAGTTTTCTTTCTTATTCAGAAGATGAACAAGTTTTCATTTGCAAATCTGATAACTCTTGGTTTTTACTTTTGATCATTGTCTTGTCCCAAAACAAGTTCTGATACTAAAATACATCGTATTGTCTACCATATAATTCATCTCAGAAAGTACGTAAACTATAATGCACTTGTTTTTCATAAAGCTGATCCAAACTTGGATTCCCTTAGGGATGTGTGCAGTGCACATTTTAAACACAGGTTAACATGTAAGCCCGTGGACATCACACCAAACATACACACAGTCACACACACAAAGCAAAGAGATACAGATGCCTACAAATTCTGAACAGGTTTTGACTCACATTCGTACTCATTAGTAAACAAGAAACTCTCCCACACCCATTTTGAGCAACTGCAAGCGTTTTGCTATTATCAAAGAGGCATTTAAGAGTCCATTCCTGTTTTGGAACTGACATAGAGATACCATGAATAAAAAGGTGCACATAGTTCATTAGAGTTCTAAGAACCAAACAATCCACTCACTCTCAGTCATTTAATAATCATGAATAAGTCATCAGTATGAAAGAAAGGAGCCTAGTTTGGTAAGTGATCAAGGACACAATACTCAAAATCAATATACAACAAAACAGCTGCATTCATAAACCATAGTCACAAAAATGCAAACTTAGGGAGTTCTTGTGAGACAGATTTGTACTTAATACTTTCCTCTCCTTGTTCTGTAGGGTGTCTTTACCTTGGAAGCTTGAGAACAGTTTGCTTTTGGAGGGCAGACTCTTGCAAATGGAAGGCTCTGAGAATGTTCCCAAATTCTGAATCTCTACAGTTATTTGCACCTGCCCTGGTGTCAATGCTGCTTCATAGGCATTGATTCTGCAGTAAAATACTGCAGTGATGGAAATGAGGAGGTTTTATGTAATTGCTGAACTCAAGATTATATTTTCATGGAGTATATTATCTTACTATCAGGTTCTATACCTTGATTCTCATAGGTATAATTAACCAGGAACACCACTATGCAATCTGCTACCCCATTCTGTAAGTTATATCCTATTTCATTACACTGTCAGGAGAGAAGACAGGCTGGAGAAGTTTTGAGGTATGATGCAAAAAGAAGAAAGAGGTAGAGGATATGTAACCTGCAAATCCACATATTTCACACTCATGCAGGATTTTTCCATTTAGCTTTCTATTAAAAGCTGAGTAATTGCAATATGAAAGCGTGAACATAAGATTGAAAAGTAACAACTAACAGCATATCATTCCATAAGGAGTTGAAAATGAAAAGTAAATTAACTGAGCGTTGGCAAGTATCAATATCTCGGTAATATAAAACCCATCAGAACTCATGTGTGTAATACTGCCTCAAACAACTCACTGGAAATGGAAATAAAATGCATTAACTTAACGTTTGAAGATTCTGAGGTCAGGGAATTGGTATTTGTTCACAGTAAAAAAGCAGTGATGACTCAGCTCTTTTGGGTATATGTGAAATTTGTTACACTTATCATCCATGTATCATTATCACATAGTTCCTGCAGGGATCCTAGCTTTTAATTTCCTGAACACACTTAAAACCTCAACCAGGGTGTTGTATGTCATGGTATTTGTAGTATTTCATTTTAAGGAAAAAAAAAGTGTTCATAAAATGGAAAGCATTCTATTTACCTGACTACATATCTAAGGAAATTTAGGTAGATATGAGAGTTGGTGGTCCAAAGTCTTATCAGAACAAAGGAAATTAGACGGACTATGCAAAGGGGAGACCAGTCATATTAAAGGTATGTGGAGAACTGACTGAAAAAGTAAGTCAGCAAGAAAAGTAAATTGTTGCCTTTTACATTTTAAAAGTAAATAAGAAATGAGTATGAGAATAACTTTAAATAATGTGATTCATATGGAAAGAAAAGATTATGATGTTATGTTGTACATGAAATATAGGGGAAATTTTAATCACATGGTATTGAAAAGGATGCTCAACATTTGCATTGTTTCTCTTACTGTTAAATACATGTTTAAAATATAGTACTTCTTGGTTAATTTGTTTTAAGACTGAATAGCAAAACAATAATTATCCCTTCATATATGCAAGATTCCTAAACATTTGCTTTAAAGCTAATTTGAAACCAGTGGGGGAATGCAAATAAAGTTTCCTGAGGAGACAAAATATTGTTATTAACCAAACACCATTTTATAATTTCTCAAAAAGTGTATTTAAAAGGATCAATGTGGTTGCTGTCGTAGTTTTTAATCAAATGGATGACACTGTCAACTAACTGCCTGACTTTGGGCAAGTCATTGTTCCTCTTTCTCTGTCTCTTCTGTCAGCAGTTGTGCTGCCATCCTTTACCACAGTGGTACCTGAAGAGGAACAAGAGTGCAACAGAAGTGATGTCGTGAGGGAAATTCCAGCAAGTATTTGCATTTCCCACCAACAAAAATTTCTCACAGAAAATTCAAATCTACCAAAAATATGAAAATCTTTCAACCTAGAGAACAAACATTATGTTTGCCCCTATATTTCATATACTACATAATATTAACAGAGATGACTTAGGTGAAAACTAGTCACATTAATGGACTGTGATGATCAGCAATACCTCTTCACTGCTACTGGTGAACAGAGAGGGTGGAGATGCAGGAAATTATTAACACTCATTTGTAATCTAACAAAATTTGGGGCTTATTGAATTGGTTCTCTATTTCCCCAGCTTTGCTGTTTTAGCAGGGCTGGAGTACCCACAGTGAGCCAAATGATCAGAAATTGAAGTGAGGTGTGGGTATTTTTCAAACTTTTCTGTACTAAAGCCCACACAGATTGCTTAAGAACCAGACTTGTGACTCAGAAAGGGCAAATTCTGAGTCCTGTCTCCAATCCAAAGTTTACTGATGGTGTGTCTTGATGTATCAGTTGAACATTTTTAAGTCTCAGTTTCCTTCACTCTAAGATATGATTTAATAATAGCGACCTTAGAAAATAATTGTGAGGATTAAACTAACCATGCATATAAATCAGTTAGCAGAATGACTGACACAGAGACAGCACTCAGCAAATGAAAGTGCTTTTATTATTGCTATTATCATCTTCACCAAGTGGAGTCATTTGCTCATTTGTAAACTGGAAAGAAGAGGTGTGAGAGCAGAAGCAGCAAAAGCAGAGCATCTTTCCTGCATGCTTGAGTTACAGACACGGTCCAGGTATTGTGTCTGATGGGTACCAGATCCCTGACCTAAGGAAGATTCCATTCTCATGGAGGGTCATACATGCTGCACACTCCTCCAGGCAGAAGGAAGATGTGTGCAAACTGGATGAGGCTGGAAGGGATAATGTGGCTTTGGCCCAAACAAGAACAGAATTTTCTGCCTAATAATTTAAAAGGAAATAAAACCTCATTAGGAAACTCCTGAGACAAAATTATGAGGCACAAACACTGTAATAAGAGAAATCTCATGACTCGTTTCACTGAGAAAACACTGATTGTTTTTTGATTCACGGAAGCAAGTATAAACCAGGAGGGAGTCAGGATGGGGAGTCAGTCACCATTTGTTGATGGTCTAATGAGGGGAAAAAGCAGAAGCTTTATCACACCACTAACTTATTCAGCTTGTAAATGAGGAAAGAACATGAGTTTTTGGTTAAAGTATGACAGGCTATGTTCACTGGATTTACTGTCTGTCCTTTTCCAGCACACTTCCTTGGCTGGTTACCCATTCTGAAAACTGACACTTGGAAGCAGTCTCGCTAAGGGGCCCTAACAAGGAGTATTACAAATTGATCACCCCACCTGGGCAAAAGCTTGTGAATACTCTTGGCAGTGATCCAGGCTCTGCCACCTAATAGGGGTTGACTTTGGTAGAATTACTCTCCCCAGAGTTTAGTTTTTCCCATTTTTAAAAGGGGGACAACCATAGCTGTCTTGTGGCATTATTTTAAGGCTAACTTTTATGAGATTTAATTTTATGAAGAATGAAGGAGCACAAAAATAAGTCTATAAGTGGTTTTAATTACTAATGCCTCACTTACCTTTTTCGGAGGAGATTTCCAAACTATATTAGTTCTCCCTCCTCTTATCTTTCCCAAAGTGTGCTCTGATCCTTATTATATAGTTGTGTATGTGTTTATTTAAAGAGACTTTCCCACCCGATAAAACCTTGTCTGAGGGTCAAGGTGTTATCTGTTTTGTTCACCGTTTTGCCCATGACTAAGAGTCAGTGCATGGCACATATTTGGGATGAGTGTCTACTGACCTCAGGCACTGCTCAGCCCACCCTAAGAAACCTGGTTAGCATGGGGTGCTCAATGGTGGCCACACAGACACACATGCTGCCAATCTGTGTCCAGCATTGTGGGGAAGATTGCTTATGTCATTTATACAGAGTCAATAAGCACTTTTCCTGTCAGATGTGCTGTTGAGTTTGAATTCAAAAGGAGACAAAGTCCATGCTTCTGCCTTGTAGGAAGCTGGTGACTGAGTACTGGTGGAGCAACACAGCAGTAATGCTGCAGGCACTAGAAAAGGAGCTTCACGCACTGAGCACAGCACCTTCTATTAGGCCAGGTGCTGTATTTAGTGATTTACTTTCTTATTTCATGTTCATCTTCATAAATGTTGCATGGAAGTCATTACATTTACAGGTGTGCAGCACCAAGTTCAAAATGGTTAAATAGTTTGCTCACACAGGCACCCAGATAATATCTAGTAGAGACTACACATGAACCCAGAGTTACTTGACCCTGAATCCTTTGCTCTAGCCATTACAGAACATTGCAACATCAATCACTTGGCCAAAGAATGAGAGTACCATGCCAGTGAGGGGTGCAGTGGAATAGATATCTGTCCTCCTAGGGTTCAGAGATGCTGCTGGGAATAGAATAAGGGGGCAGAGTGTAAGTAGACTGAATATATCCAACAGGATCAATTAATGAAGATCAGTGAGTATACAATGCCTACATGAAGTTTAAGTAGAGGAAGGAAATACTCTACTTGAAACAGATGATGAGGTCACAAAGTAGTGCAGGGTTTGACTTGGGGAGAGGGGATTGGAAGCTACCCAGGAAGGATTATAGACAAATCACCTACAAAAAGGACAATTCCTTTGCTATTATTTCTTCAAGTTTCCCCAACTACTTCTATAGATGTAGAATATATCAAAGACTAATTAAATATCATTAAGTTTATAAGGTTATTATGTATTCCCTGAGAACAAATTTATAATAAAAAGGAAGAAAATAATCTCTACACAGCAAAGTGATCCACACATATTTGCTTTTTTACAAAGCATTTGTTGAACATTTCACTTTCTGTTCAACTGGTACCATAAGACAAAGACTCTCAAGAAGTTGCCTCTGTTGCCAGAAATACAAAAAACTTATTAGCATATCTGCTGGCCCTCACAGAATGGAACTGACCCCTTGGACACATACCTATACTGAGGGAGATCTCACGGGTATATACAAATGATAACCATTGCAGTATAAATGAAAACTGAGCTGGCCTCCTCTTCACAGGAAAAGTCTGAGGCCTACACCATAGCATCTAGAACTCAGTGGCTGGGAGGATATTTTAGACTGAATTAAGGGTATGATGAAAAATGAATCTTAGTCTGACTTCACAATGTAGAGTGTAAGAATTTAGTCCATGTGAAAAAAAGGGGTCCTGGAATCGATAATAGGGAAGAGATCATGTATTTTAAAAGCATACACTGGGCTTCTTATGGGTACTCTATTTCCACTGCTAGCTGAAGTGCAATCTGTTGAACTTCTCAGAACCATATAATTTCACAAACAAGTAATAGACACCTATTGTGTACAAAGCCTGACATTAAGTGTTGTGACAGTCCAAAGACTTGGGGACACAGAGAAATAAATAGGACAAAGCAGGGGAAATGAATGGCATCAAACCAAGTAGCTAATGATATGAAATGAATCTAAACCTTTATGATAAATATGTAACTTCTGAAATTCCAATGCCTTGTTGAAACTGAGACACAGTTGTATTTTACAGAGCTCTAATAAAACCACAGTTTTTACTAAAATTGTGAAGCAATTAACCTTGAGAGTTATAAACAGTTTGTTATTCTTTCCTCATTTAGACTTTGGGTCTAACTTATTCACATACAATCTAATCTCTTAGAAGGGAGAAATAACTATGGAATTGCATGGCCCTAGAAATCCTTTTCCCAGGGCAATACATACAGGGAGTAGTTACGATAGGGCTAGATCAGGCAGCAGCAGAGAGCTGGAGAAATTGTGTAATTCTCACTAAAGACTTAGAAACCCAGCAAAGCTTAGCAAACTTCAGGAATTACTGAGAAAACATAAGTCATGACCAAATGACTTTTACACATTTATTCTAATTAGTACAGTTTGGGTTAAATGATTTGTCACTATATCTCACAGTATGCATGCTGAAAGCAATTATATTTTGCAATATCAACCTACTGTATAGACAAGGCTCTCGGGCTCTAAAGTCCTTGGTGAAAAGCACATCAAAGCTGACAGAATGACAGCATTTATTTTTGTGATGATATCCGGCAGGGTTGACTAATAAATGGACTGAAAATTAACCAACCCCGAGTCTACTGAATCCTCTGCTAATGAGGCTCAGAAAGTTTGCTCTTTTATATTTATTTATTTTTGGAATGAATCCAACAATAAACAACCACTATTGACCTATCAAGGAAGGAGCCACTCTTGGGCTAGAGTGGATCACAGAGGTTGTTTAATAACAAAGAAACCCAGCAGAATGGGATCAGACTGAAAAGCCAGTCCTTTCTAGGAGCACTGAATCAGAGTCACTCATCTGAGCTTCCTGGTTTTGCAGTATGTGTTAGTCATGCCTCTCTCCCTAATGATTCCTACTGAAATCTGGCACCAGTCAATGAAGTCAAAGGCATGTAAGGCAATTTATAACACAAATGCAGAAGTCAAGACTGCCTGGGTTCAAATTCAGGCAACATCTTTCATTTCCTGTCACCTTGGAGAAGCTAATCAGACAATCTGTGCCTGTCTCCCCATTGGCAAAATCAAGATAAAATAGATGTGGCAATTAAATAAAATAATACACATAAGCACTTAAAATTACGTCTTACAGGCAGTATGAACCCAATAAACGCCAACTATTATTCTCAGTGAGAGAGAAGCAGATGCATGTGTGTTACAAATATCTGGCTGGAATCATCAGTCTTCCAAATCCACAGATTTGCAGAGGGCTAGAATTTTAAGAACTACCCCAATTTGAAATCAGGAACTGGCTGCACTGTTATTTCTTTTATGTGAATTTTCAGAGGCCATCAAGTGTTGGAAATAATGATGTGAATAAAAACCCTACTCTTTTGAAGAAGGACAGAAGACAAATATTCCTTGAAGCTACAGAAATTAATCTTTGTGTAGTAGATTCCATTCTAAGATTGCACACATTTATGTTCCTCTCTCCAACTTGATATCCTTTGCCATTCTCTTACCTTTGATCAGACTACCTCCCCCAACATGCCATGTGCACACAAGCATACACACAAAACTTGCAGTGTGTGCTTTTCCATTTGAAGGTGTCTTCATGAAATGTCTGCCTGTTTTTACTCCTGCCCCATCCTCACTTTCTTATAGAAGTCACACAACCTTTTAAAAAACAGTTGGTTCATATCACTCCCCACTTGAAACCTTCTGGCTCCTTTCTGCACCTACACTAAAGTCTAAATGCCTATGTGATCCTGCACTGCTTCCCTTTCTCCTTCTTTAATGGCACCCCTTCCTTCTCCTGGCTCTTGACTCAGAGGCCTTTTCTCTGTTCCCTGAAGTTGTTAGGTTTGCTCAGATCTATAAGCCTTTGCATTGCTGTTCCCTTTGCTGGAACTGTTTCTCCATTTTCCCAAGTCTAGATCCTTCTTGCCATTCAAGTTTAAGATAAAACCTTACCATCACCAAACCTTTCTCAGTCACCTTCTCTAAAGTGATCCCTGATATCTTTGCCCAACATTTACTTTTCTTATTTTTTCTAGTATTTTTCATTCTCTGAAATGTTCTCATTTTTTATTTACTTGTCTATTATCTGTCTACCCTTATTACAATATATATTCTATGTAAAATCGCTTGCTTGCCTTGTTTATTGTGTAACTCTGCATAGAGTTGACAATAAATATTTATCAAATGAATGAATGAATGAATGAATGAATGAGTGGGTGAATATACAACTCTAGTTATTCAAGATCTATCTTAAGCTGATCTTATTGTATGAAACCTTCTCTAATAGCTTCACCTAATCCAAACTTCTAATGTACTTACTATCAGAATTAAGTACTTTATTATAAACATACATTTTCTGCTTAATTTGTAGAAAAGTAGGTCCTTTCTTTCCAATGGACTTTTAATTTTCTCAAGGGAAGCACCTTAGCCATGCAGTGAAAATCAGGAGTAATCAAAAATTTATGCATTTAACTCACAGGACAGACCACCTGGGCTTCATTGAATGTGAACACACTCTTACTTAGGAACAATTTGAGCAATTGTGATTTTACAGTTTCTCAATTTACACAAATGGTTTGCAGTTGAATAATTAGGGGAGTAATAGGACTGATAAAAGCGGGTTCTGACAATAAGATTTGACAACTAAGAGTACAGGGTAGAGAGGACAGCTATAATGAGCAAAAAGTAGACACAAGAAAGCAAAAGGCACAGATGTGTGTAGAGGGAATGGTCAACAACCTACCTATGTTAAGTACCTACTATCTCAACTACTAACCTACCTATCTTAAGTTAAACTTAGATGTCACATAAGTCACTTTATTACAGCTCAGAGGGCTCATGGATATTTTAATGATGACCTAAAATCATCATTATCTTTCATTTTAATCATGAATAGGTATAAAGAAAAGTTTATACCCAAAAGAAGTTCTTTGGGCAGGGGTGTGACTCAATGGTAAAGTGCAAACTTAGCATGTACAAGACTCTTGTTTCTAATCTGAGCACACAAAAAAAGGGTTGTTTGTTGCATAAACACATAAAGCCACAGGTTGCTATTGTCCAACTTCTATGTGGGGTACCTCCTCCCTGGTGAGTGCAAATAAATATGGTAATCTCCTATGCTTAGCACATATTTTTACTGATGAAAATATTTTCCTGAAAAAACAGCCTCAAATGTGAACTTTAATCTCTGCAATCATTAATTCAGTTACTAAAGGACAAATACCAAGGAGTGGGATAGCTGGGTCAAATGTGGGTCCATTCCTAGCCTTTTGAGGGATCTCCATACTACTTTCTAAAGCACTATACTATTTGCAGTTCCACCAACAATGTATAAGTGTACCTTTTTCCTCCTATGTCCTTATAAGCAATTATTATTATTTGAATTCTTGATGATGGTCATTCTAACTGGAGTGAGATAAAATCTCAGTATTGTTTTGATTTGCATTTCCCTGATTGCTAAGGATCTTGAACATTATTTTCATATATTTTTTGGTCGGTTGTATTTCTTCTTTTGAGAAATGCCTGTTTAGATCATTTGCTCATTTATTGAGTGGGTTATTTGTTTTCTGGTTAAAATTTTTTAAGTTCTTACTATATATTAATCTCCTTTCAGAATTGTAGCTGAAAATTTTTTTCTCCCATTCTGTAGGCTTTCTCTTTACACTCTTGTTCCTGTACTGTATAGAAACATTTTAATTTTATGCCATCTCCACTTTTCTGACTCTCAGTTTTATATTTTTAACTTTAGAGGTTTTGTTAAGGAAGCTGGTGCCTGGGCCAGTGTGTTGGAGTGTTGACCCTATGTATCTTTTCTAGCAGTTGCAGAGTTTCTGGTCTAATTCCTAGGTCTTTGATGCACTTTGAGCTGACTTTTGTGCAGAGCAAAAGATAGGGAACTATTTTCATTCTTCTACATATGGATAGCCAGTTTTCTCAGCACCATTTGTTTAAAAGGCTATTGTTTCTTCGACATGTTTTTGATTGCTAAGGGACTACAGTTTGATGTGATATTTATCTGGGATGGGGCTTGATGATTGGAACTATTGGACTTTCTATTAATGTTTCTTCCTAGGATGTTGAGACTTGAACAAGGAAAGTCCTCCCCTGGACAGTGATATGAAGCAGCGAGGTTTAGGAACAGCAGAGTGATGTACTCTCTCCAGATACGATGTAGTCAGAAGAGGTTGTATTAATGTTCTTCTATGACTAGCTGGAGCGGATGGTATGGAGGAAGGATCACAGAACAGGTATTACATCCTTTAATCTTAAGAACAACACGATTAGGTCTTTATCATCATCACCACTGTTATCACTTTGATGAAATGTTGAGATAAAGACCCCAGCTCCTGACCAAGGTTGTGCATTTAAGGAGAGAGTATCCATACTCCTCCTTTGGGAAGTTCTGTGGACCTCCAAAGATGCCTTCACAATCCTGTGGAAACTTTTATGTGATATACAAAGGTAAGCCTGATGTGCACGATTATGCTGATGATTTAGAAAAGCATTTTATAAAGCTTGCAAGAATTTATATCACAAGTTCACATGTTTGATCATTTCTGATCACCATTAGATTCTTCAGTGTGGATTTCAATATTCTCCAACTGTGAGCTTCAAAAACAAAGATATCTGTGGAGATTGTTCTCTTAAGAAACTCAAAATGAAATACAGATTTTTAAATGAATGAGACCTTCTGTATTCCCATGAGTAACTGACATATTTTTCTATTTTCCTATTTCAAACATTTTCCCAAAGGCTCTTCTAATTTTGATTCATATCAGTTTGGCATGTTGAACTTAGTTATAAACTTGAGACTAGTCATGCATCCTTGGGTCATTTAGTTTCACATCCTGTTATCAATAATGTGTAATAGGATCCATTTTCTAAGAAAAGTGTACATTTCTCAGAACAGACATTGAACCAACACTTTCAGCACTCTCTTAGGGAGGCAAGGAGTATGCCAAACCTCGTATCACTGTCCTCCATTCAAATAAGCAACAGGGAAGAATGGCTTGAGAAATGGACAAAGAGATTCACCAAAGCCAAGAATTCTCCATCTATGAAGAGGCCTGCATACGGCACATGGCAGAACTTGCTTGGGTGGAGTCAGAGACCAAAGTCTATATAGTGTCTGTCATTTCATCAACTTTGTGAGTCTGGGTAAAAGATGAGCTCTGAGTTTCCATTTTCTTAGCTATAGATCAAGAATAATGATATCCTAAGAGTTTGTTTTAAGGAATAAAAAGTCCTTAAAACAAATATTTGATGGATAACTATGTAAATGAAATCATAGGTAAATGTGTTTCATACAGCTATACAAGACAACTCCAAGTCAGGTTGGAGTCAAGTGGAGCTTGCCTATAGTCTGCTTGAGAGGCTAGTGTGAAGATTGTTAGATCCAAAAAGATTGAGATCAGTATAAGCAACATAGCAGAACCCTGTCTCAAAATTTTTTTTAAAAAATGAGTTTTAAAAAAGAGAACTCCCCAGATTCATTTTCAACCCAAATACAACCCATAATTGACCCAGTTATTTGTGATCTCAGACAGATTTTTAACAGTCGAGACAATTTATGAAATTGTATTGTAAACTACTGACATTCAGGAGGATGCAATGGGGCAAATGCAACGAAAAAATATTCAGGGATAGGTGTCTGGAGATGATAAAAGGGATGGTCACTAGAAAATGAAGAGAATGAAATTCACATGAATGTTGGTTGTTCAAGTGGTAAAGAAAAGAAGCTTGGAAAAAGAAGCTCACAAAAATCTTAGTAATTCATGGTAAGCACACTCGGAAAGAATGACATAAATTGCTATCAAGCTATTGAGAACTTACTAGGCCTTGCTGAAGGGAACAGGGAGCCAATACTTGGTGGCACTATGATATGCCAAAGCATTTGACAAAATTGAAGCTTGATATAAATTATACTCAGAGCTTGTTAATAAACTAGGTCAAATAAAGGAAGTTTGTTGTTCTTATAACTGCATACCAGAAACAATGGAAAAGGATGATCATTCTCACTGCACCCATGGCTCATTCCCTTCACAATCTGTGCATGATAAGGTTCACGGAGATATAGTCTTCTCTCATTGTAGAGAGAATGGGTAGTGGCCCGGTTCACAGCATTATTGTAACTGCAGGCCACTAAATCTGGAAGAGAGCTTCACCAAAACATGGTACCTATAATCTCCATCAGCCCATGAGGCACCGTGAATTAGCATGTCATTTGAAAAATAAAATGGTGTTGACCTTGCAAATGTGGTAGGACAAGCCCCTGCAGTCCCTTCTAGTAGGACTGCTTCTCTGAACCCATCCTAAATGAAACTTCTAGAGTTCTTGATATTCTTCAGAAAGTGGGATATAGGGGAGCCATGGTCCTCAGATCACTCAATGGGGAAAGCTTCACACACAGTACCTACCCAACATGGCTATGATCTCCCCACAAACTCTTAAAAAGAAAAGATACATTTTATATATATATATATAGTATATTTCTTACAAAAATAGTAATTTATCTTTTGAAGTTGTATATCGATTAGGGATGATTTTGGAAATACCACTCTCATAAACTTCGTACCAGCCAGCTCTCTGCCATCTCAACCCCCACCCATGCGATCTTTCCTGAGAGACATGTACAGCCATTGCCTACAAGTCTATCTTGTTCTAAGCTAGTCAAGAACAGGGAGATATCAATCACATCTGCCTGCCCCAGGAACCGCAAATGAGAGAGCATGACAGTGGGGTTGGGGGAGCTGGTCTAGGGAGTCTGACGAACACCATTATGTATAACATTAATAGCCTAGGTGTGCCTAAGGTGATGTTCCATGTGAATGAGGCCATATTTACTTATGCTGTCTAATGCTTCATACACTACAATGAGAAAATATGTCCTGCACCTTGGATTGAGATGTGGGAATAGGCCTGCCTTTATAAAAGACTTTTATTACTTCACTATTGGGGTTACAAAGGTCTTGTTCTTTTCTTTCTTAATTCATAGACCAACAAAAGAAAGAACAAATTCAACAAGCAGGAAAATCCTGGGCCAGGAAGTACTACCATAATGTTCAGAAAGAAAAGCAATTGGAGTTGTGGACAGAATGCATTTCTGTCCCATTATAACCACAGCCTGTTAAAAGCCTGTCAGGAAATAAATAAAACACTTTTGTTCAGTTGCCCACATCCCTGTACTCAATTCAACAAATTCCAGCCTTCTCAGAAGTGCAATCTAAGGTGAAGCCAAGAAGACACACAGACTGGGAAGTTGAGAAGGAGTCTCAGAGGAGCCATGATGGGGAGGGATATGGATTCCTCCAAACATGCATAATAAGAAACTCCATTTCCATCACCCTCTTCTGAACTCATGTGCTATTGAAGTCAGACTCAGTAAGAGGTTCACATCCCTGTCAAATCCCATCATTCCTGCCAAAAAAAAAAAAAAAAAAAAAGAAGAAAGAAACATAAAGAAAAAGGAGGCAGTGCAAAAGAAAACACATAGTTGATATGGAGTATATGCAGAAATCCAGATAAATCCTTATTTCTAGCTCCATACATACATATATATGTATAAAATTATATATATATGAATTTGTATGCTTTTTTTCTAACACTGCATTTTTATTTTAAGTTAACCTCCTTACTCTTTCTTTTCCTGTGAGTCCTCTACCTTATGTCCATTTAGAAGCACTAGCAAAAGGGAAAGCATTCTGAATCATGCTTATAGATTTTGGCAGCAAATAGCAAGGGTGAGGGGTTGGATTTTATAGAAAGCAACCCATAGTTCTATTGCAATATGTATAGGCAGTACTTTGACTAAGAGTTTCTCACTTCTGAATAATTCATAACTACCAACAAACCCTAAGGGCCGAGGCTAAGTTGTCCTTTTCACCACTGTGTCTCCTGGGTCCAGCATAATGCCAGACATGTACTAGGTATTAAAAAGATGTTTTCAAAAGAAATTTGGTTGACTGATCCAATCAATGAATAGATGACTAAGGTAACTGATGAATTAATACCCAGAGGTGAAAATGGCCACTATCTGATGGTTCAGAAGATCTGAAAGACAAGGGAGACTACATTTAGCCCTTGCCTTATGCAGCAGTGTAGCTTAAAAAAAGAAAAGTTGCTATCCAAATGTTGTGAAGCAACCTAACCTCTTGAATTCTAACAAGAGGTTCCTTCTGGTTTTGGTGCCAAGCCTCCTACCATGATGCATACCACCACTTAAAAATGGAGGAACAGAGGGTCCAAAAGAAGGGGCACATATGCAATGGAGAGTAGGATCTTGCGTTTCTGGCATCACAAGCTAGAAGTAGGAATGTATATTATTTAAATAATGCTTTCTAACAAAAATCTACCATCCACAGTTATTATTTTGTTTTGTTTTGGTTGTTTTTATAGATTTTCCTGGCCTACCCCAGGAATCAAATCACACATTATATTGGCATGTGTTCTGATAAGAGATTAGCAAATACATTCCAAACAACTTATTCACAATTATGGGACTCCTTTCATGTGAATTCTTTACACAAAGAATGCTCCATCTCGCCACAGGATCAGTGTTGTAGACCCTCAGCCTTACATTAGTTATCTTTCTAGAATTTAGAAAATTCAGAATGTGTCTGATTTTTAGCTGATGCCAGTAGATAACTGTCGATCTCTCAACTGCCTACAAAGAAAAGAATCTCAGAACCCAGTACCACCTGACTCAGGGCCTTTCCTTCATTGGGCACTCCATGAATGGAATTAGAACACCTCATGTTTGTTAAGATGGCTACTGTTAAAAAATAAACAGTCAGAGAAAACAACAGGTATAGTTGAGTACACACAGAAGTTGGACTCCTGTGAACTGTGGGTGGGAATGTAAAATGATATAGCAACTATGGAAAAAAGTATGGAGATACCTTAATAAAATTACCAGATGATACAGAAACTCAACTTCTGGATATATACCCAAAAGAAACAAAAGCAGGAGCTCAAAGAATTGAATATTCATAGCAGCATTAAACCCAGTTGCCAAAAGATGTAAGCAATCTAAATGTCCTTCAGTAGATGGAGAGAGAAACAAAATGTAGTATATACTTATAATGTAATATTATTTGGCCTTTAAAAGGAAGGAAATTATAAGAAAAGTGACATGGATAAAACTTGAGGACATTATGTTTTACATGAAAAAACAAATACTACATGACTCAACTTAGAAGAGGGTACTTAGAACAGTTAAATTCAAATTTATAGAGATAAAGTGGTTGTTAGAAACTTAGGGGATGGGAGGTAGTTGCTCAATAAGTATTAAGGTTTCAGTTTTGAAAGATGGAAAGGGTTCTGGAGATTATGTAAATGTATTTGGAATTACTATATTATATTCTTTAAAATCTTTAAGATAGTAAATTTTATATTTATTTTACCACAAACAAAAAGGAAAGTCCATAGAAACAAGTAAGCTAAATATCCGTAATACCTAAATAAATATAACTCTAATATCACCACATATCTGTCAGTGTTCAAAAATCAACTTTTCTCATAGGTATAATGTTTTAAAATATAGTTTGTTTTAATTAGTATCAAAAATGGTTCACACTCTTAAAAATAAATTAGTAGGTATCTAACCTATTGTTGGGCAATATTGTTGTCTACAAAAGTTAAGGAGACAAGTTTAAAAATGATGCTAGCTCCTTGACCATAAGACTAATGGACTGTCTTGTTTATGCTGTATCCCTAACACCCAAAAATGAATACTCAATAAATGACCAGAAGGTTGACCCCTTGAGTTTAACTACTGTTTAAAACAAGACAGGTCCAAAGAAAGAGGGATGGAAAATGTTCATTTTTCTCTGTAACAATTCACATGCCAGAAGTTGGATGCTTGCTATTCTGCCTGCACCTAAAATGATACAATTCTATGCCTTTTGGGGAGTAAAAATATTTTAAGCTCCTGTCATGAGAGCTTTGTACACCACTGGCTGGTATGCTTATAGTTTAGCAAAGACTGACTTAGTATTCTTACTAATTTCTGCAATTGTGAAATTGCATTAGACAAAAACTCCTTCTGAAAAGATAACATTACAGAAAAAATAAGAGAATTAACGATGACATAATTAATACACTAAGTGTCCTGACTGCTCTGTTTTTGTTGCATTAATGTTACACTCACACACTCTGGACTGGTAGCAATGCATGTGTGAATTTCACATTGTTTCTGAATACTTCCCAAAGCACTTCTCACAGTGCTGCCTGCTACATCTAAGTCTCATACAGAGGGAACAAATCCACTGTGACAAGCACAGGGGCCCATTAAGAACCATAAGCTATCCTCTGGCTCTTAGAAAAGAGGAATATTAAGCTTCAGCCTGAGGATGTGAGATCTCCAAAGCCACATTTTCAAAGCCAGAAGGCCTTCTTAAGTGCTTTAAGTGGGGTTTATTGCTTTGTTCCAAAGGCAGGTAAATTTGCCTTTGGTGTGGTATAGAATACTTTCAAAGGGCCTTGCATTCAATTTAGCAGTTTGGAGACCCACCATAAACTGTACAGGACATTAGATTGCTTGCCCTTTTTGTATTTGATTGAGAACACACAGAGAAGTCAAACTAATTGGGTTTATGTTTGAATTTCTATCTGTCCAGTAGTGGAAATGAGTCTGTGTTGACTCTTAGAGTTTCTAAGTCATTTTCTATTGTAACCAACCAAGTATAGCTTAGGCTCTATACCAAAATCCTACCTCCTGTGGCTGCATATATTGTTAACAAAAGACAAAGAAAATTAAATGATGTAGGCAAAACCCCAACAAATGTCTGCTATATATTTTTCCTTTGTTTTTACCCCTCATGTACCAGCAAACCCACGCCCAGCCTATAATGAATAGGCAATAAACTCCTGCTTAATGAAGCACTTGGACCTGATCAAAATAGGAGATTACTGTACAACACAGAAGACTAATCTATGGATAAACAAGCAGTAGTTTTGGGGTATTCTTCAACATTTTACATCCAGTCAGACTTTTCTAGGGTTGAGAGAAGTAGTGATAATCAATTAAAGATCTGAATATGGTTGGGGCTGTAGCTCAGTGGTAGCATGCTTGCCTAGCATGTGCAAGGCACTGGGTTTGATCCTCAGCACCACATTAAAATAAATAAATAAAATAAGGGTCCATTGACAACTACAACTAAAAAATATTTTAAAAATCTAAATTGGATAATATGATAAGAAACTACATTCTGAGAGCCTGATCACTTCCTAACATGTAACTTTTGAGATGCTCTTTAACCCATCCGCAATGTGGCTTCTACCTGTTTATTGACCCCTCCAAATGTATTAGGGCACTCCCTTTCTTAACCTTTTCCATCTCTGAAATTATACTCTCCTTCCTGTGAGGCACAGTCTCTCTACCAAATCTTTCTTTCCCAAGTAGCCTCTCTGAAATATTTCATTTTGAATTAATCTGTCTGCTATAGTTTGCAGGTTGCATGTTCCCCAAAGGTTTGTGTGTTAAAGGCTTCAATTCCAGGGTGACACTATTGGGAAGTAGTGGAACCTTAGGAAGTAGGGCCATATTTGAGTCCTTAGGTCACTGGAGACATGACCTTGGAGGAAACTGAAAGAAACTGCTCTTTTCCTCCTCTTTTCTTTGTTTCTTGGTTCATGAAGTTTGGCTCCACCATGTAGACCTACCACGATGTGCTATCCTTGCAAAAAAGCCTAAAATAATAGGGCCACTTGATCTCAGAATGGAACCTCCAGGATAATGAGCCAAAATACACCTTTTCTCCCTATAAAAAATTTGGTATGTTGTCATAGTGATAGAAAGGTAATAAATACTCTTTCCTTCCCCCATACTCCTGCAGAATATTGCTTATACATTAATTATAGCACATATTAGTAGGTTCACTGAACTAAAAAACTTCTGTGTGTAGCAACCTTCACCTGCTAAGCTTCTGAATTATACATAGAACTTGAATCATAGCAGGTTCTTGAAGAATGTTTCCTGAAGTGATATTAAATAAGACCAAAAGAAAAGAGTAAAGAAAAAGGTGAAAACAAATATAAGGAGAAGTTTGTTCCAACTTAAAAATCTACTGGAATTTAATGTAGACCTCTGGGGTCAAAGATGCACATCTAGACATTCATTTATATTGGTTTGATGAAGCAGGCTCATGTTCCATGGGCTTACTGTTGATACAAGATTGATTTCCTTTATTTAGCATTCTTTTATGACAAACGGTGCTTGATATAGAAGTAGACAGCAACCTCACAATATGAATAGCCTCAATTAGGCCTCAGTTATATGTGTCATACCTGTGTTATTGAGATCGGAGAAGAAGAAATGCTATTTATGTTGAGAGAGAGAGAGAGAATCAAAACCTATTCAAGAATAAAAGCTTAGTCAAGTAAAACAAATATGATATATCCACTTTGCTGAGCAAGTGAACAGGTTCAGGCTTAAGCAAGCAGCATGATTAAATTAGGAGGAAAAACTTGTGCCTAGATAGTGTATATGTTTTGCAAGGTCAGGACTTGGAATATGCAAACTGGAATTTCCTCTATTTTTCACACCAAAAGCAACTCATCCAACAAACATGGTGAGTGCCTGCATATGCTGGTCATGTTCCCTCTGATAAACCTTTTAAAGGAGAAGGACCATAGCAAATAAATCTGTGGTGGAGACTGCCACTTGCTCCCATGATCTGTTTTCTTATTTCACAGCAGTGGGAAATCAGAGCCACCCAGTTGGAAACCACAAACATTCCTCAGCCTCCTTTACAGCTGGATTTGCTAGTCTAGGCAAGCAGAATGGTACTTGTAGGTCTTTTCAATGTAACAGTCAGGTCATATGCCCTGAGGTTCCTTTCTTTTGTTTCATGTGAGCTGGAATGTGGATATACCTATGACCCAGCATCAGTCATGGAGATAAAGACAACATTCAAGGAGACTAAGGGTGTTGAGATGGAGAAACCTTGGTCTTGTCTGACGGCATGGAGAAGAGCTACCCTATCAACTTGTTCTGTCACCCCAAACCAACTGACATTAAAGGAAATAATTCTTCATCTTTACTATGGTCCTGTACATTAGGAGTGTCTTTGTAAGTTCAGCTTAACTTTTACTCTAATTAATGTAATTCCTCATTAATTCCCTAATAGAAATCTGTTCCCAAACTATGGGAGAGTGGCTACGTTCACTCTTTTATCTACCTTCAGAATGGGAACCAGGCTGTGGATACCCATATTTTATGGGAAATATGCCACACACTATTTGTTCTTCTGTGAATCTTTGGCTGCCTTCATCCTACCCAAACCCAGATGGCAAGTATCTAAAAGAAAAATAGCTGATTTCTTCTCATGCTATCTGATGGGTGCAAGTGACTTGCTGAATGGCCTGCAACAAGTCTCTTAATCCCTTTCATCTATGACAGAGTAAATACCCACTTTCCTCTGTGGAGTGTTTTGCTAATTAATGTCAGAAGAACAGAGAGTGTTCCAAGGCAGGACTATTATTGTAAGCCTCCTTTACTCCAACTGCATAAGCAACATTGGAACTAATCACTCAGGAAATAAAATCAGTAGGAAGTTGTCAAAAGGGTCAGTCTGTAATTAATCAATGAGGTCACTGCCAATAACAATAGTACATTCTGTTACATGTGTAACTGGATTTAATGGATGTACCACACTTGCAAGTTACTGGAAAAAGAAAACATTTCATCTCTGCCCTGGAACAGCATCTTATTGCAAAAAGCAAATGAAAAATGTGTGAGTTATGCCAAAATGACATAAAAAAGAAACAGCAACCAAGGCCATCATTAAAAACACTGTAGTTCTTAACACACTCAAGGAAAATTGTGGGGAAAAGACACCATGGTTGAAAAGATGTGCTCTGAGTCTCGAGCATGAACCTACTGGGAGACGTCAGAATGTGGAGATGTTTAGACCCTCTGGCCATCCACTTGAGAACGAAGCAAGGTGGGTGGTGACTGCCTACAGACCTGGAAGTTTATAGGAGACTGAGAAGTGGAGAGGGATTTTACAACAGACTTTGAGCAAATAGAGGGTTATTAATCAGTTCCATCCACCACCTATGTTCTAATTCCGCTACTGAGGAAAAATGAACAAATATGATCTTTGTTGAGATCTGGCTTTAGATAAGGTCAGAAAATGGTTTAAAGTGGAAAGGGGGAAGAATTTACCTTCAATTTCCATAAAATGAAAAAAAAAAAAAAAAAGCAAAGCAAAAAGTTGGTAAGAAGGGCCTAGTGTTCCTTCTTTAAGGAAAGAGCATTACCTTCCACACTGGACCCCCACTATATCTCCAGGGACTGGAGTTGATACTCCCATCTTCTGAGAAGCCTGCCTGGGATGGGCGATATCATGCAGTGGTCTGGACCAACAAGCTCACCTCTCAAGAATAAAAAGGAAATGAAAACTTGAGGCTTTATTTATTTATTTACTTTTTGTTAAGTTAAATATAGTAGTCTGAAGCATTTTTTGTGTGCTTAAAGATGATTTGAGTAGTTAAAAAATGGGTAAGAAACATTTTAGTATTTGTGACTTTAAATAATTTGGCAACATTTATCAAAACCCTAAAATGATATGCATTCTTTTGAACTGCAGGTTTACTTCCAGGAATTTATTTTAAGGAGAAAATGAAAACAAACTGATTTACAAAGATGTTCATCATAGCACCTTTTAAATAAAAGTGAAAAACTGGAGACAACAGAAAAGTGGACCCTGCCTGAACAAGATTATACCCATAACCAGTTTAGCATGATTAAATACACTCCTTCCTACAGATCCAGGTACTTGTCCTGAGGATTTACTGAATTTGTTTGAATTTAAGAGGACTGTAAAAGGATGCCCAATTTAACATACAATAAAAAATCCTTAGAAAATAACATATTGATATTTGCCTATCTCTGGAAGAAAATGACCTAAAGAAAAGAAAAACAGCTGTAAGAAGATTCTCAGCTATGAATCCAGGCGAACGTATAATAATAGGAAATCTGCTGGGTGACTTTGTACAAGTCTCTCACATTTGAAATTATTCCAAGGCAAGGAAAGTACCTTTCCCTTAATTACCTGGGACCTATGTTCTAAAACCCTCTGCAGTTAGTATCATTCAGAAACATGATTTTACAAAAAGCAATTCAGGGAAATAGGTTGCTGAAACACAGCCCATTTCTTAAAAGCATGGTATTTTAGTGAATCAAAGTACATTCCGAAAAGAAAGAGTACAAAAATACTGCCATTATTCAGACTCATTATTTGTAATTAGCAGGGACTCATTTTAATCCATGATTAGTGGAGTTTAATAATCCTTGATTCTGAGAATTTGGTTAAATCCCAAAATTTTAAATTTACTGACAAAAAGAACAAGAAAATAATAAGACAATTATGATCTTGGCCATAATTAACATTTAAAAATTTTAATTGTTACTTGTTTTCAAACTTATAGAAAAGTTGGAAGAAGTGTACAGGGAACAAGAATTCATATTCCCTTCACTCAGGACCTCAAAGTTTGACTAGTTGTCCTGATGATTTCCTTTGCAATGAAAGAATCCAACCTGAGATGACATGCAGCCCTGGGTGGTTACAACTTTGGATAGTTTTCATTCAGGAAGACAGTCTTCTGTCACCTTGGCCTTCAGCACTTTATCTGTTGAGGGCTGCAGGCCGGAATTCTCTCTTGAGGTGGCCCTGCTCCCAGTCTTCTCATGGACAAAGCTAAGAAGTGCCTTTTATGTACATACATAGGCATACACACACTCTTACATTTGCATTTAATTCTGTAGCTACATATATGCCCTGAAAACATGTCAGTGCTTCCAATTCCCACCCAACATTAGACCTTAAGCCTTTCCCTTTTCCTATTTGCAGCACCCTTCTCATCTGAAAGAAAAATACTGATTTCTTTTATCCTCTGACTAATTTGCTCAATAGAAAGCCTGTCACCAATCTTATTTCCCCACATGACCAACCACTGCCCCTCCACTTTCTTTGTGCCAGATCTGATTTCAGTGTGCCACTCTGCTCAGTGACCTTCCTCAAGTGCACTCAGCCCCACCCATCCTCCACCCTTACTGGGGCCTGCTTATTTTCCACTGAAATAGGTAGGAAAAGAGGGAGAAAGAAGGGAGGGAGGGGATAGGTGGAAGTGAGGAAAGGAGGAAGGCAGGAGGGAGGAAGGAAAAGATGGAGGAAACAGGAAAGGAGAAAGAAAGGAAGGAGGAAGACAGAAAGGAGGGAGGAAGAAGAGAAGAGGAAGGAAGAAATTATTTATTTATTTTGGTAGTAGGTATGGTATGTGGGGGGAGAGGGGGAGGGAAAGACAAAGAAAGTGGAAAAGGGAGAGGAGGAGGAGAAAAGAGGCAGCAGAGAGTAATGACTCTAAAATGGGCTCTGGAATCAAACTTCCTGGATCTGAATCTTGAAGCTACTACTTAATAGTTGTGAAATTTGGCCAATTCACTTCCCCTCTCTATGCCTTTATTTCTTATCTGTACAGAAGGAATCATGTATCTATCTTGAAGAACTGCTATAAAGATTCATGTGTTCATCTATGTAAAGTATTTACAATAGGATCTGGTAATGTGTAGGAATAATTGAATGCTAACTGTTATTACTTATCTGTAGAAAGTTTCTAATTTTTCTCTTTAAGGTAGTGTTACAAGAGATGTGTCTGATGATACAACCCTTTTAAGACATGGCTGAGCTGAGCCAAGCTTTTTACCTTAAGATATCCTGGCAAGAATCTTGATAATGCATGCCATAGAAAGACAGTATAAAATTAAATTTTTAGTCACCCAAATGGAAACATTGAAAACGAAACTCATTATGATGTCCTTCCTGTTCTCTTAATCCCTCATTCCTATAGAGTATCCACAGTACAACAGAATCTGGGTAATATGGTTATCAAGGATTTGCAAATATTAATTACTCTTGCAATAACTTCATTTTCAATGACTGTTATTATCATTCCAATCTTTTCTTTTCCCACAGGATGCTAGAAAAGGTATTTTTTCAGCAGTAAGCATTCTTAAAATGAAAGCTTCTACACAAATACAAAGGATATCATTTTAAATTACAAATCTCTAGCTCAAATAATCTAAGTAAATTCCACAGGCTATTCAAAACACAGCGCAAGGCAAAATACTGCCCTCCAACTGAGATAATGACTTAATTTTCCAATCAGTCTTTTTTTTTTTTTTGCATTTTTTTCAATCTCTGAAAATGTTCCTCTGCATGTTTAGAAAATGAAGTGGTCCCCAGAGAAATATTCTGATTTATAAATAGTTACTACACAGTCTTGAGAATCAGAAACCATCAAAGAATTACAAGAATGAATTCCCCACTACCTTTCTACCATCGTCACCACCTTGTCAGTTGCCCATTAAAGATCCTGTTTCTACTTCTATTTTATATTCTTCAACATAACTGTTTCACAAATAGATGGCACTCACATGCCAAAATAGGAAAAAGAAAAAGAAAAAGGAAAGAAGAAAGACCTCCCAAATGCATTCCTTACCTTCCAGGGGCAGAGTTAGCTAAATGTCAAGTCACAGAGATTTCTGTGCCTTAAAAAAATTTCAATAATCTCCATGAATCACAGTTAAAAGAAGTGTAAAAAACAAAACAAAACAAAAACAACCCACAAAGAATGGGTCTTTATAGGATTCAAGGATCACCACTATCATCCCTAATTTTGTTGCCAAAATCAAGTCATCGTGCCCTTGGTGGGTGTGGATGAAGCTATAGATAAGGATGAATGACACTTTTGACCTGAGTCATCATCTGTAATAAATACAATAGTAGCCTTTATTTATGGAGATTCAAAATTAGCCAAGCTATATTATTTTCCATAACCTTCTCAGAAATACAAAAGGTAGCTTTTTAACACAATGTGTTCAAACAAGAAAAAAGGGAAATCGGAGTGTTTATAAAATTTGCCTGTGGTCACCCAGATTGCAAGGGCTACAGCCAGAACTCAAACCCTGTTCTATCTAAAGGCAAGGCTTGCCTTGCCACAAGAACTTGCACTTTTCTTTTTTTAATACCAATAAGAACTTTTAAGCTAGCCAATTTATATGTCTCAATTCAAAAACACTTTCTATTGTCTTTGTGGTCTATAATAAACTGTTAGAAGAAAATATATTCTGTAGGCAAGCATAGCCAGGTAGCCTTATTTCTAAAATTCCTTCCAAATAAAAGGAAAAGAAGAAGAAAACCTACATCTGCAGAGGTTGAGCAACCTGAGAGTAATTCAGATTTTAGATAAATTACTTTAAACAGGACATCAGCTCCACCAACATCAATGATAGTGAGAATGAGGTGTGGCCTGAGGTCCACCAGCACAAGAGATACTTTGGAGCTTTAGAGGCAGTACTAAGGTAAAGTATGAGACTGTTAGCAGAGAGGAACAGATAGAAAGGCTCAGAAGGGGAGGCAAGAGGACCAAAAGACATTGACACTGCAGTCAATATGTTAAGGTGACTGTAGGCACATTATGTGTCAAATGGAGCCTGACTCAGGTTACTCACATCTGAACCAACATGTTAGTGCCTACATCTGAGAGGCTATAGGCCTCCCTTCTCCTCCATTAAGTTTGGTTTCCAAAGACCAGTACAGTGCAAACCTTCCCACCAAGCCCTATCTTCACTCAACAGAAAAGAAAGACAAAGCAAAAAGAACCCTATCCTATAAAGCTCCCTGAACTTCCCCTGCTCTTCTTCATCATCAATAGGGAAATGGATTTCTTTATTCAAGGGGAATATTCCAAGTGCCTTCACTTAATGGGAAAGGTCTGTGTAATGCTAATTAGACCCAATAAATGCAGGGATGTTTTCTTTTAAACAAGGGAGGCTGAATTAAATTTAATTTAATGTAATTGTAAGAAATGGTGGTTTTAAGAAAATTCTGCAAAGTGCTAATGTGATTTCAGTGTAATAACAGTCTAATAAAGGAAGCCAATATTTACAGGAAAGTATATTGTGTAAACACAATATTGGTTAAGAGTATTTAAAAGGTGCTTCATTGTGAACAACACATTTTATTTCCACTGCCTCATGCATTCCTTATAGTGGCTATGTTTTGAATCTAGATTTTTGCTTTCATTCTCAGAAGAGGTCCATTTCTACATTAAACTGATATTCGAAGTACTGTATTTTCCAACTATTGATTAAGTCTTGTTAGCAAGAGAAAACCTGAAGATGATCCAGAAGTTGTGCAATTAATTCTCTTTTGAAATTGAGGCTGTCCTTAAAGGATGTCATGTCATGGTATAAACCAGCATAATGCTTGGAAAACACAATACATCAGATTTTATCTGAAATGCAGCTCTGGGCAAATTATTCCATACCTTGAGTTCTCAGTGTCTCATTTATAAAACATGGATAAAATATATACCTCCTGCTCTGAACTATTGTGTAAAGGGTTGCTATAATTAGCAAATTAAAATATGGAATGATCAGTTAAATATGAAAATCAGATATATAGTAATTAATTTTTAGGATAATAATCTTAAGATATCACAGGGTAGGTTATTTATAATATTTTATGTGGCAGCCCTAGTTGCGCAGGTTAAATTAAGTGATTCACATAAAGCATGTAGTATCCTCCCTGGGACATACCAAATATGCATTTGTATGTATTTACACACACACACACACACACACATACACACACACACATGTACACTTAGATACTAGATACTTTCTGAGGAAGATGTAAATACAAAAGTTCTGGCATTGTTCTGACCTTGGGAGATCTCTATAAATTGGCTGGTAAGATGAGATGCCCATTGTTGGAACAATCAGAGGATAACAATTCAGTCTCAGTCCAGTCCTAGGCACTGTGTAAGTAAAATAGGCAAAAGTCATGTGGCCCAAACTGTCACATAGAAACATCATACAGAAGGTAAGTAGGTCTTGAATCAGAACCTAAAGAAATTGCTATGAAAAATTAAAAGTAAGGAATAGGGGATTCTAGGTGAAGGGCCATCTCAGTGTGGTCTGGGCAAAACCCCAAGCAGGGATGAGTCTCTTGTCAAGAGTCAACAAGAACAGCTTTACAGGGAAAGGGGCTGTTCAACAGGATACACAATGAAGTTTGTCTAGACTGAGTAAAGGCACATCATAGGCGTTCTCCGGTGTCAGCATAAGAAGCTAACCTGCCAGCTACACATAGGCCATAATTTCCCTCTCTCCAAGTTCTACACCCTGCTAGGATCTGAGTATATGGAATGGTGAGGGGTGAGGGCCAGATTTTCATTTGGGCTGTAACAAACACAGGGGAAGCAAAGACAAGAGCCAGTTCCAGGGCAGAACTGAAATGGAAATCAAAGTCAAGAGCCGTCCAGCTTGGGCAATGACATGATGTAATTAGGCAGAGGCCAAAGCCAAGTATATGGAAACAAGTCAGAAACAAGGAACCCCAAAGCAAACATGGGGATAGGGAATGGAACAAAGAAGGCAATGGTTGGAGAGTTTCCCTGAGCTGTTAAATGGTAGCTCTGGGGCTTTCATAGAGCTCCAATGCATGGCAGGAGAGCATGAAACAGCCAAGGAGGCCAGGCAGGCTCAGAGGAGGTAGCTGAAATAAAGATTCAGCCACAGAGGAACCCAAACTACAAGGGCGAAAATAGGAATGGCCAGAAATACCTGTCTAAAGGCAAGAAGCAGAAATCTAGGTAAAGGGGAAGCCATATGTGAGGCTGACTCAGCATAAATTTAGTAAATAACCAATATGTGCAAGATATCTAGGCAGAAAAGAAAAGATAAATAAGCCATCAATACCTTTAAGTGCTTCTAATCAAAAGGAGAAAGATTAAGGATAAGACAGAGAACTATAATACAGGCCAGATTCTGATAAGTGCCAAAAAGAAGGCATGAGTAAGATACCTTGGGTGTGTCCACAAAATTTTCCTTACAAATAGGTGGTGAGGAAGGGAATGGAGAATGAGTAGAATTTTGTCAGGACAGGTAGTGATGGCAGAAGAATACTTCAAACATAAGTGAAATAAAGCATATCATGGTAATCTTGCAAGACAATATAGGACATAAGGCATTGCTGTGGGTCCAGGATATATGGAGGCATCTAAGTAGGGATGCTCTTGAGTTTGGCTGTAAGAACAAAGATGGAATAAAGAAGAAAAGGAAGAATTTCAGTAAGAGGCATATGAGTTGTTATTTATCCTGACTCATTGCTTTTTAAAATATAAACCAAAAGTTTATATTTAAAATTTGTTTCCATGATAACATAATGGAAGTTTCAAAAACAAGGTTACAACCCATGCTATATGATGTGACTGAAGCAATTCAAGCAGCTATTGGGCATATAAGGCAATCTGAATAACTGTATATTATTTTAGTCTATGACAAAGTATCTGTTCTTGCTAACATATGCATTTAAAGCATATTATCTTGAAATACTCAGATTATATAGTTGCTATTTTAAATAAATTTTTGATATCATTTAAAGAAGACACCCAATTGTTTTTGCCTTTTGAGGTACAAGGTTATTCAGAAGGTGCTATATGGTGTGGTGAATTTCATAACCTTTAATATCTTGTCATAGCAGGTGCTGATTATAGGGGTATTTTTCTGATGCCAATGCTAAGGTAATCAGAATTCTCCAGCTCTGAGAAATAGTAACTATATTTTTTCTTTAAAATAGAACGCAAGCCTTTACTTAATATGCCCAGTAGCATTTGATTGGAGTCCTGAAATATGGCAACTCTTCTAGTGATAGACTTCACATCCTGAAGTACTATGTCCCCAAATTTAATTATCTTAGGGCATAACCACAATATATGATAGAATGTACCCTTTTATCCACAGCCTCCAGCAATTTGCTGAAATGGAAAGGTGGCCTATTATTGAATATACCTCCAGAAAAAAAAAAAGAGAGAGATTCCATAAATTCAATCAATAGTACATTCCAGTAGCTTACAACCTCAGAAACATCAGGCCCTCCCTTGGGCACTACCTGTAAACCTCTGGTCATAATTTAAACCAATTTCTTTTCATTCTGTTCTCTAGTCACCATCTGTCACTCATATTTCTCTCATCCTTCAGCCTTAGCTTCTACTTTATTTTATCCCTCCAACCTTTCCCGAACAGGTTTTGCTTCCTAACTCTTGAATCATTTTCAGTGATCCATTCCTGGTCTTTTCCAAACGTTTAATTTGTTGTAGGATCTTGACACAACAGTTTAATAACGCATGGCTGATCTTTTATGTTACAAATTATACTCCTAAATGAATCTGGATTTTAGCTTCCAAAACAATTAATGGAGCTATAGATACTCATCTTGTTTTTGATAAAGAACTGTCTTAGTGAACCAGAGATTCAGAAATGCCCTTATAAGGTAATGCCATTTCAGTCACCAAGATAACTATTTTTATTTCATCAGTTTTTCGTTCCTTTCAACTCCTGTGTCAAAGCCACATACTTAATTACCTTTCAGCTTTGGTTTTTATGATATATTATACAATTATGGTGAAAAATGCTACTTTGTCATGTACTTTTATTCTAAAGAACATAAAGCTTCTCTCATAAGTGATCTGATGTGTCCTTAAAACACTCATCCCTGGGAGATGGAAGGTTTTATTACCCCTTATTTTATAAACAGGGAAAGAGAGGCCTAGGAAAATTACATGATTCAGGTGAGACAGACTGGTAAAACAGGGGCTAGAATTGGGATGCTCTTCCCAGGCTCTCTCTGCCTAATGCATGTGGAAGAGAGCACAGTGTAATCACTCTTTCAAAATTGCAGTCCATTATCAAAACAGGAAATGTTTTCAGTGGAACTGTGTTGTGGGCAACATGGCCTAGCAGATGGCCCACACTGGCCTGCAGTCTGAAGACACAGGTCACCACTTCTAAGGTGTGTGACTTCCAATAGATTGCTCATGCTATGTGGGTTTGTATTTGATAAAATGATCATGGGAATAACAGGTAATTCACAGGGTAAATCAGGGATACATGACTGTGCTTCTGAACAGGCTACAAAAGTGGTCACTATAGAAGAACAGTTCACCCTTGAAACCCTGAATTTTTAATGCATTGTATGATCATTTAAAATTATTCAGTGCACTCATAATCTGTTAGTAACTGTGATTACTGGTCACTGTATGTGAAGTAATCCTCTATTATTAGTTGTTGTGGGTCAAAATACAAAGTTTTTTCTTTTTGCTAAGCTTTAACATTTAAGACTCAAATTGTTACATTTTGGGAACTATTTCAGCATTTCGTTGGGTCAGTAATTTATTAGTTTGCACATAATTTTCAAACACAACACTTAAAAAGAGTATACACTATCAGGAATTCTATTACACAGTGCATAATGTAGGGACATAATAAATATTTGATTTGTTTCTAATATATCTAATTTTTAGGTGGCTTACTTTCTAGTATGTGCATTTGTTAGTTCAGTGTTCCCTTCATCTCTCTTTCTTTTCTTCTCCTTCTCTTTCTTTCTTGATCTCTACTACCTCCATCTCCATCTCTTCCCTTTCCACATAGGCATGATTCAAGGAAAGAAAACATAATAAACTAGTGTATATTACAAACAGAAAAAAAAGTATATATCATAAACATATCTGTTTTTCTTTTCTTCTTTTCTTTGGTGGGGGGCAGGCAGGGTGGTACTGGGGATTGAACCCATGGGAGTTCTACCACTGGGCTACATCCTCAACTCTTTTTATTTTGTTTTGAGACAGGGTCTTGCTAAGGCTGACCTCAAACTTGTCATCCTCTTGCCTCAGCATCCCAAATTGCTGGGATTATAGGCATGTTCCACTGAACCTGATCACATCTACTTTTTCTTTGAATTGGCTACGTATCTCCCAATACCCTGACGCCCCATGAATTTCTTTGTGGAGCCCTCCCTAAGCAGCCCACCCACAGGAATCTCCTTGCCACAGAGTTAGTTTTTCTAAAACAGCTCTCCTTTGTTGAGAAAATTCAACGTTTCCATGTAATGAAAGCACACTGCTTCCATGTAATGAAAGCACTCTTCTTTTTGGTTATCAAAAACAAAATCTAAGTTACAGAAAAAAACTTTTCCATTTTTTCTTGCTTAAAGAGGGCTATTCTCTTGCCATGTCAAGAAAGCTAGAATAGTTCTGTCTTTCTCCCTTCTGTATGAGACAAAAGCTCAAGGGATTAGAACTTTTGCCTCAAAGTTACTGCAGACTTTCAGACAAGGTATTACACGAATGTGCCAATATAGAATGCTTTGCTCAGATCTGCAATGTTCAACATTCTATCACAGAGGCTAGAATTCAAATTGATTATCCCAATGGTAAAAAATTGTTTCAAGGACTGTACTTACTGAAATAAAAACAGCATATACATCCTGCTTGGGAATGAACACCTGATCTATAGCACAGAAATATGAACTCTCCTTGTGGGCTAAAGATTTATAAATTTACTTGTGATATAATCCACCTGTTGTAAAAATGTTCCAAAGACCTCACCACAAGATGCTATTTAATGACACAGACAAGGTCAGATTAAGGTTGAGATCAACAAAAATTGAAACCAAACCTAGTAACTAAATATTCTCCAGGAATTAACTTTGGGGAGGCCCTTAATCGCCAGAGAAAATAAATGCAGCTCCATGACAAAGCTGGCACTCACAGAGAACTGCTCCTGCTTTAGTTTCACTATTTAAGGACCTGAAGTTCTTCCTTCAGAAGCTACTCTGATAATTTGCATGTGCTGAGGAATCCAGTACCAGGACTAAGCAATTACCTACATTGGCAGAGGTTATACTTAAGATCAGCACACATTTTTAAACTCACAATTTATAATTCATTATATGACAGCTAATTATTAGAACAAAGTAATTAGTATGTAAACCTCAAACTAGGTGTGACACATTTGAATACAACCTAAAAGGCAAGATTGTTAATACTTTTAAATATCTTTCCTTTATTTCAAACTTCAACATTCCATTCCTAGTCTGGGGAGAAATATTGGAAATATTCCTGAAGAAAACTCTAGTAACTTATTTAGATTTTAAAAAAAAGGTTTAAAAGAAAAAGCCTTCAGGAAAGAAAAGAGGAAGAAGTAGAAATGCAGATAATGTATATCCATGTTACTTATGAAATTACACAATTTAGAAGTACCAAGGATTGGTTAGCATATATGATCTTATCAGTAAATTATAATGACAAATCTGTGAAGTAACTACTATTAGTCCCATTTTACAGATGGGGAAAGTTGGGCTCAATAAAGGGAGAGGAATGTTAACATTATTGAAGGAAGAACTCCTCCAACCCACCCCACCACACACACCAGTACTCAGAATAATTTTTTAATGCAGTCTCTAGAAAGGACTTGCATCCCTTACATTTCATTAAGTTGAAAGTATGAAAGATATAATATAAAAATTATGTTCAAATGTAAATTTGATTCATTTTATGACACCTAATTGACTCATAGACAATTATGAATATTACTATTGTTTCTGGAACATTGTGTTCAATTAATTCATGACATGCCCTGAGAAGTAGAAAGAAACAGAAGAAAACAAAACTTGGAGGGTTAGCAGTGGTGTTCATTGCATAGGCAATCAAAGGGACAGTACGCTTTTCATGTGCCAGATTCTGGGATGGAGTTTATCCGCATTGGTTTAAGCAATCCCTACATCACCTGAACTTTGTTTTATATATTATCCTCCCAAATTAAAAAAAGTAGCTAAAAGATACATGTGGAATATGTGAAGAAAAATGCTTAATAAAAGAGGAAATTGTAATAAAGGGGAAGTAACAATAGGACTGATTTTTTTAAAGCAAGTCAGAAGGCATAATAATAATATTTTGTATGATTGGGAGCTTGGGTTCTAAAGCCTTCAGACCTGAATCTGAGGGCGAGCCAGCAGCTCTTAATTCTAGTTTCTTTATGGTAGTGGATCTTGAGGTAATGACAGAAACACCTGAAGCCTTTCTTTCTTTATTTGCAAAGCAGAGATGGTAATGAATGAGGTCATCATTATCCCCATCATATAATGGCTACAAGACATAAAATCAAGAATATATGTTAAACACTTAGCTCAAACCCTGAAATACAGCAATGCTCCCCAAATATTAGCCATCAATACCAGAAATAGCAACACATAAGACGTAGCAACAATAAGGTATGCCAAAGACACAGCACACTTACTATAAGCTCATGATGACTTGGCTTACCTTCAAACCCATTAAAGTAAAAGGGAAAAAAGATCCATTTCATGATTTACAGAAAGAAAACAAGTCAGCCATTGAGAATAAATGCACTGCTTTCACCCCCTGTTGTGAAAACTGGTGAGCAACATTTTCTGTGGGAATATTATTATTCTCCAGTTCATCAATAAAGAAACAGAAGCTTTGATTTATGGGGCTGAGCAGGTACAGGGTTCTCTATTCCTGAATCTGCTTTACAGGTTAAGGTGAAGGAGGCCACTGAGAAGTTTGGATGGGAGGCATCACGATAAGGAATACTTCTAACATCTGTGACAGGTACTATAAGCACATTTCAAGGTCCCTCCTATGTTTGGTGTAAGAAAGGGGAGTTTAGGGTAGGAGGCTTAATTCCTGTGGCTATGTTGATAGTGTATGATCTCAGATATCTGTATGTAACTTTGGTTGGCAATACAGGTGTGTAGGGCTACACTGTGACAATCAGCTTTACCCATTGCTACACTATTTTCAAACATCCTGGAGACATAAATCAAATTTTTCTTCTTTCTTAAGGCCCTTGGGATGTTCTGATTCACGTCAGCCTTGAGAAAAAAAATGTTTGCTCTTTTATTAAACCTGCCTTAAGAGGAATGTGCTAGTTATGTGCTGTATAAAGGTTCAATGGAGAACCTTTATTACAGGTGATTTCAACTTTCTTTTATTAGTTTTTTTTTTTTAATTCACCAGTGTATTGGTTTCCAAGGGCTGCCATAACAAATGACCACAAACAGAAAAGCTTAAAACAACAAATTTTTACTCCCTCACTGTTCTGAAGGCCAGAAGTCCAAAATCAAGGTGCCAGCAGGGTTGCGGGGCAATGAGCCTCCAAGGGGGAATCTAGTTCATGCCTGTCTTCCAGCTCTGGTTTTGCTGGCAACCCTTGGCTTTCCATAGCTTGAGACATATGACCCCAGTCTCTGTCTCTATCCTCACATGCCCCACTTCTGTGTGTTTCTGTGCCTTCTCTTTTTCTGTCTTTTAGAAGGACACGCAACACTGAATTTAGAGCCTATCTTAAATCCAAGATGTTATCATCATGATTTTTAATTACATCTGCAAAGATCCTATTTCTAAGTAAGATGGCATTCTCAGGTATTGAAGTTTAGGACTTAGTCTTAGCTATTTGGAATCACTATTCAACCTGCTACAAATAGAAAGCAGAGGATGTTTCTAGGAGCATGGACAATTCTTGCTGAGAAGAGGTGTGATGTTGGTGGGATGCCCCTTCATTGCTCCACAGCTGTCCTCTCCCAGGGAAGAAGGAGAAGAGTTGGTCAGCACATTCGGGTCCTTCAGCAACACATTTACGTAAGCATCTATAATCTGAGATAATAATTTAGCTAATGTTTCCCTACTGTAAATTTGATTCATTTTATGACACCTAATTGACTCATAGACAATTATGAATATTACTATTGTTTCTGGAACAGAAACAATAGTAATATTCATACTACTTATTAGAAACAGAAACATTTTTGTTCATCTTTGTAACTTTAGCATCTGAATAGGTCCCAAAACATGGTAATTTCCTAAGTTAGTTGAAGCTACCAGAAAAGAGTAAAGAAAATGTGAAGGAAATGAAATATAATAACACGGGGCTCCATTTTTGTGCAATTTATTATTATTGCCTAAATCAACACATGGCATTTTTCAATTTTTTGACATATAACTCTTTTTAATCTGTCTTCTTTCCTTCACTTGATTTCTAGACATGGCATTAATTCCTTTAATTTGGTTAGCAAGATACTACATGCTTTAACTTATAAAGAAATCAAATGCTTAAATTGTAAGTACTGAAAATTCAATGTATGTTACAGAAGATGAAGGGTTATGTTGTCATAGTAACAAAACAGGCTGCACAAGGACAAGTCACCCATTCAGCAATTAGCTACTTCAATTACTAGTTAACTAGGTAAAAGCAGCACAATGTAAACAGTCATTTAATTCTTTCATACCTATGAGCTTTTTAATTTTTACACCTGTTCTGATGCTAGTGATTATAAAAATTCATTGCCACATGATGTCTTTCATTTAACCATATCATTAATGTTGCAATATTGGCAGATTTTTATGCATGGTCAGATATTAATAACCTGGACTAGTAAGACAGAGTAGCATTCTTTAAAATATCCCCTGAAATTTAGCATGTGGGAGAGGAAATATTGAACTATCTGTGGTGCTTATTCCATTTTATTTTCATTGTCAGATGCTCAGGGTTATCATCTGATCCTGAATAGCTTCAGGCTAAAGCTCATTTTAGAATCTAACAGCTTTTCAGCTTAAAAATTATCCACGAGTCCAGGCACAGGGGTTGCGTGCCTGTAATCCAAGCTACTCCGGAGGTTGAGGCAGGAGGATTGCATGTGTGCGGTCAGCCTACACAATTTAGTCAGACCCTATCTCAAAATAAAAAAGGGCTGGGGATGTAGCTCAGTGGCAGGGTGCCCAGGTCCAACCCCTAGTACTGGAAAAAAAAATTATCCATGAGCCTTGTTGACAGAATGATACTGTCACTTAAGCAAATATTATCTTTAAAATTGAAGGCCTCTAACGAGACCACTCATTTAAGTTGTGCTTAAATGTCATTTGGGAACAAAACATTTCACCAAAAGTTATACTGGGTGTTAAGTCTCATAAAGGTGGAAGCGGTGTCTCCTTCACAATCGTACAAACCTCTCCTGCTAGGCACATGAGGACATAGCTAACAACCATCCAAATGAACAAGAATAAAGCTGAGAGAAAACGGACAAGTGTTGGTGAGAAAAGAAAGAAATCAAAATGGGAAAGGAACAACAGAGAGAAAATGGGATTTAGACAGAGGAAGGAAACTAAGAACCAGAAAACAAGAGCTAAACATTAAATGAGAAGCAGAGAAAGAAATGTACATACAGAGAAAGAAAAGTGAGAGCAACTATGTTCACCTTCTAGGTTTATGCAAAAAATTTGAGTGTACAATGGGATCACACACTAAAAAATTAGGTCAAAGGTGACATTAAACAAAAGTTACTTTAAGTCATAGTGAAAATGGTAAAGAGAAGGTGTTATTTGATGGTGGTGATAGTCACTGTACGGAAAAGAGACCTTTGAGTTATTGATAACCAACTGAGCTAAGCTCCACTGGAGCAGGAAAGAACCTGCTGACTGTTAGGTGTTGACTCTAGGTTTGTGGTGGCAG
This sequence comes from Glaucomys volans, assembly GCA_020662805.1. Taxonomy (NCBI): domain Eukaryota; kingdom Metazoa; phylum Chordata; class Mammalia; order Rodentia; family Sciuridae; genus Glaucomys; species Glaucomys volans. Next base: position 681,450 of record JAJEJO010000942.1, on the reverse strand, counting down.
CTGCCACTTGTCACTGATTGTCAGAGCCCAGGTGGCAGCCACTGTCCAACCTCCCTCAGTGCCCCCATGCTGAGCAGCCCAGGCTTCAGGAAGGGCATCCTGTCCTTCAGGAGCCTCCTTCCAACTGTCCTTGCCTGTCCATTCCGTTCCCTTTCTACACACTAGGTCTTTACCTCTTTTTTTCCTCCCACATTCTTTATATCCAGGCTCTCTTGATAGACTTTACAGTGATCCTGATATTTATAACTAAGAGAGTTCTAGAAAAAGCTAAGATATTTGTTTTTGTCTTGTGTTTTTAATCTTAGCTCCCAGCACAGTCCCATGTATAATAATTATAAAATGGTACTCAATACCCCTTACTGAACACTCATTAGAAGACAGGCATTTCATCCTCAGAGCAATCCTGTGGGGGAAGAGACACACTTATTGACACTCACTGAATAAAACAATGAATGAATGACACTGACAGTGAAATTGTAATTTTCTCATACTTCAGTTCCACTAGCTATTAAATGACAAGAGACAGGTTCTGTGTGGGCAAAACAGGGTGAAGATAGGCAGGAACTTGACTCCTTCAATCAGAAGCATTAAAAATACCTACAAGGTATTTCTTCTTAGCAAACATTCCTTGAAAGTTGACAATGCAAAATAAACTGTATATTTATTTAATTTACCAAATTTTTTGCACTAATGTGTCAAAATCTTGTCTATACATTTTTTTTTTCCCCAAAAACTCTGCTGGGCCAAAGGAATACCAGGGTCCTAGATGAAAAGAGACTGGCTAAGGATGGATGGCTAATGAAGCTGATTGGTGGACATACACAGGGTCATTAAACTACTCTCTCTCCACTTGTGTTTACAAATTTAATCAAAACTGTGTAGAGGGCTGGGGTTGTACCTCAGTGGTAGAGTGCTTGCCTAGCATGTGTGAGGCACTTGGTTCGATCCTCAGCATCATATAAAAATAAATAAAATAAAGGTGTTGTTTCCATCTACTAAAAAATATTTTTAAAAAACTGTATGGAAATTTCCCAAGGTCATATCATTGATGATCTAATACCATGCTTAGAGTCTCTCTCACACAATCACTTGTTGGACAGCTGCCTTTTGTGCAAACATGAAGAAAATCAAGGACTCTCCTCTCACTATCTTGAGGAAAGATACAAAGTGTGCATCTATTGCTATTTTTCCAGCAGCAACTTGGAAAGCACTAGTGAGCAGAATTAAATAAAAGGCTAATGAGCAAATTCAACTCAAATCAACTACAGTTTTGCATTCTTGCCAAATGTTGAATGTTCACCTTGTCCTTTACTCAGCGGCCATGGCTTGGTTTCACTACATGGTACCAAAAGGACTGTCAACCAAACACTTACCCTAATTCTCATCACCAACTGAAATTGTGGATTCCAGAGACCTTGTTGCCAGAGACATTAAAAGAGCATGTATAGTCAGACAAAAGAGAGCAATAACATATCACAGGCTGACAAGGAGGCCTGTGGTGAGATGAAGCACTCAATCGTAGCTCCAGATAACATGAGCTGTTGGAAATCACTTTTCCAACCAATTACTGAGGTGAGCTACTGAGATGGTAAAGGCTTGCAATTCCCACTGCATTCACCAGGCTCCTAATGAAGGCAGGGACCATTCTAGCTTTATTAAATATGCAAAATAATAAAATTAAAGGAGGGGGACTTTAATTGAGTATGGAACTACCCCAATTTCTCATGAATACAATAAGATATATAGCAAAGGTGATAATTTATCTTGGGGAAAATAATAAGAACAACAACAAAATATATAGAAGCAGTAGTGTCTCTGCTAAATTCCCACTAGTATCTAGGAAATCAACTAAACTTATCCATTGCACTTGGGGAAACCGGGGCGATTGGGATTTTGGTGCTCCATTCTTGTTATTTTTCATCCTGAGCTTGACATCCCCTCCCTCTATCCACATCATCATGCCCACTCAAAACAAGCAAGAGTCTGTCTGTCATTTATACTTTGAAGTCGACCTATACTCATGTACAATTATATAGACATTGTATTTTAGCTACAGCTGTTCGCATTTATTGAACGTTCTCAGAGTTTTGCATTTATTACCACATTGCTGTTACCTGATAGCACTGCTATGAAATAGATATGATTGTTATCTTCAATTTACATGAAAGAAAACTGAGGCATAAAGACATAAGTAACATAAGTCATTGTTATGGTTTGGATATGAGGTGTCCTCCAAAACCTCCTATGTTCATTCAGTGAATGAAGTGATTAGATTATAAAAGCTGTGAATTAATCAGTGAATGAATCCATATGACAGATTAATAATTTGAATGGAATACTGAGTGTTAACTGTAGGCAGGTGGGGCATGGTCAGAGGAAGGGGTTCACTGGGGTCATGCCTTGAGGATTATATATTTTATCTCTGACCCCTACCTTTCTCCTTGCTACCTGGCTGTCACAAGGTGAGTAGCCCTTCTCTGCCACATCCTTCTACCATGAGGTTCTGCCTCACCTCAGGCCCCGAGCAACAGAGCTGAGAATCACATACTGAACCTCTGAAACCATAAGTCCCAATTTACTTTTCCTCCTCCAAGTTGTTACTATCAGGCATTTTGGTTACAATAACAAAAATCTAATGAACACAGTCACGGAGCTGATATATAGTAGAGCAGAGATTATTCCAATCTGATACACTTGTTAGAGCGGTTCAGGGTGACTGGATGGGGGCAGGGTATCAAGCAGACTGTGCACGTGTAGAGAAACAATATAGCCTGTATGTGTCTGAAGGAGCAACCAGTCAGGCACTGACAAACGCCCCGGGCCAATCCCAGGAGGGTACGGAGTTCTCAAGCTCTCCCTCCCCAACCCTGGGGTTAGAAAAATGCAGCTCCATAGGGGCCACGTGCAACTTCTCCAGCCTTGCACCCTGGTGGACCAGCAAACCTTGCCGGAGAGCCATCCCACAATAAAGTTTCGTTTTGAATCACATCTGGCCTGTCTGTTCTCAGGTTGCCATCGTCTGATCAGGTGACCCCAGTCTGATCTTACATTTGGTGCTGAAACCTGGGAGGGTCCTTGTACCTCCCCCTTTGGGGTTGAGGTCCACCCTCTCTCTTGGACAAACTAGGACATTCCTGCACCGCTCCGTTTCTCTTCATCTGGGCCAACAGAAATAGGGTAAGTTCCTGTGCGTTTCACTTGGCCTTCAGGTTGCACTATCCATTACTGGTCTGTCTGTAAGTCATGCGCATGCCACAGACCCCTGCCCATTCTATTTGGGCCCCAATAGACCGTGGAGACGTTCCAGCCTCCAGCTAGCCCCCCTTTTTTCCGTTCTGGGCCCCTATAGGCCAAGGAGACATCCTGGCCTCTGGCTCGCCCACCTTCCATTCCTCGGGTGATCACAACCAGAACTTGGGCCACCTCTTTTTGCTCCTGTTCACCCCCCTCCTCTGGTAATACTGGAAGGCTGTGGGAAACACCAGGTCCTCCCTAGACCCCAAGACTCCTTTGGGCTGTCTGTACCTAATTTCACTAAATTAGGACTCGCCCAAGACTTATGTATGTGGTTGGACTTTTATTTGACTGTGACCTAGCCCCAGTACATATTAGACAATGGCTCAAAATGGCCACCAGAGGGAATGTTTAATTTTCAAATCCTCACTGATTTGGACAATTACTGTCACTGGACAGAGAAATGGTTACAGGTGCCTTATGTCCAGGCCTTTAGGAATTTGTGCTCTTTCCCCTCCCTTTGTTCTACCTGTTCCACTGCCCAAGTTCTCCTAGCCAGAGATGGCCCCAAACCCCTCCCTCACAGCTCTTCTGGGTCTTCTTCCTCATTTGAAGATCCACCAGAGCTGCTCTCAGCTCCACCCACCCCACTGCCCCCTCCTTACTCAGACCAAACTTCCTCCTCTTCTCCTCTTACAGCTACAGCTCCTCCCCCTTCTCCTCCTCTGGTTCCTCCTCACCACCCGTGCCACTACCACACCTGCCTGTTTCCACTCCTCCCACTTCTTCTCCCCTAGAGGAACCCTCCTCCTTCCTGTCTCTCTCCCCTCCTGTTAGAGCTCATACCCAATCTCATCAGGCCCCTCCCCCACCCAACTCGGAGCTCCTTTGTCCTCTCCGGGAAGTAGCGGGTACAGAGAGCATTGTGCGAATTCACATCCTGTTGTTCTCACTTCAGGACCTTTCCCTGATCAAAAAGCACCTAGGGTCTTTCTCTGCTGACTCCTCTAGTTATATTAAGGAATTTAGATACCTTTCTCAGACTTATAATCTCACCTGTCATGATATTTACGTCATTCTTTCTTCTACACTCACCCCAGATGAATGGGCCCTCATTCAGCGGCAACACAAGATCAAGAAGACCAAGTCCACCAAACAGACACAATTCTACTCAAAGGGGCAGCAACAGTCCCAACAACTGAACCTCATTGGGACTACCAAGAACACCAGCAGGGTCGCTGCAATTATGCCCCTATGATCATTGGGCACATTGCCCCTCATAACGGGCATTCAGGCAGTGTCCAACAAACTGGTTAACTTTGATAAGGTGAGGGAAATTACCAGGATCCTGATGAAAATCTGGCCTTATTCCTTAATCATCTCACAGAGGCCCTTACCAAGCATACTAAAGGGGACCCTGAGTCTCCCTCTGGGGCAACAGTGCTAGCAACCCACTTTATTTCTCAATTGGCTCCTGACATCAGAAAAAGCTCAAACAAGCTGAGGAGGGCCCTCAACCCCTATCCAAAACCTAGTAAAAATGGCCTTTAAGATCTATGATGCCTGAGAGGAATCAACTGAATTGGTCAGGCAGGCTCATTTACAGAAAAATGTGACACTCCAATCCCAAGCCTTGGTAGCTGCCCTGCAGCCTGTGGCTCCAGTGAGAATTTCAAAAGGGGACCAGCAATTCTTTCTGTCAGGGGCTTGCTTCAAGTGCGATTGTGAAGGCCACTGGACCTGTCAATGACCAAACCCATGGGTCCCCTCCAGGCCATGTCCCATCTGCAAACAAGCAGGACACTGGAAGAGTGACAGCCTGATGGTTGGCCCCTCCCCAGCGCCTCCACATTGGGTTGTGACAAGACAGGCGGTCCGTTCCCCTGAGCTGTTGAAATCTGCAGAAGACTGATGGAGCCCAGACTTGAGCACCCCTTGGCAAGGATACCCTTGCCAAACCCTGGGCAATGCTCCAGGTGGTGGGGTAAGTCCATAACTTTTCTTGTGGACATGAGGGCTACCTATTCTCTTCTGCCTGCCCACTCAGGGCAGTTTCCTTTGTTTCCTTCCCAGGTCTCCGTTATGGGTATTGATGGGACACCTTCCTTCCCAAAAAAAGACAGAAAAATTAGCCTATACCCTAAAGGGACACCTTTCACACACACTTTCCTGGTCATCCCCTCCTGTCCAGTTCCCCTCCTGGACAGGGACATTCTCCTACTCCTTAGGGCTACCCTATGACTTCTCCCCAGGGATCCTACTACACACCTCCTCCTACCTCTGATCCTTACACTCTCTAGCACTCCTACACCACCTACTCTACCACTGTCCCCAGACCCAGTTGATCCCCAAGTCTGGGACACCTCCAAGCTGATCATAGCTTCCCCCCACAAGCCAGTCCTTATCCAACTGAAACCTCAGGCTAAATTTCCTTCTTGTCCTCAGTTTCCTATTTCTTATACTCACAGAGAAGGACTTAAACCCATCATAGACTGGTTGCTTAATCAGAGACTCCTCATTACTACTGACTCCCCTTGCAATACCCTCATCTTGCCAGTATGTAAACCCTCAGAGTCCTACCACTTGGTCCAAGATCTCTGTCTAATTAATGAGGCAGTCATTCCCATCCATCCAGTGGTTCCTAACTCTTACACTCTCCTTTCTCATATTCCCCCTTCTACGTCTCACTTCACAGTCCTGGACCTAAAGGACGCTTTCTTCACAATTCCTCTCCACCCTGACTCTTATTACCTTTTTGCCTTCACATGGGAGGATCCTACATCCTTTACGTCTCAACAGCTAACATGGACAGTCTTACCCCAAGGCTTCCAAGACAGTCCTCATCTCCTTGGACAATCCCTGGCTCAGGATTTGGCTATTTGTGACTTGGTAGATAGTGTTCTTCTGCAACATGTGGATGACCTCCTCTTGTGCGGCTCATCCCTTCAGACCTCCCAGGCTCACACTGCCCAGCTTCTTAACTTTCTAGGGTCCAGGGAATATAGGGTATCCCCAACCAAAGTCCAACTTTGCACCTCTTCAGTTACATATTTGGGCATATTCCTCACCCCTACCTCTAAGAGCCTCACTACAGACAGAATTCAAGCTCTCCGGGACCTACAGCTACCTGAGAGAGCGGATTACATTCTTTTCTTTCTGGGTTTGGCTGGCTTCTTCAGGCACTGGGTCCCCAACTGTGCTCTTCTTGCCAAACCCTTATACCAGACAGTGAAAGAGACCCCTCATGGCTCCCTCGCCTCTCCCAACTTAGTGGTTAACTCTTTCTACAAGCTCAGAGATGCTCTCTTATCTTCTCCCCCCACTCTCTCCCTAACCCTAACCGTCCTTTCCACCTCTTTATGGATGAAAGACAGGGCGTCACCACTGCCCTCCTTGCTCAACTAACTGGTGTTTCCGCTTGGTTAGGGTTAGGGTTAGGGTTAGAGTTCCGACTCTCCCTAGCCTCCTCCCTCACTGCCTCTGGGTTGGGGGCAGGAGGACTTGGTTATGTGGTCACTGCCACCCAGAAGCTAGAATATCAACTCTAAGAGGCAGTAGAGGCATCTGCTGCCTCCCTGTTCTCATTACAAAGACAAATAACTTCTGTTGCCCAGTTGCCTTACAGAGCCATGGAGCACTAGATCTCCTGATGGCAGACAAAGGGGGAATGTGTCTCTTCCTAAGAGAAGAATGTTGTTACTACATCAGTGAAACCAGTTTGTCATAAAAGAATGTTGAAACCCTCAGACAGCTGAGTGAAAGACTTAAACAGCAGCAATTGGATGGTCCTTGGCCAGGATGGCTAAACTCCACTCTTGCCACCTAGCTAGCCTCCATCCCCACTCCTGTATTAGTGGTAGGACTCTATTAATGATCGCCCATGTCTCCTCAGGTTTGTCTGCAACCAAATCAGTGAAGTTGCTTGAGTCACTGTCAACCAGATCCTCCTGCACTCCTACAGCTGCTTCCCCACCGACCCTACTGCTGAGCTCTTTCCCCATGACACCCCCTAATAAGCAGGAAGTAGCCAGATGAACTTCAATGCCCTATGTCATCAAAAAGGCCAGAATGTTAGGGCAGTTTAGGGTGACTGGATGGGGGCAGGGCATCAAGCAGCTGCACATATGCAGAGAAATAATGTAGCCTGCGCATGCCCAAAGAAGTAACCAACCAATCAGGCACTGACAAATGCCCCCGACCAATCCTAGGAGGACACAGAGTTCTTAAGCTCTCCCTCCCCCAACTTGGGGTTAGAAAAATGCAGCCCCATAGGGGCCATGTGCAACTTCTCCAGCCCAGCACCCTGGTGGACCAGCAGTCCGAGCTCCATCCTGCAATAAAGTTTCTTTTTGATTCACATCTGGCCTATCTGTTCTCTGGTTACCATCACCTGATCAGGTTACCCCAGTCTGATCTTACACCACTCTCTGTCATCAGGCTATCTTAGAGGTATTAGAAGTTTCACTTCACTTGCAAGTAGACAACTTGGAAATATGCACCATGAACTTCAGTACTGTGATAGCTAATAGGGTACACATATTCGTGGGTGTGGATTTTGAGCTCTAAAAATTAAGGTATATTTACAATATCCCTCAATCAGAACTACTTTGATTTCATAAGGACAGGTGTTACCATTAGTTCACAGTTCAGTATGGGAAAGAGAGAAGCAAAGATGTTTAAAATACAGTGACTTGAGCATTGACAGGCATCCATTGGAAGATGCCTTTGGAGATCTGAGCACAGTGTGAATACCTATCTGGAAATATACAGGAAGACTTCATACAGGAGATAATCTTTTAGCAGTGTTTTGAAAGATGAGTCAGGGGCTATAAAGTAAATAGGGTAAGGATGAAATTCTAGATGTGCACACATATGAAAGAAGAGTTTACAAGATTAGAAAAGTAGGCAAGGGCCAGAGAGTGAAGGTCAGGGAGTACAAACTCTACCCTGTTAGAAGTGAATGACATTCTGGGTTTGAAAAACTACACTATAATCAACCTAATCACAATGTTGTAACAGTTGCCTGAGGATTCGTCACAGTTTTGTGTATTTGGTTTAGCAGGGAACACATAGTCTGTCCTTTCCTTTGCTAACATTAATTCCAATGAGGCAGTGTCATAACAAATGATCTTTTGCTTGCTATAAAGCATATGCATTACATAAAGATTTGCTTAATAGCTTATTTCCTCAGTATCTGACCATGCCTTCAGGATACTATGAATCTGTACCTGGCAGGACACCACCTAACTAATGGATAAGAGGATAGTGTCATTATTAATCTATATGCTGAACATGAATGAAACTTATATTATTCTTGATCTTGGAGGTGTTTAAAATAGATATACTTAGAAATGGCAAAATGTATTTGATTGCCCTCATCTGCTGATCTACTTCTGATGGGTTGATTTGTGTTAAGGACAGAGACTAACTACATTGGCTTGTTCCTTGCTTTTTTCTCAGTGCCCAGAACAGTGCTAGGTGATCTACCAACCATTCAATAAATATTTTGGATTTATTGAAAGGGGTAGATTTTTAGCAGGGTTTCACAGACAGTTAGGTAGAAAGATATTCAGAATCAAGAATTTCTCAAATTTCACTTAAAATGAGTAATTTTTTCATGATGCCTATCCAGGATCATATCTTTGTTTTAAAGAATTCTCAGACATTTTATTACTGTAATAACAACTGATATAATAACAATGATATATTTGGATGACCCTCTAGTTTTTTAAGTTGGTTGATATAAATACATTTTTCAATCAGTAACAAAATATGGCAGTACATGGGGATGCCTGTTCAAAAACTATTTACTTGTAAGAGGCATGGCCAAAAGGCTGGAGACCACTGTGTTAAGAAATGTTATGGTTTGGATGTAAGGTGCCCTCAAAAATCTCACATGTAAGACAATGCAAAAAGGTTCAAAGGAGAAATTATTGGTTGTGAGAGTCTTAACCCAATCAGTGAATTATTCCCCTGATAGGGATTAAATGAGTGGCAACTCAAGGTGATCAGGGTGTGGCTGAGGAGGTAGGCATTGAGGGTGTGGCTTTGGGGTATATATTTTGTATCTGCGACTCTCTCTCTCTCTCTCTCTCTCTCTTTCTCTCTCTCTCTCTCTCTCTCATTCTGTCCTTCCCATCCTCTCCCCCATCATGATGTTCTGCTTCACCTCAAGCCCCGAGGAATGGAACCAAATGTCTATAGACTGAGACCTCTGAAACTACAGGCCCTCAAATAAAACTTTCCTCCTCTACAATTGCGCTGGTCAGGTCTTTCAGTCACAGCAGTGAAAAAACTGACTAAAACACTGCAATTATTTTGACCTTCTCTCTTACATATTTGCTGTTGCTGCTATATTGTCTATATTATGTTCAGATAATTCTTTCTATATTCAGAGAATTATGCAGCTTCCCATCAGCCAATCAGAAAATGCTTTCTGAATGTTGACTCTGGAGATGACATAGGAGTGGGAGAAAATAATCTATGATGGAAGGCAGAGACACAGGATGCAGAAGTCTCATTCTCTAGTAACTGCCAGATCTAGTTTGAAGGACAGACGTGATCATAAAAGTTTTCTCAATTCATGCTCTTTTTAGCATTATGTGATGGTTACTTTCATGTATTGATTTGAATGAGCTAGGTGATGTACAGGTAGCTGGTAAATATTATTTCCAGATATGCCTGTGGAGGTGGTTTTAGAAGAGATTATAATTTGAATCAGTATATTGAATAAAGAAAGTTCTTCTTCCCCAATATGGGTAAGTATCCAATTCTTTGAGGGCCTGGACAGAACAAAATGACCACCAGGGTGAATGTTTACTCTCTACTTGAGCTGGGTCATCCACCATCTTTTCCTGTCTTTGGACATCACAGTTCACAGTTTTTGGGCATTCAGACTTCAAGACTACATTGGCATCCCTCTACCTCTCCATCTTCTACCCTTCAGTTCTCAGGCCTTCACAAGTGGACTGTAATCACACCATAACTTTCCTGGCTTCCAGCATGCAGCAGTATGCCATGGAATTTCTTGACCTTCATAATAATTCCATGAGCCAACTCCCATTATATATAGACTTCTAGATAGATAGCTATTCTGAATAGCACACATTGTAAATACTTTAATATGTAAGAAGACTGAGGCTCAACAAGATCAAGTGATGCATTAAAGAAATAGGAAAACAATGAATCATATATATGTATAATATATATAATTATATAAAACAACCTATGTGCAAGAGGGGAGTGTTATTCTAAAAACTATGTGAAAGACAGGAGAGACATGAAGATAATGAGTGGCATGGTTTCCATAACAAATTTCTAGTTCTGTACATGATAGATGGCTACCTAATATAGGAAGTAGACATCCATATTACTTATGATTGTAAATATACAAGTTCTGATTCTTATGTAAAAACTTAATGTTAGCTAATGATGGGCTGAACAGTAATATTGAGAATTACAGAGAGTTAGGAATGGGCTTACTGAATGCTATCAGTGGGAAGGTGAAAATATCTAGAAAACAGGGCAGTGAAGTAGAAAATAATAACTATCATAGGCAGGGAATTTAATTACTCAACATAGTGAGTAAATACAGACACTACTAAAATTATCACCCCCAAATATTCTTTCTTCATGAGCAAAGGCATTTCTATTTACTGTTTAAAATTATCAAATGGTTGACATCAATTTGAAAATATCAATATTCCCTTTGAGAAAACAAAAGAAGAAAGTCACCAGATGTAAAAGAGACAAGATCTTTCCTGGAATTTGGTAAAATCCTACATGTCAAGAAAGGTATTTCAACACTCCAAGGCACTTTTAACTGCATAGACTTTGTGTCAATTTTGTGATATTAAACAAATAAATAGTGACTTTTTTTCCTATAAATGTCATACTTTCTTTCAAAGAGCTCTTGGAACTTTATTAATACATTTGGCAAATAAAATATCATAATGGAAACATTTTTGGTAAACTCACACACACATGAAGTAGAAAGATCTGAAAGACTGTCAGTATCAAAGGAGAACAGTTATAAAAGTGTCAGACACACTGTATACACTAGGGTACTGTAGTGACAAAAACATCTGTGAAATTTAGAGAATTTTCCTTGCAATACCTCAGATAGGCCATTAAGTAACTGAAAGAGAAATTTTTCTTTCCTACAGATAAGTGCTACCTAATCAGCCTTAAATCACCTTTTAAATATTTTGTCAAAAAGTTAACATAAGAGGGTAGCACACTGACAGGCATTCTTCATTTTTCGAAAAGTTTCTCTCACAGTTTTTAAAACATGAAGTTTTTACAGTAAATATTCCAGTGTTTCTGCAGAAATACTTTTGTAAGGCTAATGCATGATACCAATGGAGTAATAGAAAAGAAACATATCATCAAACACAGGAACTTAAATATGTGACTCATTAACAAACTGACCAATGCACAACACCAAAGCCCTAACCAGAGATCTCCCAGAACCTATAGTGAACAAAAATAATATTTGACGAGCAGAATGAAGTCTTTAGAAAGCTCAAAACTGAAATCAGATAAGTTTCTAAAATTAAACACAGCATAAACAGAGTCTTTTACAACTGATTCCAGTATTCTAGGGCCAGGCAACATATCCACAAAAAGGAAAATACATTTTAGAAAAATAAATATAAGTAAGAAAGCAAAAGGGCAAATCTTTGTGACCTTGGATTTCTCAATGAATTTTTGATATGATAGCCAAAGCTCAAGGGATAAAATCAAAATAAAAAATAGGTAAATTATGCTTAATCAAAATTAAAATAAAAACAATTGTTCTTCAAAGGACACTACTCAGAAAATTTACAAAACAACAACCTGAATATTTGCTAATCACATATCTGATATGGGTATTGTATGTACAATATATTAAGAACTCCTACAACAATAATGAAACAAAAAAGTACCAATTTAAAAGACGAAAAATTGTTTGAACATTCCTCCTAAGAAGATACACAAATGGCCCGAGAAGCACATGAGAAGACATTAAACATCATTAGTTAGTAATCAACTGTAAATCTAAAACCACAATAAGATACCACAAACCTAGCATGAAGGCTAAAAACAAAAAGTCAGTTAATAAGCTTTCAGAAGGACATGGAAAAATTAAGACTCTCTTGCTAGTCTTGCTAGTGGGAATGTAAAATTTTCCAACCACTTTGAAAAATAATAGGGCAATTCCTCAAAGAGTTAAACACAGAGTAACCTTGTGACCTGGCAATTCTATTCCTGGATATATCCCCATGGTACATGAAAATACATATCCACTTAAATGTATATAGATGTTTATAGTTGCATTATTCATAATAACCAAGAGGTAGAATACCCACACATCCATCAACTGATAAGTGAATAAAGAAATGTAGCATATCATCCATAAAAGCAATGATAATATTCATATATAAAAGCAATAAAATATCAATGCATGTATTACAACATGGATGAACCTTGAAAACATGCTGAGAGAAAGAAGTTAGTCACAAAAGACTGCATATTACATGATTCCAGATCCATGAAATGTCCAGCATAAGCAAACAGAGAGACAGAAAGCAGACTCACTGTTTCTTAGAGCTCAGGCTATAAGGGGTCTGGTGGGTAACAACTAAAGGGTTCAAGCTTTTAGGTGCTACAAGCTTTAACAAGCTTTCTAAAATTGATTTTAGACTTATGGTGATGGTTGCATAAGTACATATATACCCAAACCATTAGATTTTACATTTTAAAGTACATTTTATGATATGTGAATTAAATCTCAGTAAGTCTATTACAAAACACCTCTTCCTCACTCCTCTCCAAAGAAGACCACCAATGATGAGTTGTGGTTCACCAGAGGTGACTGAGTCTTAATATATAGAGAGAGACACTGCAGTTGAAGAAGCATTGTACATAGTGGGACTTTTAAGGCTGGTAATTCCAATTATTAACTAATTTGGGGAAAAGAACATAGTCTCTCTAAACTTGAGTTCATCACATGAAAAAAGGGAGTAATAATTGTACTACACATTAAAAGAATTATAATGAAAAGCACTATATTTTCAGCTGGTATTGAAACTCAGTATTACTTGGCACTAGTGGCCTGCACTGTCCTCTTTCTACAAGGAACAAGTGGCTTCTTGGGAAGAGCAGGAATTGCCATCCAGCTGCAACCCCAAACACCAAGCGAGGCCCTGCAGCCCACTGAGGTAGCCAGTCTAACAACACTGATAGATCTCAGGGTTGGGAGGCATTATTCTCAAAATGTAAACACAGGTTCCAAATACTATGCTAAGGTAAATCTCACTTTCTTCACTTCTGAAATGGAGATCAACAGTAGAGACCTCATTGGTTGTTGTGAAGATTAAATAAGATATAAGGAAAGAGCTGAGCAAAATGCCTAGTGTGCAATAGCGTTCTGAAGGATTTCTTTGTATCACTGGCAGAGGCCAGAAAATTGTTTTGGCTCAGTGTTACTATGCACCAAAGACTATTCACTGATATTAATACCCTCTAAAATCCTCCTTGACCCACATTAAATGGGGCTTGGAGGTGCATGAAGGTGAAGGAATGGACCCCTGGAAGGTTTCCAAAAGTTAGCTCTTTGTCCCAAGGAGAGCAGTTTTCCAGTCAGGTGCAAAATAGCTATTTGGAAAGGCTCCTGAAAAATACTTCTTTGGGTAATCAAAATATAAAAACAACACACAGACAATTTTGTTCCTGTATTATTAATTACCTTTTGGGACTGAAATAAAACAAAACAAATTACCCCTGCTGAGTACTGTGATAACCAGAGACGGCACCAGATGAGCTAAGCCTGCTTCATGCCAGAGACAAATAGGGCTTTGCTCAGTGCCAGAGATAAATTGGACAGGCTCATATCCTAGAAATAACCCTCACAATACAAAGCAGGTTTTAAGTACTCAGCAGCTTAAACACACAGGCACACACTGCTTGCACACACGAATGTATTACATATTGCACTCAACTTCAGCTTCTGAGAGACATTTTCAAAGGTAATTTAAGACTGGTTAGCCAAGAGATTATCTTCAGGAAAGGAAATTTCTCTCTTAGCTAAACAAATATTTTCTGGAGTTATTTATGTTCCTATCACTAGTTTATAATTATGCTCCCTGGAATAAGCACTGTGACAATCAAGGGTCTCTGAGAGGACAAAAAATATCCTCTTCTCCCCTGGAGATCACAGTCCTGTGTGCACCTGACAAGCCCAGGCTCTTCCTAGAGAATGATACACTTTCTGGTTTGATTCATATCTCTAAGCATTTCTCACAAACTGGGGGCTGGTAGCAAATGCCTGAATATGGTAACATGAGACATCTACACTGGCCAAATAAAAAAAGTCATTCTAAACTGAAGCCCATAAAACATGTGGCAAGACCCTTCAGGCCTATGAAATGTTCACATTTTGTCAAAGGCATCCTGGCAAATCTTCATCCCAAATAAGTTACACTTCAATATGAATGGATGAGTTGTTTTATTTTCCTTATTAAATTTAGAACTTTTCTAGGTCCAAAGTATATCAGAGGCAAGATTTCAAGACATTTTAAGACATTATAAGATTGTATTTTCTTCACTTCCAAAGCAGTACAGCCTTAATAAGCACAAGTTTTATCACTTCCTGTACTGCCCAAGAATTTAGAGGTTGCCTCTGGTACACCTGGGGCAGAGAGCTGCAGGCTATGTCCACCTCATGGCGGGGTTCAGGTGAGGAATGGCATCCAACATCAGAATATCTCAAGAATGGACCAGTCCTGTCTTGGCAAGGTCAGAGCTAAGGACATCATGGGGATGGGTTAAACAAGAGCAGGTCTGGTTGACTTATGGCTTAAGAGTTGGTCCTAGCAGTAAAGGCACAAAGATATGAAGTGTGGATTCACTGCACCAAGAAGAACTTCAGTGTGTCTAAGGTAAATGTTCTGGACAGCTTCTCAGGAAGGGATTCAATAATCTTCCTTAGAGCTTGTGCTACATTAAAAGTCATAGGCCTGGGAACAGGTGGAAGAGTCATGGAAGAATAAGAATCCTGAGATCTCTCCTGATACTCCCCACAATGGAATGATAGTGAGATAATATGAAGGGAGAAAAAGTTTAAGGGAAGTCCAGGGAACTTGTGCTCAATCATATCAACCTCCTCAAAAAAAAAAAAAAAAAAAAAACTAGGCTATGATCTTCTGCAGGAAGGAAGGAAGGAGGAGGGAAGATGCAGGAAAGTGGAAAAGTTTGAAATAAAAACTTGGAGGAATATGATAGGCAGTAAGAGAGAGATAAAAATTACAGAAAATGGATTTCCAAAGCAGTAGAGATGAGTTACAAGATTGAAAGTGAGAAATGCAAAGATGTGAATTTAAGAAATTTTGATTGAATTCTTACTCAAGCCATGTTTGGATTAGAGGAACAGTCATATGATAGTATCAGAACCTCAGGATAGAATAATCTGTAATTGAACTGACCAGAGATTCTTGATTTCACTCCATTTCTCTAATGGGACTTGGTAGCCTAAAATCAGCAGTTACAACCCAAGACTGCAGTCACCCAGAACTGCAGGACAATAAATTGGGTGTTGAAGTTCAGGGTGCTTATGAAGACCCAGGGTCTTCTTCCTAGTCTCATTCCAGCACCTTGGAGAGTACCCGAATCAGACTAGGGATTCAATGGCTATTTTTGGAATTAGAAGGTGAATGTATAAATTGAGTGATATATCACCATGGTCTTTCAAAGGACAAGTAGGCTATGTGGACAGGGAAAGTAGATCAAGAGACACTGAAATTTTTGTTTCAGGGGTAGTATGTGATGAAAAAATACTAACTTTTCTATGGCAGTGAGCTAAAGAATAGAGAAGATGGTTTAGATTGAAATGATGAACTTTGTGTGATCTTCCAAGGAGACACCATAGACCCTGAGTTAATAGTGGGGGCTGGGAGACAGAAGGCAATGGTATGCTAGGAACAGAGCACATGATTTGGGGAAGACATCTGAGAGTCATAGATAACAGCTAAAAGAATGTAGAGATTTAGGGTATGAGACTGGATATAAATTACCTTGAATCCTCTTCCTGAGAATGGTTTCCAGAACACTGCAGTCCTCTACAGTGAGTTGAGCATGAACTCCTAAAGACAACTGTAATTATAAGCAACATTTGTTGAGCACTTTCTATGTCCCAGGACCTGACCAAATTAAGTGCTGTGCATTCATGACCTTGCTGTCTTCACCATAACCAAGCATAGAAGGAACTATTATTACTATTATTTTGAAAGTGCGTAAACTGAGACTTTCAGGGTTTATGCATAACTTTCCCAGTTAGTAGCTAACAGTAGAAGAATCAGGATGTAAACACAAAATGCACACTCTTAACCAACAGGCTATAGAAAGAGTTGGTGAAATATGGGGCTTGGGGGTAGCATGGTAATTTATGAGTGCCTGTGTATCTTTGATTAAAAACATGAAGCAGCACAAACTGAGAATGAGCCTGTGAATACTGCTGATTCTGCCAATGACTGAGAGGAGCTGTGCTCTGGCCCAGCTTGATGAGGAAGTGTAGCTGCCAGGATTAGTCAGCACAGGCCACTGCTTTCCTTTTTTGCTCAGACACAAGGCACAAAGGGGCAGTGATAAGGGAACAACCTCCCTGCTCAGCTCAGCACTGGGAGTTAGCTGAAAAGGAACTGACCAGAAGGTGGTCTAGACACGCCTGAATGAACAAACCAATACAAGCCTTAAAGAAAAACCAGCTTTGGCCTCAGAGTTAAAGGTCCATAAACTGTTATCCCAGAAGCCCTTGGTTTGATTTAAAAAAAAAAAAAAAAAAAAAGAGGAAAACGTCTTTGAACACCCAGTTTCCCATTTCCAGTTTAAATTAATTTTATGGCATGCAGTTGAAGCTATTTCCAATGTAAAACTGCAAAAGATTATTCCTAACCATAACCAAAGGAAACATATTTTCCCATTTTGCACTCAGCTACTTAAATTGTTAATGCTTCAGTACAATCCCTAATACACCATTGCAGTGAAAATCATCACAAGATCTCAGAGTCATCTCATCAAGTCATCTAGTTTTCCAGGAACAGAAAAATGGAAGTAGGTTTGCAGTATTTCTGCAAATTTTCAATTTCAAGCACGAACCTACTCTAGAGATCATAAGGAAAGATTGAAATGAGAGGTTTTGTGGTACCTGTATATGTATGTGGTATCAAAGGTTTTGTGGTGGCCATAAGATTAAAACACCTATCTCTGTTGTAGTACCCTTTCCCTTTCTAAGATACTAGTGAGTTTGCACAGACAGAAAAAAATGAAAAAAAAAGTGCTACTGCTCTCCCCAGCAGCATCTTCTTCCCAGATATGACCAGACATGGCAGCATTGGAACTGTGAAGATGTTTCAAACTTTCTGCAATGACAATTGTGACAGTGAACATGGTCAGAGAGACTGGCAGAAACACATCAAGATACATCTAGCATGTGATTCTTCCTGAGGAAAAGAGACTTCTTTGCCTTATAACAGCATGCAAGGGCAACAGACAATAAAAACCCTGGCAATAAAGTAGGGCATAAGATAAATTTCTTGACTTTTCTATTATGATCAAAGGGGTGGGATCAAAGACTGGAATTAGGCTGTAGTTGCTAAAATCACTAATTGCACCAAGCCAGTGTCTCCTCCTTCTATGTCTCCTCTATCCCTTCTACTTAGGGTTTGAAATGGACACTTAAAGCTGCCAACTCTTCCATTCATTTTTTCCTATCCTAAACCAATTACTGTTGGTTTAGGATAGGAATTACTGTACCTAAACCAATTACTGTTGGTTTAGGATTGCCTCCTGCAATAAGAAAGAAATAGTAGATTCTGGAACTAATATCCTCAATTTCTCTATCAACACCCTCTAGAGTTTAGTTCTGCTTCCAGTGGGGCAAAAGATCCCTTTCCTCCATTGCTTTGCACATAAACTCTGGTTTTCATGTGTAAATGCAGACTTCCCACATTCTAAAACTGAACAGATGTCTGAGGTCAAAATGATCCAGCTGTGAATTCCTTCTTTCTGGAAGAAACAGTCTCTCCAACTCTAGGCTCTTTGAAGCCAGAATTCATGTCTCATTCACCTTTGTAACATACACAGCTCTTGGCACAAAGTAGGAACTCCACAAATATTTGTGATACACCTCACACCCATTTTATTACTTCAAAAAGGAAAGGTGGGCAACATGTGGTTTATGGACAAGATCTAGATTGATCCAAGAATAAAGAGGTGATACTTAGAGTTGCAAAAACACAACCAGAATGCTCATGTTTAGTAGTACTATTTATAAAAGGCCATGAGGTGGTGATATTTCTCCTTGAAAACCTGGATTTTTTTTTCCCCCTCAGGAGTAAGAAAAATCTGAGATGTTTTTGTTTTTATTTCTTACAAGGTTTGTGAGTCTCTGTCTTCCTCTACTTCCCTTTACATTTCCTTTTTCTTAATTTGTTCTTTTTAAATATACATGACAGTAGAGTGTAATTTGACATACATACATGGAGTATAATTTAATCTAATTAAGATCATATTCTGTGGTTGTACATGATGTGGAGTTTCACTGTGGTGTATTCACATATGAACATAGGAAAGTTATGTCCAATTCATCCCACTGTCCTTCCTATTTCCATCTGCACTCCCTTCCCTTCATTCTGCTTTGTCTAATCCACTGAACTTCTATTCTAACTAATTTTTTCTCCTTTTCTTTCTTCAGTAAATTTTTAGTAAGATATTATTTGGATGTCAGGAGCCATGTTAGAGACTGTTGAAACAGTATTCACTACCACAAAAATGCTAAAAATTCCTTTAAACTTAAAGGTTTTGCTCAAAATTACTTATCAGTAGCAGACCATGAACTTGAATCCAGAACTCACTAATCTAAAACCATAACACATTTCACCATGATTCTGCCCCCACAATGGAAATGAAATATGTCCCCTACATTTATTGACAATTATAAGTATGAAATTTAGTTTTCACATTACAAATAGAATATAGAATATTTTCTCTTCTATCTCTGTAAGAATATTAAACACTGAGTTGTATTTACTGTGGTTCTCATTTGGTTTATTTCCATTTGAATATGTGAACCTTGCTATAAAAATATACTCAAAAATATACTCTAATCTAAATTATTTAAAATTTAATTACTCAAGCTATAATTAGGCATAAGCATATAAAATTTTTATGCTAAAAAAAGAAAGAATATGAAAGACTGACTCATTGTAGCATAGTGATACAGCCCTTGGATTAAGCCCTAGCGCTGTAAAAAAAAAGTTTTTAAGCGAAAGACTATCTCTTTAAATGATTTGTCTATGATTTTCTACTGTAATTTAATAACTGCTTGATGCTGAAGAGGCTAAAATTTTCATTTGAATTCTTATACTTAAATTTTTACATCACTGCCTGCAACCTCAGGGTATGACAATTTGTAATGTTAGCAATTTTAAGATGCTGAATATTAAAACCTACTTTTGTATTTGAAGGGTTATTTCTAATTACATGCACAATTGCTGATCCATCTGCCTACTACATAGAAGTCTTTGGTTATGTATGCTTGAATAATTATTGAAAATTAAATAACATCATAAACAGTCAAATTAATTCCTTTGAGCATACCAAAAGCAGGAAGCCTGCTCTAAGATAAAATATTACTTTTCCTGAAAAACATAAAGACAGGCTTCTCTTATACCTCACTGAATTTGACACTTCTTACTTCATAGAGTTAAAAAAGAAAACCTTGAAATCTGAGCAAGTCATACCAGAGAGGTATTATTGAACAGCAACAAACCTTAGCTGGATAAGTAATTTAAAATTTGAGGCTAAAGATGTTTCACTGTCAAAATAACAAGCCCATAATGCGTGTCTTATAATAATATGGCCAAGTATTGCACTTTCAGTAAGAAATGGTTACCTTGAGCGTTCTAAAGTACACAGAACTGTAAAAGAAGAAAAATTCCTGACTTGCTTTCCATTTTTGCTACACTAGCAGTCATTGTAAAGTTTAGAAGGTTGTACTACAGGGTCTATGAAGAGTGTCTTTATCCATTTCAGCAGAAGGACTAAGGAAAAGTATGCTGATGAGAACACACACACACACACACACACACACACACACACACACGAGAGAGGGATAAATCACCTGGGCCCAAGCTGCAATCAGATGGAAGGCAGAGGAGAATTAGGTACCATGTTTTAAATCTAGCTCAGATGGGCAGGCACTGAATGGTTTTGCTAGAGGAGACAGATTTAGAAAGCCCTATAGAATGTAAATGTGAATCTTGTATTTCCAATGTAAGTTCTTTCAGAAGGTGTCTTACAAGAAAGCCTTATAGAATGAAAATGTGAATCTTGTATTTCCAATGCAAGTTCTTTCAGAAGGTGTCTTCCATGAGGACACAGACCTGAAATTGAGGCTACTTCCTTCTCCCCAATTAGTCTATATGACCTTAAGGCTCAGCCCAACCCAGCAGGCACAGATCAAGAATACATATATGATGAGTGGACAGGTAAAAGCACTTTGAGAATCAACTTCATTTGGACCAGAGAAGTTCAAGGTCTATAGGCTGGGTCATGTTCTGAGATTGAGGTGGCACAATTCCCAGTTGGGTGGACCTTAGGTCAGAACCCAGTGGTAGCCCAAATAGTAGGAAAAGAGAAGAACATGAGTACTGGTTCACGGAGCAGGTGACATGCAAAAGGAAGAGTGACTGTGGCCCTCAGAGTCAAAGAAGCAGCTTTGCTGGAATGCTAAGATGCTACTAAGACAGGTGCAGGGGCTGCTGGACATAAGTAGGCCCATGATGAGCTGCTGATAGACCAATAGTACTCTGTAGTTAGGAGCAAAATGACAGTAGCTCCTGGATCATCCAGGGATCTGGATACCTCAGGACTACCTTTAACATCACAGTGTCTACAGATAATCATCGTATCTAGTAGCAACCATGTTTTAAATGTTAACAAAAATAATTTTCCCTAAATGGCTCCTAAGAGTTCAACTCTACATCTTATAGACCTAAGCTAGAATCCCGATCCTCTGTTGCTGCCTATGTGCCCACAAGCAAGTCTGTAAACCTCAGTTAATGATGTGCATACCACCTAACACTGCTGTGAGAATTAAGGTGCTTATCATGCGCACATACACACACACACATACAGATGGGGTTCAGGAAACACTATCCCATAATAGACCTTAGAAACTGCAGCAGAAGCAAATAGACCACTCCCATCTTCTTCTTACCCCTTCTTCCCTGAGGTAGGTTATCAAAAACTAAGGTCACTCTGGTCTTTTCTCTCCTTCTTCAAAGATCCTCATGTTACAGGTGTCTTGCCATATGTCTGAAGAGAAGAAAGGTCATACCAGGACACCAAGAGGAAAGACCTTTTATAAGTTTAATGAGTTTATTACCCTTAGATCATGAGATCTTTTGTTCAGTCATCCCTCTACAAAACCACCCACATTTTGGTAGATCTCTGAACAAATTTACGATTTCCCCTAAGTTTTCATTTCTGAAGGATTCCATGTCATATTTAGTCTCTTAAATAAAAGTCGTACATTTTTCTCTTGTTCATCTCTTTTGTTACAGGGATATCAGCCATGAAACTTATGACCAGTGAGGAAATATATTTCTTTTTCTCACATCTGCAACCCATTTCTAGACCCTTGGAAGCTGTACTTAGTGTTTCCCAAGCGTGCATTCCCAAAGAACCCTATCCAATCTTCTCATCACATTGTACTTCTATTCCCCATTTATCTTGGCACCCCAATGGATGTTAAGCTCCCTAATGGCACAATGTTTTTTTACTGTGTTATCCCCAGAGTCTGGGAAGTGCCTGACACATAGTAAGAGTTCCATACATCTCTGCTGAGTTAATAAATGAGTAAGTTTAGGTATTAAACCTTCTGTGGTATATTAAGACAATTACATCTAACTCTCCTCAACTACTAAAGTAACTATCATCCATGATAATATCTTATTTCTTAATTGCACCAAGATTTATGTTGTTGTTTGTCTTGCATTTAGAAGGCATTTCGTCTACAAAATACTTTATTACCTTGATGGCATCACCTTCCACACATAGTGGGAGGTTAATGAACACTCGATGAATTAAATTAGGTTCATGGCCTTTGCTAAATCAATTAAATTTTGTTTGTATCCATTTCCTTTGCTGTGGTATGGGGAGGCTAGGTTACATACCTTCTGAATACCTTTGAGTCTATGCTTGTATTGAAAGGAAAGATTAGGTATGATTTCTGTGTTAGTCAGCTTTTTCACTGTTGTAACTAAAAGATCTGACCAGAATTTTAAGGAATTTTAAGGAAGAAAAGTTTATTTGGGGGCTCACAGTTTCAGAGGCTTTAGTTCATACAAGGCTGGTTCCATTCCTCAGGGCTCGAGGTGAGGAAGAACATCATGACCAAAGAGTGTGATAGAGGGAACCAGCTCACATGATGATCAGAAAGCATAGAGAAAGAGTGACTCCATGTGCTAGACACAAAATATATACCCCATAGTCAGCCTCCCAATAAATCACTTCCCCCAACCACACACCTTAAGCTCCCTATTAGCACCAGTCACCATTCAGTTAATCCCATCAGGGATTAACTCACAGATTATGTTAAGACTATAATCCAATCATTTCTCCTCCTAACCTTCTTGCATTGTCTCACACATGAGTTTTGGGGACACCTCACATCCAAACCATAACAATTTATCACTTAAGATATTGATATACCAATTGCTGACCCACTTACACAATCTATATAGATTTCAGCTCAGATGCCAATAAGATATTAAGATGGAGAGACTTCCCATCAAATCTCACACCTAGGGAAAGGACTGCATTTCAACATGGAAAGGCATTTATTGTGCATTCAAATACACCCATGCCAAGACAGTCTCAGTCTGAAAGCTGTAAAGACACTTTTACACACAAAGCTTTTTTATTTATTTTTCTTTTCTAAAGAGAGAAATGTGCCAGCCAGGTGAAAGGAACAAGGTAATTCCAAAAGTCCTAGCTTTCTCTTGACAGGGGATTTGGGTAATCACTTGCCAATTGCTGCCAAGGACTAGGACTGCTGTGTTCCAATTGCTGGCAATGGCCACCTATTGTTTATGAATTTCTATCTTAGCAGGGACTCTGTAGAGAGGGTACTCAGGTCAGCAGGGAAGAGGATATGGCCAATATTCCCAGTGGTCATTGCTGCCTAATGCAGGAAAGTCACAAGAGAGTGACTTTAAAAAGAAGACATCTATGAAAATTTCCCTGGAAAAGATACTGATTTTTCAGTCAAGACATATATTTATATTGGCAGATGGTTATATCCTCTGAAAAGTAAATCATAGAATAATATTAATAATTATCCTCTCTAATCATTGAACACTAAAAAACCTCAGCAAGGAGCTTGCTAACTCTTCCCTTTTGGCTGGTGGTCTATTCATTTCAGCTGGGTGGTAATACAATACACAATAGCTCACAATAGCAACTGGAAAAAAATGCTCCTTGGGGAAATATTTGTTTAGAGAACTCAAACAAAGACAGTGTGACATCTATGTTTTGGCCTAATTCCTTAACATTATCTGTTAAACAACATATGAAGGGCTTTAAAACAAAAATTGGTTATTAGTCAAAAGGCTCCTGGAACTCTAGAAGCTTCAGAGTATATCAGAGCTGGAATTAATACTAATCCTTGCATTTACAAGCTGTGGGATATGGGGCCATATCTAAAACTCCTGTGCTTCAGTGTCCCTGTCTACAAAATGCAACTAATCATGATACCCTCCTCTCTTGTTAGAATTATGAGATGACATGACACTATTTGTATAAAACAGCTTTTGATTACTAGAAAAGGTTAGCTATCATTCATTTATTTCTCTTACCTATGATGTATTGGACAAAAGCACAGGATTTGGGGTTGATGAATCTGGCCTGCTAGTTATTAGTTAAGTAGTTCTGACAACTTAGATTTCTGAACTTCTACTTCTTCAATGATATATTGGGAGTGATCGTATAATACTACACACTTCAGTGTTTTATTATGAGTGTGTGTTATTATGAGTATAAGATAATGGGTGTTAAGTATGCTTGGAAAAGATATACTGAAGTATGATTTGTTACCATCATCATCCTATACCTTCGCTAAATGCCAGTCATAACAGTCTCATACATCTTCTTCTACATCATCTGAGTCCCACTATATAATCCATCTTCCAGTTAATTGGGGCCATGTAACTGATGAGGAGAGAATGGGACTTTGATGACAGCCTGATGGTGAGTGAAAAATAAAGCCCTGTTCTCCAACACTGCAAAAGCAAAAGGGTCCTCTATGGTGACAGTAGTAGAAAACATTTTGAACAAGATTCCTGGTTTGAAATAGCCTGATATTTCAATATTATCACAATCAATATTACAACAATAATAAACAATTCTGTCTCCTACATGTATCAAAGCATGGGTTATGGCTTGTTCTAAAT
Organism: Glaucomys volans; assembly: GCA_020662805.1. Lineage (NCBI taxonomy): Eukaryota > Metazoa > Chordata > Mammalia > Rodentia > Sciuridae > Glaucomys > Glaucomys volans. The sequence goes on along the minus strand of JAJEJO010000942.1, from coordinate 656,725 downwards.
GAAAATGTCCTGGTATAGGGACAATGGCTGAGACATGAAAAATGAGAGTGAGTCCATGAAGAAATGGGTATCCAATAATATCCATTACCCTTCCCAGATGGAGGGGCAATTATGACATTTTTATACATTTAGCACTCTTCTGAACATAAAAGAAGTAGTTTACAATGAGGGTTTCAGGCTGACAAAGACAGAACCAGACAGCATTATGAACTTGGCAGGCTAATTAACCAGACTTTCTCTTTTAAACAACTGACTTGGTATACTAAACAGAAGAGAAGACAAGCTCCATGCCAACCCTCACTGGTCACTGTGGTTGGCCAGTTAAAACTGCAAATGCCAACTTCTCTAACTTCATTATTAAGTCTTAAATTCCACATGAAATAATATTATAATTGAAGAAAGACTTTAATTTAAATTGTGTTCAAAAATATTTTCCTCTTAGTAAGGAAACCTTCCCTCCCTCTCTTCTTTCTTTCCTTCATAAAAACAAAAACAAAAAGCCTTGTTTTAAAAGATCTCTTATTGAAGTGATTCATGAAAGCTACATTGTAGGTTTCCAAGGAAACTTAGACAAGAATCTAGGAGTTGAGCCTTTTGCACAAACTAATTTTAAAAATTACAGTTTTGAAAATGGTTACAACAACCCTAAAATTTGAGAAGTTATCACCATCAGATTCAGTACAGAGATGTGAACTTTTTTGTGTGTAAACAACATTGTCCTACCACTTTCCTTTCTCTGTTGTTCTTTCTTTCTTTTTCTTTCTTTCTTGTTGCTGTTTTTCTTATGGAAAGAGAAAGATAATTCAAGAACTGAAAAGACAGCCTAAGGATGTCTTCATATTTCATCAGAAAAGCCTAAGCCTGCAATCCAGGAATCAACATTCCTGGAGGAAGAAGAATCCAGCATTCATGTCTCAACTTCAAAGCAGGCAAGAAAAATCCTGATATGACAGAATAAAATCCATTTCATCCCCATTTTCCTGAGGAGCAAAGCAAGGCTCTAGGACGCTATGTAACATGCCACCAACCCAGTTAGTAACTGGACTAGGAAGTAAGTTCAGATATGTAAAAAAGCCTGGGATTCTGTAGGAAAAAAAAGAGTATTGCTTTTAATAAGTCAGAATTGTACTTTGTAAATTGTAGCCCTTGGATTAATAAAATGACCTCTAAGATCTCACCTGGAAAACACATTCTACAAATGAAGGGTTCTAACCAATACTGTCTTTCTAGGCACCAAGGCTGCTGCCCTTACCATTCAAGGCAGAAGACATCTCTGACCCTCCTTTATCATGTATCTCCCCAGGGCCAGGAACCTGAGCATCCAAGGAGATGTTCCCACCAGAACCTCTGCCTGACCTTCCACACACCTTCTAAAGTACAGATTCTAGACCTAGCTTGAGTTCCAGAGGCACTAGACTGCTATGCCCAAACAACCACCTAGCCTGTTTCCAGCATCTCTTCATCGGATCTATTCTCCCTCCAGTAGGCCAGGCCTACCCAGTGCCCAGGGCTGACGGCGGCCCAGCAGAAGTTTTCTACAGGGAGAGAGCAGAACTTGCACTTGTGCCCAGAGGTGTCATATACATTCAGGTGGAGCAGAGCCAGGGGTGAGAAGAGAAGTCAGGCAGGAGCAGGGCTAGGCAGCGCCAGTTTTGTCCACTCTGCTTCATTCTGGCTCAAAGACAACTTCAAGATAATCTCAATCCTGTTCTTTCAGACTTGAATAATTCTCATAGTCAGAGGATGGAGTATATTTTATTAACAGCTTTGTTAGCTTGTTTTAGTATTTTTACCACGTTATACTTGCTACATGTCTGTCTTTGTTCTCTTTTTCATCTGGGACCTGGGAAGGTTACGGCATGTTTTGTTTGGCTGATACAAAGATTGCTTCTTTCAGATTCAAACCACCATGCATAACTATCAGGGGATTTCACGTGAAAATAGTACTTTATACCATCTCTTGAAGAAGGAAATCTGTGCCCCAGTGTGACATTTTGGACTCAGTTATTTGGGATTAAAAACTGCTGCCCCCTAGCCTGGCGCTGTAGCGCACACCTGTAATCCCAGTGGCTCTGGAGGCTGAGACAAAAGGATTGTGAGTTCAAAGCAGCCTCAGCCACTTAGAGAGGCCCTAAGAAACTCAGGGAGACCCTGTCTCTAAATAAAATACAAGAATGGGCTGAGGATGTGGCTCAGTGGTTGAGTGCCCCAGGGTTCCATCCCTAGTACCAAAAAAAAAAAAAAAGCTGTTGCCGCCTTTTGGCCTTTTGGATGGACTGTCCATTTGACTTCCTGTACTGGTTTACAGCAAATCTTCCAGCTGACACAGCCAATGCCTGTGCACCCTGGGGAAGAGGCTTTTTGACCAGCCAGATATCAATCCCTAATACTACCTACCTGCCAGGGCAGACACCTGAGCATAAAAGCCCTGCTCCAAAGGGACCTCAGGTATTAAAAGAATCACCTCACCTAATAGGATCGTCTGCAGAAATGAATCTAATTTAGATTGTTTTGTGAAAAAAGTAAGTGTCATTTGTGTGATTGAAGATATAACCCCGAGTCTCACGATTCTCTCATTTAAGACAAGAACATGCAGTAATCACCTGAATAGGGAAAGAAGTCTCTTTAATTACCCATCTTCTGTTCAGGGGAAGCCAGATGAGCAGCCAGCTAAGGGAGCCCTTCCTGCCTGTGCTCATAGAAAAAAAATCACCCTGCTTCTCCCCCTGTAAAACAGCCTCGTTGAAAAATAATGAACCCAAACAATGAGAATATCATTTGTATCCCCACGTTGGAACCTTAATCTTTAAAAGGGCAATGTTATTTGTGCTTCACTGTGTACAATCATTTTTTTTTTTTGATAGTGAAAACTCCACAGTGACTATAATTTCAGGCGAGATCAGAAAACACCAGCATATAGAACACGAAGGCGAAATTAATTATGGCCTCAACCTCCCTTCTTCCCTCTTTCTCCTCGTCATGTATTAATCTTCTGGGCACTGTTCTACATGTTAAAATACAGAGTATGAACTGCTGTTAATATGCTGTTGCCGGGTTAAAGAACTGGAGAATGTGAAGATGTCAGAAAACAAATCCCAGAGAGAAATGAAACACTGTTTTCCTTAGCTTATGATTACCATACAAATAGGCTCCTTCTGAATTTAAATTACAATGACAAAAAAAAAAAAAAGTCCTTTACATTCCCTTAAACACACTGACAGGGATGGAAGGGCAGAGGCTTCTTATACTGCAGGGTATTATCACCATTCCCACCGTTTCACATGCAAAAGATACAATCAGACAACACACATTCCCTTGAAAGTTGGAAAGTATCATGTTGCAAAACATTACAGCAGAAGGCATTTCTTGAATTAAAAGTGAAAATCTGTTATCTTCAACCACAGGGAAAATTTATGATAAACAATGTATGGGAAAAAAATCTAACAAGCATGTGGAGAGAAGGAAATGGCAATTTGGGAAATTGACAAATGTGGGAAAAAAATGACAATTTTTCCAAGTAGAGTTGTGATGTTTCCAGGATCAGCACTTAATCTTAGAAATGCTCAGTCACTTTCAACTGTGAGTTAGGATCTCAAGATGGAAAGGTTATTTGCTAAGCAACAATACATCCACAGGTGGCTGATTTAGGTATATAGCATGAAACGTTTAAGACTGCAGAAAAGAACAGGTGGCCTTTAAATAGATGATTGGCAAGGCAGATTCCCAAACAACCCAGGACAGTGGGGAAAAAAAGATAAAAACAAAAATCAAAAACTGTGCCTGGTTATCTCACTGTTTTCATGCCCTCTAGTGCACCTGGAAAAACCTGGAGTCTCCATCCTAAGAGCTTTCCTGTCCAAGTGTGGTGGTGCATGCCTGTAATCCCAGTAACTAGGGAGTCTGAGCTAGGAGGATCGTAGCTTAATGGAATACAGCTTAATGGTATACTGCTCCTGGTTTCAATCCCCAGTACCACAAAAAAACAGAGTTTTCCTGGTAGGTGATAGGGCTCTGAGCACCCATGTTAAGTTTGGTTTAACATTAAAGTCTGGCTTTCACAGCTTGATTTACATCTTGGGTACAGAGAGGCAAGAAATGATAAATGAAGTGTGTCCCAGTGCACATTTGATTGGCAGCTACAACAAACTGGTAGTTCTACATTTATCTTTGAAAAGATAGCTTTTCTTCATCAGCATCCCTTAAGAAGTATGAATGTTTTAATGTTTCATTGGGTACCGCATGTCCCCAAACAGAACCGTCTGGAACTCTTCTCCATAAAAGGGAGCAACACAGGATTCACACAAGAGTAGCTCCCTTAGTGCATAGAAGTGTTAGTGTATAGTCATTCTTGTCTTGACGAAGAACCTAGGAGGTAGAGGAAATTAAAGGTGCAAATGGGAAAGAGCCATTGTTTAGTATAGATCCCTAAAAATAAAGTGCCATAAAATTGTAACAAAAGCCAGTGGGACATGTGCTGACAGACAGACCTTCTCTATCCTGGGGACAATATGTTGCTCAGTTTGCACTGCCAGGGCTTAGAGCAGTATCTGATTTGGGGCTGGTTTTTCATACATGATTGTTAAAGTAAGTAATACAAAATTGATATACAAGTCAAGGCAGAAAAACACCATCAGCTCATTAAAGGCCAGAAAACATTATAGTTAGTTTATTTATGATGAGATTATGACAGACCTAACCCATAAGGTAAAGTAACTCACAGTTTTTAATTTTTTTGTTCACAGTAAAGTTTAGGAACAGTTTTCTCTTCTTTTATCCCCTACCCTTTTATTTAACTATCAATACAATTAACAGTTGACCTTCATTAAAAATGAAAAATCTAAACAGGGTCACCTAGATTAGTCTGTTTCTCTTGTTTCTGAGATATGAAATTCTAATTCTAGAGAACTTTTCTATAAGTTCCCTAGTTAGACTTTGATTTTGCAAAGCAGGTTATTACTAGCCTAGAAGAAATGAAGAATGTGAATGCTCTGACAATGTGAAGCACCACATGAATTACAATTATGACTGCAATTATTATTAGGTTTTCTATAAGCAAAGACCAACTCCCATATTTTTCCTATTTATGAAACTAAAAGGCATTCTCCAAATAATTACCTGCTTCCACCCCCCACATATCAAATCCCATTAAAATCAAACATAACAGACTGACAGCATCACAGAGGTAGAAGGGCATTGTGACATTGTTTTAACCATGCCCAAGTCTTTAACCATTTCTATTAATGTTGAAACCTTGCACACAATTGATGCTATAATTCCCAAAGCACTTCAGTATCCTAGGATAAACTGATTTAAAAAGAGACTAATGACTTCTTAATTTTCCTTCATGAACACTTAGGAAATCTTTAGGAGTATGTGCATTCTGAAGTCTTACAAATTGTGTCAATATAAAATTTCTTTCAATTCATCAGAGACTAAGTGAAGCCAGAGATGACATTTTGAAAATAGTTCAAATGTCAAATGGAAATTTAAACAAAAGCAATTAGGAGAATTTCAGCTATGATTCGATTTTAGAGAAAGGCATAAGATCCATCTGCTACAAAGAGGAATTCAGGTATCCCTGTAAAATATTAGTGATACATATCATCAGTAACATATTATCAGCAATGAGTGTATTTCATTCAGCATTCCCTCAGAGCATCTGCTATGTGTGAAGTTCTGTGGTAGAGATGGATACGCATTGTCTGAATCGTTTCCCTTGTGTCTACCACAAAAACAAAGAGCTTTCCTGGTGGGTGACAGGGCTCTGAGCACTTATGCTAAGTCTGACCTGTTAAAAATCTGGTTTTCGCAGGGTGATTTACATCTTGTAGGCAGAGGTGTAGAGCCCATTGAGTGCTCAATAAATAACACCAGACATTGAAAGAAATAAAGAATGAATACATAGATGACTTAATGAACAAATATTGAATAAGAAACAACCCTTTCCCCAGTCAAAAGAATCTTATTTGTTTAAAACATAAGTGGCAGCACATTTTCTATATAGTGAATAGCCTAAAAAGTAAGAACGATATTTATTTGGTTTTGCTTTCTCTTTTCTGTAGCCTGCATGTTGGAAACTAGTAAAATGCACCAGAAGAAAATTAAAAATCACCACAGAAAAAAACTTGCAAGTTTCATTTGACTGGTAGTCTATATAGAGAGAGCGAAAAATGCAGTTGTATAATTATATGGGAAGCTAAGCAAACTAAGACTTATGTCACAAAGGTATACACCAAGCTCACATTAGGATAATAGGGTACTAACCAAGAGAACTACAGTGCATTGAAGGTGCATGAATAATCCGAAGACATAGAAATCATTGTAATCTAATAGGTTCTATCATAGTCAACAGTTAAAGCTGTATAATTTATAAGATTTATGCAACTTGGGTCTCATCAAAAGAAACCTTATAATACTTTCTAGGATTTCCATAAAAGAAGGCTTTTAAAATGGATTATTTATGACACTTTTCCTTCCATGGAAATGGGTCAGAACTGTACAGTCCCACCTGGAAACACCAGGCCTTGATCAGCCCTTGATCCCAGAATTAGACGCCGCAAAGCCCGGCCACCACTTAGGCTGCACTTGCACTCTGTGGGAGGAGTCTTCAAGGTGACCCTTTTAGAGCCCAGTGATTCGCAGCCTACTTACTATTCTAATACCTTATTTATATGATGTCTTGGCAGATGAGAAGCAGAAAATGAGGAGGCTGAGTCCTAGAAGAGAGAGGCATACTGAGAACAGAAGTGAATGCTGGCAGGGCTCGAGGGAGGAGGCATAGATATTCCTGCATCAGATGGCCCCAGACAATAATCAACAGTCAAAATGAAAACCTTAAATCCATGATGGGCTTCATAATTTACAGGGCCCAGTTCAAAATGAAAATGCAAAGCCCCTTGTTCAAAAATTAAGAAGATTTACAGACAGTGACAGCAGAGCATCCAACCAGGTACAGGGACCTTCCTAGCATGGGGACCTATGTGACAGAGTGGATAGGTTGAAGGTCCAAGAAGCCAGCCCTGCTTCCATCACTTCATTCAGTAGCCCTATGTTTGAAAAATTGGAAGACACATTTGATGAACTTTTTGAAAGTGGTCCAGAAATATACTTATTTTCTGCTTATTTGCTTTGGAATTTGAAGTGTTAAACTCCACCTACCTGGGAAAACCTCTAACATATAATTCCTCTGTATTGGGAAATACCAGGTATGACTAAAATTTGAGGATGAGATGCAGTTACAAGCTTAGAATTCACCCTCAAACCCAGGTTTCTCCTTTATTGTATAGGAGTCTTGCTTTGTAAACAGACCATTTGCTCTTTCAAGCCTGAGAGGTTTCCTATTTCTTTGTGTTCACCCAAACAACTATGCATACTATCCTAAATCCATAAAGGCTTATTAAATCAGAGTAGGATGAAAGCACAAAATAATTTAAGTCATTTACTGGTTATTACAACCCAGCAAAAGCACTGATAGAGATCTACTGAAAACATCTCTAATATTTCTAAACACACATGCAAAAATAAATGCACCAATACATTTAATTAGGTATAAAAGTAAGGATTTGGAGACTCTGATTATCAGACCCTGCTTTACACTGAAGTCATTTCATTGGGCACTAAAAATACTTACATACTAAAATTGTAGAAATATGTCTAAATCTAGTTTCCTAATAAACCATTTTAATAAATATTCCTATTTCCTGTGCATGAACACCATTTCTTCAAAAGAAAGCATTTCTCACTATGACAGAAAACAATTTAACTAAGTAAAAAATGAACTATTTAGAATGTTCACAGCCATGATGAAGTATGTCTTTATAAAATAGGAAATTTTACACAGAGGAGTTTACTTAAGTGGTGGGAGGTAAAATTGGATTTGTCTTGCTTAACTAAAGTATCTGCAATGGCAACATATTTAAAAATGGTGCATTGGCAACGGCACCACATTTTCTGCCTGTAATAGTCTGTTTCTAATGTGATGGATTTATTTTACATCTCTTCACTCACGTTCTCAGAGGCTTTCCTTCCTAAAACAACCAATAAATAGTATAACCATTTATTACTGCTGGAAAAAAAATCTCATAAAACCCATAATATTATTTACTTAATCTCTTCATTTTGAAGTTGTGTGATAGTAGCAATAACTGTCAGTTGATGATGAAATAATTCTTATCTGTGAGTTTTTAAAGGGTGAGGTGGTTGTTTAATTCATTCTTATGCCTTCTGTGCCTGGTACAGCACCTGGTATACAGTAGGCACTTGTAAAACACGAAAGCATTGTAGCATGTATTAGAAATTTTTAAGGCATTTAATCAAATTGTCATCAATTTTCAAGAAAGAGTTATTCATAAGCAAATTCTTTTAAAGAGCAAAAATTTTGGATGCTTCTAATAATAGCTATAATAGTTAATATTTTAAACTACTTTATACATTCACAGGTGAGCTACGTGCTTTATAAAATATGCCAGCCTATTTAAGTCTCACAACAATTCATTTTTCCCCATTTTAATGATGGGGAACCTGAGCCAAAAAAGTTAAGAAACTTGCCCATTACTATATGGTTGGTATGTGGAAGAGATGGACTTCCCATCAAAGGGATTTTGTCCTTGTCAAGAGCACAATGGGTGACTTTCACTGGCTGAAATTCTGAGAAGACAGGTGGTTTTCATGTATGTCTTGTTCAACAGACAAATATGAGTTGTCTAAAATTGAATAATTTATTTTTAACAATGATATTGGAAAATTTTCCTGTGAAACACTATGGATAAAATTTAACCCAGTTAATATTTATCTGAGAACTATTAAAAAAAGAGATCAGGGCTTAATCAAAGCACATGCTGGATATCATCTTATTTTAGATCATGTTCCACAGAATTTCATAAATGAAAGATGAAAAGTGATGGTAAACTTGCAAATCATTAGATGGAAAATGCCAGCTATATTGTGACCTATAGGCAGATACCTTTCACTGATCTCCCCATAAGTACCAAATCTAAAGTCTTATTCTAGTCTTAAATGTTTGTTCAGCAAGCAACATTAGGGAACAGCTCTTCTTTCCAGAGTCTCTTTCCTGACTTGGCCTCCATAGCAATGGTCGCTTATGGTCATTTTGCTTATATAAAGAGAACCTTATTTCAAATTTTGATGGCAAAAGTACATGTTAGTACTAAAGGGCATATTAGAGAATCTCAGGGCAAGGAGCACAGAGGAGTGTCAGTAATGCCTGGACTGGTTATTGTTAAGTCTTTAGGATCAAGCCTATTAGAGTCAGTCAGTCAGTCCGTCGGTCTGTCTGTCTCTCAGCTGCTTCACACACACAAGCACTCTACAGTACTTGAAATTACAACTCCTCCATTTCGCCACATCCAGAGACTATCTCTGAATTCCAATATTAAGTTTCTGGAAGAGTCTTGGATCCAGTGTTCGCCTCACTCTAATTGGCTGAGACAAGGCAGAAAGGATTGGGTGTCAGCACTGAAGGAAAAGGGATGCTGCTGTGCGAAGCACAGATATCACCAGGATTATTTATAGAAAAATACCTTCTCTGGCTTCACTACACCCTGACACTGTCTTTTTTTTACTTCTTATGCTCACCTCTTCCCTGTGTCACCAAGATTTGGTTAACTAAAGTTCTACACTGTCTCTCTCATCAGTCTTTTTCCTTTCCTACAATGTCACTGTCACTTAAGACTTAAAGGAAAAAAAAAATCAGAGGTAGAGGTGGTCTCAGTGCTCTCAATAGCAAACAAATATCATCTCTCAAACAGCTCTCCACTCACATTGGGCTGCAATGGAGGCCACATGTGGGCAGACAATGAAAAGCTGTTATGATGGATTAATGCTGTCTGCTGTACTAGTGGGAAATGCAGTAGCAACCCAGGGTTAGGAAGGGATATTTTTTATTTTGGTTCCAACTCTGGTTTATGGGTGAGAGTTCTGAGGCCTATATAAATGAAATAAACTTGCCTACTGTTATATTAGTGGTGGGGACTGGACAGAATCTGGGTAATTCAAGGACTTGTGTGAATACTCTTTTCAAGGTATCATATTGTTTTTTATTGGGAAATTGAAATATCTAAGATAGAGAGAGAGGTTTTTAGAATCCTGAGAGATGACTCCCTCTTCAACCCATCAAAGTTCACTTTCCGTCACAGCGTATTTGGATGACAACCAATATGGAAGTCAACAAATAATGGTCTTAATCAAAATGAACTCAATGAACCTATAGGTAAAGTGTTTTACGTATTCATAGTTAGAAAACAGCAACTACTGAAGGTCTTACTGATAGAATGTGATGTCAGATTAGCTAAAAAAAACTGTACTTATGCATATTTTTAACATTTATTTAGAGTATAGTACATATCAAGTATTCTTTAAAATATTTCACATATGCTAACACATTTAATCTTAATAGCAATTCATTAGTTACTACAATTATTTGCATTTTCATAGAGGAAACTGAAGCTCAGAGAAATTGAGCAACTTGCCCAATACCACATAGCTAAGAAATCGTAAAGCTGGGATTCAAATGCAAGTTCTTGAATACCACTCCATGTGGCTTATTTCCAGGGTTATTATGCAGCCTAACTATGACTGTGCATATCAAAATGGAAAATAAATATGTGTCACTTTGCTACAAATTAATGAGTCTGCTACAAATAACTCACTACATACTGGTTTTTGTAATTTTGTTAGAGTTCCATATGGTTTTCTAGAATAATCTACCTCAACACGAATAAAATTTAGAGATTTTTAAAACATTTATAATTTTTATAAGAATATTAAGATGCTAAGAACAAAGTCATTTAAAGATGACAGAACTTTAAGTTCTGAACGTCAAGGATGAAACTATACTTTCTTCATCCTGCAGTAACTGTTCAGTGTACAAATTTTCAGTACTTTTTTGAAAAGGTGCTTCCAGAGAAATGACAAAATGAGCAAGACTCTCATGAGATCCTAATTTATGACACACACTCAATGCCAATCTAGAGCTGCTTCCACGTGACCTTACCACCTTTTGCATAAACACTCCAGAGGACATGATAGCATCATCCATGGATGATGTTCCACATGTCCTGAAATGACTATAGCAATTCAATGCCATACAAGTTTCTTATCAAACTTCTCCCCTTTTACAACTACCCTCTGAAATAATTCAACTGAACCAGATCACTAGTACTGCAAAACAAAGAACAAGCCACAAACCATCTGGCTAATGCTAAGGAACAAGTAGCAAGAAGGTGCTAAAATTTAGAGCATTTGGTCTAATGAACAGAGCAGTGAGGTGGAAGTCAGTGAACCCTGAACTGCACCTTGTAGGAACTTCCTTGGGCTGCATAACAAAGTACTGAAAAGTGGGTTGCTTGAACAACAGAAATTTACTCTCATACAGTTCTGGAGGCCAAAATCAGGGTGTCAGCTCCAGGGAAGGATCCTTCCTAGTCTTTTCCCAGTTTCCAGTGACTGCCTGCAATTGGCATTCCCTGCTTTTTGGTACCATCACTCCTATCTCTTGCTTCTAAGTCCAGTCTCTGCCTCCATCTTCACGTGGTTGTCGCTGGGGCTCAGAATGCAACACTCCAAAATGTGGCACCTTGTCATCCTATTTCAAGTGAAAGGAAACTGAGAAAACAGCAGAAGTGGAAAGTCCTTCTGATCTCCCATCCCCTTAGTCTTTTTAAGATCCTCATGAAACAGGTATCCTGCACATGACCAGAGAGAAGGAATATTACACTAAGCAGCCAAAAAGAATCTGAACCAAAACACCTTGCCAAGTTCCCCACAGTTTATCACTACTAGGCCATAACCCTTTCTGTCCAGTATTCTTCCACACAACTGTCCACTCTTCATCTAAACTAAAGATACAAATATACAGTTTTCCTTGGATCTGTGGATCTTCATTTCTGAAGACTCCTGTGTCACATAACACTTGGGTTAAATGAATTTGCCTGCTTTTCTCTTGTTTTCTCTGCCTTTTGTTAAGACTCATCAATGGCTCTTACAAGGGTTGAGGAAAATACATTGCTATTTCTTTTTTTCACTGTCTTTCCTCTGTACAAATTCCCCTCTTCTGAGGACATTGGTCCCTGAATTAGGGCCCACCTTTATCTAATATGACTTCATTTTAACTTAACACCCACCAAAGATATAATTTCCCAAATAAGGTCACATTCACAGGTATGGAGTAGAGACTAGGACTTTAACATATCTTATGGGGGACACAATTCAACTCCTAATGTGCCTATAAAATAAAGAGTATACATAATCATCTGAAAGACTTCCCTGAACTCCAAAGTCCTGGGATCATTAATGGGTCTGTTCAAGGTGTCCTGTTTTTCAAATTCAGTAGCATCAGGATGGTTAATCACATCAATCCCACCTCTGCATTGACCAGCTGGGTGACTTTGGACAAGTCGCCTATGTCCCTAGAGCCTCAGTTTTTCCCCACAATTATGATGATTACAAAATGAGCTAACACCAGTGTGAGCACACCAGCATGGCTTGGGCACTGAGCAACTGGTGCTCTGGATTCAGGCTCCTCTTCCCACCTTGCCTTCATACCCAGGAGGGAGGGGCATACAGCTGGAGAGTATCTAGGAGTCTCCCTTACAATGGCATCCAAGAACAGTGGGAGGCGGGCAGTAGTTTCAATTAAAATTCACAGTTTCCTTCAGAACAGAAGAAAGTAATAAACCAATGCAGTAAATTACTGCTGTGGAAATAACGCCCAGATAGAAGAAATAAAAGAGAAATTTATGACCTCAATCAATCTCTTTTTTTATACATAAATACAACTCTATCATCTGCTTTATTTATGTGACTCCATCACCCTCCCAAATAATTCTCAGTAATTTCCAATAGCAGTTTCCCCCACAGCTGAACTGGAGGGACAGGCTGGCTTTCTAAGAATCCAGTCCTCCTTCCACCTCCTCTCTGTGGGTCAGCAGGACAGGAGTAACACTGAAGATGGAGCAATGCTATTAGCCTCAGGGGTGACCAATATACTGCAGCTCCATCAAGTGTCCCCAAGCCATCTCCACCCAGGGCAGGTTTCCAGCTAGGGTACAGCATCATTTCTCTTACACTCTCATCATTTAGCTCCTGCCTACTCATTTCTATCTTCTTTTCACCAAAGTTCCCCATCCCTACCTGCAATTTCAACTTTGTAAAGAAATTGTACCTAAAACTCCTTTTACAGGTAACAATTGTATTAACTCCGAGATCCAAATCTGTTTCTCATAGACATAGTAAAGTACATGCTGTTACCTAACTAGCAGCCTTGTCCTTCAGAATGTCTATTTATTTGGGAGTCAAATTACTTCCTGCTACAGATGGTCTCACCAGCTCACACCCAGCTGAAGTCTTCACAATCCTATGATGAATCTAAAGACGGTAATCTGAACAGTGATATAAGTCCTTGCAAACCTACCACTTCCCTGGGGCTTGTAAATGAGCCCTGCATACTTACTAAGAATGTCAAAGCCCCCTAGGGACTTCATCTAGGTACATGATGGCAGTATCCCTAATTGAGGTCAAAAGGATCCCCCCCTTTTTTATCCACCTTTATTCCAGGAATGAAACAATCCACATATTTATCCATCAGAAGGCTGACATTAAGCAGGAACAGGATTTGGAGCTGCTTAAGCATTTCAAGGGAATAAACCCTGAAACTCTCAAAATAATCTGTTCATGCTGTTTTCTGGAGAAAGCTGCTCAAAACAGATTCCGATGAGAATTTTGTTGCCAGCCAAATCCTCGTCAAATACTAAGAGCTGAGAAAAAGATAACTTCATACACATTTATTATGCTTGAAGTTTTGTTATTGTTTTGTTCTCTCTCTCTCTCTCTCTCTTCCCAATGGATTTGATTTTAAGTAGTCAGTGTCTGAAGTCACAGTGAAGTGAGAGGCAGCTTTGGATTTCTCCCTGTTTTTATATTATTTCATTTTTATTATTAATATTAATATGTATGTATCCACATAATAACATATACACATTTTCTTTTATTAAAGTTAACAACACTACCATGCCTCCATTTAGTCATTTTGTACAGGATGTTTTACAAGGGACATGTGGAATGGTGTTCTATGAGGTATTCCATATTAGATCAGTGATTTTCAAAGAGGGCAATCCCTATCCCCAGACACTAAAAAAAAGTTTAGAGATATTTTTATTGTCACAACTAGAGGGAGGGGTGCTACCATTGTAGAGGCCAGGGATGCTGCTAAATATTTTAAAAGTCACAGGACAATTTCCGAGAACAAAGAATTATCTAAACCAAAATGTCAATAGTATGGGGTTCAGACATTCTGAAATTTATACTTACATTAACAAGCATCTAAACAAAACCAAGACACAGGAAGGCACAGCCAGAGTCCAACCTAGGAGGGAGCATGCTCTCCCTTGTCAGATAGCCTAACCTGACCAAGCTGTCTCTACCTGCAGAGAGCCCTACCCCCACCTCTAGCCCACAGTTGAGAGTGGATCAAATGAGGAAAGCAGCAGCCTCCTCAGGACATAAAGGCAGTACAGAGAAGTTCCCTTTGTCCTTGTTCATTTGAAACACATTCATATGGATGCAAAGGTCACTGCTGAATTTAAATAACCCCCTGTGATAAATCTGCATGAGCTCGATTTGTTCTACTGGACTTGTTGGATTAAATGAACACAATTTAATGTTCTATAGGACAAGGCCTCCTTTCATGGCTGAAAGAAGGAGCAAGGGTGATTTACAGTTTCATACATACTCATTCGCTACATTATCTGCTTTGTGCCTGGTACTTATGAATATCAACTCATCATCCAGCAGCCATTCCACCCATTCAGGAGAATTTAGCTTTCCATTAGGAAGGGCCATGCCTTCCAGAAAGAAAGGAGGAATAAGAGACAACAATGAGAGATTTCCTCATTTCCTCTGAAGTACAAACAGCACCATTTGTACTCTTGTCCTTCACCCTGTTTTTTTTTTTCCTTTAAATCTCTGTAAACACTTTGTATACACAAAGTGATGATTCCTACTGATTTCCTAGAAAAGATGGTTTTCTAAGCTGATAACCACCAAATAGATCTGTGCATAAACGTAGGGCTTAGCTTACTTAGAATGGCAAATTTTTTTGAAATACCACTGTCTTACGAGCTAATGCTTTTTAAATAATGTTCTGAAATCCAATAGTGTTTTTATTTATGAAGTATATCTGGACTCCACTTGGTGACAAAATCTGCTTGATTCTATATATTTGGAAACATTATATAACCCAAAACTCTTCAAACCTTAGGAATCCATGTGATTTTTTGCTCATGGACAATTATAGAGATGGAATTTTCATTTTTTCTACATTTTATAAAACAAAGTATAAGCAAGGATATGAGAACTGATTTGGGTAATGGGTGGAGTGCACATTTTGAAAATTCATTGTAAATTCTCAAAATTCCAGCACTATTAGGTGAGACTGTTGGAATGATTTGTGAAGTTGGCTCTCTTTTTTCAGGTATGTTTCTCAGCATCCTGTTACCACTTCTGTTTCTCTTAAGTAAATGAAATTGACAGCCTTGCTCTCTAGGTTTCCTGGGGAACAACTTCAGCATTACCCAGGAACTTGTTAGAAATGCAAATCACAAGGTTGCACCCCAGGAATCTTGGTCTAATAAGCTCACCAGGTGATTATCAGACTGGATTAGGACTTGAATTGCTCTGTTACTTTTTCCATTAACATTAACACTTGCTCCTTATGTCTTATTATGCCATATACCAAAAACCAAGCTATTATTTAGGCTTGATTAAAAAGTAAGGATATACAATATTTTAATAAGCTATAATCTCCCATTTTAATTGAAAACAATTTCTACACCCTAAGTAATCAATAGTTAAAGGTAGAATTTGAGGTATTCCTGTAACGTAGGTCTTGAAGATTTCCTTCTCCCAAATGATCTGGGTGGGGGTAGTGGGCAGCTAGTCTACCTACACATAAAATACACTTTCCTCAGGCTTATCCCAAGATGCTCACAGAAAGCCAATGAAAGCCAACCTTCACTAAATGCTCATGGAGACTAAATGCTCATGGAGATGCTGGTGAGTGGAATCTCAGAGGGAGACACAGAAATGGTAGACACAAATGTCCATGTTCTGATAATAAACTACTGGAAGATCTGGATTAAGCAAGGATCCTCTGCATAGACACACAATCTGAGTACAGCCTATACTGATCCTGGATCTATGTTTAGTGGAAGCAAAGGAAAGAGTAAAAAGACCACTTTATGTATGCTGTTATGGTTTGGATGTGAGGTGTCCCCGAAGATGTCATGTATGAGACAATGCTAAAAGGTTTAGAGGAAAAATTATTGGGTTATAAGAGCCTTAACCCAAACAGTAAATTAATCTCCTAGAGATTGAGTGAATGGTAACTGAAGGCAGATAGGGTATGGCTGGAGGAAGTGGACATTGGGGGCATGCCTTTGGGGTATATATTTTGTTTCTGGCAAGTGGAGTCTCTCTCTGCTTCCTCATCTTTAGGTGAGCCTTTTCCCTCCACCTCAGTCTACTGCCATGATGTTTAGCCTCACCTCCAGTCCTGAGAAATGGAGCCAGTTGTCCATGAACTGAGATCTCTGAAACTGTGAGCCTCCAAATAAATTTACCTAACTCTAAAATTGTTTTTGTCAGGTCTTTTAGTCACAGCAACAGAAAAACTTACTAACACATGCTTTTCCTTCTAAAATAATTCTCTTAAGAAGTAGCTGGGCATGGTGGCACATGCCTGTAATCCCAGTGGCTTGGGAAGTTGAGGTAAAAGGATCTCCAAGTTCAAAGCCAGCCTAAGCAATGGCAAGGCGCTAAACAACTCAGTGAGACCCTGTCTCTAAATAAAATCCAAAGTAGGGTTGGGGATGTGGCTCAGTCACTGAGTGCCCCTGAGTTTAATCCCTGATACGTATAAAACAAAACAAAACAAAACAAAAAAAACAAAAAAAATCAGACCTCTCAGAAAAAAATGTTTTAAGAAAAGATGCTCTTTAAAATCTAAATATTATCAAACCCCAAACAAGGGATTTGCAAATTATTTGGTACTTCTAATTATAAGACTCTGAACATTCATGGCTCTTTTAAAATACTTTTCTGATGACATCATGCCTCTGATGAAGCTCAAAGAGCAGCAAACAGGCTTTCTAGGTCAGTGTACCTAGTTTATAGTCCCTGGTTATTCAACAGGATTCTCTCCCTGCAGATCAACCCATTCTTCAGGGCCCACTTCAGGTGTGTGCAGCTCCCTAGTCACCTCGCCTGCTCTGATCAATATTACCCTATTTACAACTAACAGTCCATAGAGTTCAACCATTTATTTTAAAAATAAGCCTTATAAGTATATCACATGTGTTATAACATGTGACGGTTCATGTTTCCCATGAGACTGAATTCCCTAAGTGCAGAAACACTCTTCTGTCTTATCTCCCACCCCACCAACAGCTGGAGCTTAGATCAATAGTGGTACATAATATACTTTATAAAACTGAATTTATTCCCTGGCACCACATATCAACTAATAAGGCAAGGCATCATGACTTCAAAGGATGCCTTCCTCAAAAGACAGTGAGGACCTGAAGCAGTTTGCTTACAGTTTATACAAACTTTTCTACTGAGGAACATGGGATGAGTGGCTCTACTCATGATGGCATGCCAGCCCTGTGCTAAGTGGATTCCATACTGTAGACAGGATAAAATAAACATTCTGAACTTCTAGAGGAACTTCCCACCCCTGTTCCCCAATTTAGACTAGATGATTAGTGAGTGGCCAGCTTGAATTTTTTACAGGTGATGGAAGGAAGTGACGTTTTTGCTGACCCAAAGAGGCTTGAACACCAGCTGTTAGTGTTGCCTCCTCAGAACATGTGGGTGAGCCTCTGAAAGCAACAGCAAGACATTGCAGTTCAATGAATTCAGCTGCTCAGCCTGGAATTAATCAAGGGTTCCTCGTACCTTCCCCAAAAGGCCTCACAGCACTACAACTTTTATTTTTCTTCTTAAGCTACAAGAATTACTGAAGAAAATAAACAGATTACTCATTCTACATGATCCTCAGTCTGGTAGAAAAAGCCCAAGTGATTCTTTGGGTAGAGAACAGAGTATCCAACAGAGAAATCTCTTCATCTGGGATGAGGGACATCTGCTATGTGCTACAAGCTGTAGACCATAAGTATTGACATAATTTGCATTAATCATTTTAATCTTTATTATATAATTCATTGCCAAAACCAAACAAAACTCTATAAATTTCAGCTCTACCACAAAGAAAAGAATAAAAGGTCAATTTACTAGTGTCCACATTCCAGTTGGAAAAAATCTAAAGCATAAACCTTTCCTAAATACACTGGTTAGCTATTCCTCCCACTTCACTACTGGAAAATGTTATGCTGATGTAACTATTTCAGATAAATGACTTTAGAGGAATTGGAAGAAATGCCCAAAATTAGAGTTCCTGTTAGTGTGTCTGTCAAGTGCCACAGATAGCACCACACCTTGAACAATATGCTGAAGGAGAATTTCACCTGCCTTATGGTTCTGTGGGTCTCATTAGAAACAGGCATGTAAATCACATGAATCTAACAGAGGTCTGTCATTTACCAACAGCCTCCAAACTCATCATGACATTCTGTTTTCATAAGCCACCCCCGTGGAGTAAACAGTGCATTCTCATTTTCCAGATGAGAAACTGAGGTCCAAAGAAATTAAATGATGTGTCTGTGATGAATGTAAACAGGATAGGGTATCAACATTCACTGTGGGATTTCACTGTGCCTCAGACCCTATGATAAACATGAGGACCCCTAAACTCTGCAACCATCTTTCCTTGTTGAAACCTGAATTTCACATGAGGACCCCTAAACTCTGCAACTATCTTTCCTTGTTGAAACCTGAATTTCCTTGCCTGAGTCTCAAAGCAGGACTGTTGGATTTAGTGTTTCCCAGTTAGAAAGTGCAGAGGAAGAATTTGAAATCCAGAATTTCTAACCCCAAATGCTGCTTCCTCCATGGAGACCTCCCTGATCATCTCTCAACAATACCATACAGAATAAAGCTTCCCTACTGCAATCAATTATTCATTCTTTCATAAGGATTTGTTAATTATTCTACTCTGTGTCCCTGAAAGGTTTGAACCATGCCTTAAGTTAATAACCTTGTTTATTAGATCTTGCTATAAAACTAATAGGCATAATACATGCTTAGTAATTGAATAACTAGACAAAATTCAACATCTTCATTTTCTGTGTCTGAAAACTACAAAGCAGGCTATATATATATATATGTATATATATATATATGTACATGTATATATATATATATTTTTTTTTTACATAATTAGACTAGTTAAACAAAAATGCCATTCCTAGCACAAATGCTCTTTCAAATTCTATATGGCAAGGACAGAAAATTATGGATATAACTAAGGCACTTACTATGCAATGTAGGCCAAACTATGATAATGCAGGTCTTTCTGAAATTTCATGTGCAAACTTTTAAATGTTGTGTAAAAGATAGGTGTAGTTATATCAGTGTACAAAACATATAGTCTAAGTTCTTCACATCCTACCCAAATTCTTACCTATAGTGGTTATTCTTCATTTCCAGTCCTAAGTAGAAGAGAACACTTGAACCTGCCCTTTTGCAGTGCCATTTTTTACCTTAAAAGAGAATGTTAGGGGGCTGGGGTTGTAGCTCAGTGGTTGAGCAATTGCCTGGCATGTGTGAGGCACTGGGTTCGATCCTCAGCACCACATAAAAATAAATTAAATAAAGGCATTGTGTCCATTTACAACTACAAATATATTGTTTAAAAAAGAGGATGCTAGGCCCACCACTAATGAAATGATTCAGTGGCAACAGGATCAAGAAAAGAGACACAGAATCTGAGTGGGGCATTTCAGATTCTGCTGGGCTGTGAATGTGAAAATGTCTGCACCTTCAACTTCTTTATTGGGACTTTAAAAAGTATTTTTATTCTCTCTCTTTTCTCTGCCCCTCTTCCTTTACTCTTACTCTTACATTTGTAAAGTCTTTAAATTCAATTGTCTGTCTGCACAGTCCATGGATTCCTTTGTTATAACAAAGCAGATCAGGAGGTTCATTTCCCAAGTACATGGGGACCTGCCCAGACTTAGTGTGGCTCTGACAAGTTGGCCAGTCTCCTCTGAGTCCTCTCCTTCCAATACAAGGCAGCCTCAGTCAGACACCACTAGCTAATGATCACTCTGTCTTACAATGAAACACCAGGCAACTCCTGTCATACACTATTTGAATCAGAAGTCTGGGGAACACAATGACCAACTCTCTCAAAACCAGAGAAAAGTGATAATTTAAAAAAAAAATCTGGCAATCCCTTCAAATCATTTTAATAGCAATCTGACATTTATAACCTTTATGGGGTCAGCTATACCTTCCTCCTTTAACAAATAAAGGCAGGAGAAGTAATTATTGACTCTCGGCGGTTCACAGAGAAAGCTAAATCTGTCCACACCAACAAGTATCAAACTAAACTTTGGACCAATACCAGCTTACTGGCCCAAGGCAAAATTAATTTACATTATTCAAAATTTCAGTGAATTAATGCCCTGTCAACTATATCTCTGCGTATTTTATTCTTTTGTTCAGATCTAAAAGTGGCAAATCACAAGCAAGCAGTGGCTCTCTGAGATCTACTCTGCAGGGCACATTTCCTGTGTGTGTCCTTGTCTCAGAGCACAGTCAACCAAACCCTGCACCTGCTCCCAATCCACAGGCCTTTCTGGCCTTTGCTCAACAAATTCAGCTTGTATTATAATCTTTAGAAACCTTGTGAACAAAAGATTTTTAAAAAATTAAAGTTTTTCATATTTTATGTAAAGATTGGGACACAGGAAGTTGTTTTGAAAATTGACACTTCATTGATGGGCAACACAGGAGTTACAAAATATCTGGGGGTGTAAGGTTAAAGGAGATTGTCTACAGCAAGCTGAATGAGAGTCAAGCAAGGGAGAAGTTCATAGAAGTACAGGCCTTGGTAAGCCAGGCTACTTTCACCCAAGAACCTTGGGCAGACAAGGCTGCTCTCTCCCAAGACAGAGAAGGGGGCAGTCAGCAATCTGAGCTACAGGAAACCACATTTCATTATTATGAGCAAAGCCAAACCTTGATTTTCTACGAAAGCCTGATTCCTATTGGGCCACTTCACCTCAGTGTTAGGTGAAATTAACACACACCAAAGAGACAGGAGGAACATTCACCTTTCCAGAAACCACTGCCAGAAAGGAGATGTTTCTCTCTAGGCAATAAAATAAATAATCTGGAACACAAGGGTTAGGCTAATACATTGAAATGCTGGACTACCAATAATTAAAAAAAAATCATATAAGCGTTCCCTTACCTGTTTTGATATTGATGGCAAAAAAATTCTGAGGATTCCCACTTGTGATCCTGTATGTCAGTTTGTCATTGGAACTGGAGTCCGGATCTTCAGCCTGAATCTGAATGACAGATACATCCTTGGGAGAATTTTCCATGACAACAGGATAATAAATAGGTTCTGAGGTCAGTGGGGCATTGTCATTCACATCTTCAACTTCAATGTAGACCTCGATGGTGGCATAGAGTGGGACCACACCCCGGTCTGTGGCATACACTGTCAGCCAGTAGGACCCTGTAGTCTCGCGATCAAGAACATCTGCAGCAGTGATGACCCCTAAGAGAAAATAGTGAGAACATGACTGCTACAGCAAAAAGAGAACAGCGAGTCAGCAGCCCCTTTTCCAGAGAGCTGTGCTGAATAATCCTGGCACATGGGAAAGAAATCCATAATATGAGATTAAATTAGGATATCACTCTTTACATAAGAAAATGATTTTTTCCTCCTATTTGTGAAGCATAATTGCATTCATAAATACTTTATTTGAATTTTGGAGATAGACATGCCATACATATAGAGAAAGAGAAAGAGACTATGGGGAGGGATGGGAAGATAGCGAGTCAGGGATCAAAACACGTTCATGTTGAACAGGAAATCCATGCCACGACCAGCCAATATCTCCATTTGACCTGATGTTGCTTTCCTATGCAACAAAAATCTCTTCTTTGGTAAATAATTATGTCTACCCATTCACAAAAATGAAAAAGACCTTTCAAATGTTCTTTTGCTTGTTAGAATGGATAGCATTTTGCCTGCAAGGATGTAAGCCTCTCTATACTGCTTCCTTGAAAATCAAATGTCACAGTTATCCCATAATTATCAGAGAAGCAGACATTTCCACATACTTTCTGAAGGACTTCTCTCCTCCTCAAGAACTCTACAGAGGGCCCTAAATAAACCCTGACCCACTTTAAGAGATGCTCATGGAGGATCATTTTAAATTGGGCACACAGAATTACTAGATTCGCTCCCCCCACACTTTTTCCATTTCATAGTTGAAATATGTGCCAGCCAGGAAATCAGACATCTGACAGAAAAGTCATAGAGAAAACACAGTGCTTGTTATGTCTTTTCAGTCCTCATCCACCATGGGGAAAGGATCATAAATGATGTCCATCATCTTGGGAAACTCTGGATCCCAGCTTATAAAATCTCTAATAGTCAGGGTGTTCACAGAAGGTGTGAAATGCATGTAAATCCTTTTAAAGATTTTTTTAAAAATCCACAAAGAAATCAAGGACCCTCTCTCTAGTTTTTTCCCTGGAACACTCTAGCCTCTGTATTCCTACTGGACTTTTGTCTAAATTAAGCACATAATTTGGCCTGCAGACCCTACATACTCGAACTGCCAAGTACAGCAAGTGGGAGGGAAGAAGGCATCTGTCCAGAAACAGGCTGAAATACTCGGAGTTGCCTACAACTCAGGATAGCTAAAACATTCAAAGGCAGATTTACCCAATTGATGTTGGCATTTCAGTTCCTAAGTTATTCTTTGAATGAAGAATCCTGCATATTGATATGCCATGAGATAATAGACAATCTTAAATATTCTCAATGGAAATATGTAAAACAATGAATTCCTGTAAAATCATGGGTGATACCTGGAGTCAGAATAGAAATGCCAATTGACATTTGAAAAGCAGATGCAAGAGAGGGGAATCAGAAGAAAATGAGAAAAAGCTAAAACAAAACCCATGATTATAAACACAGTGATGTGTGTTTGCTAATTGAATGAATAACAGTTCTATAAACTGGGCTGAGCTGGAGTAGAATGTCAACAGGATATTCAGGTTCAGAGAAGGCTCTGAGGGCTGGAGACCAAGCCAGGTGTGAGTACATCTGCAAAAGGACACATGCCTGTCACAGACACCATGGCTAGTTTTGCAGAATACCCACAGTCATGGGTGATGCTGCTCCCCAGGGCAACTGGAATTCTGCTGGTTAGAGGTGGACATGACATGAAACCAGGCATCTTCTGGATGGGAGACAAAGTACAGAAGCACTTTATAGTCTCAGTATACAGATCTTGCATATCTTTGTCAAGTTTATCTCTAAACATCTCATATTTTTAATGTTTTTCAAATGCCATTATTATTTTAATTTTAATTTCAATTGTTGATTGCTAGTATGTAAGATTGTTCTATGTTGATCTCGTATCATGAAACCTTGCTCAACTCACTTATTAGTTTTAACAGATTTTTAAATAAACTCCATAGGTTTCCACACAGATGATCATATCATCTCAAAATAGAGACAGCTTTATAACCAGTCATTACTATTATCACTACCTCCATACACATCAATATGTGAATGTTGTATACCTGTACAATGATAGGTATGATAGAGGCAATCCTCATTAAGAATTTCATTCTTGCCTCCCTTCCACCCTGCATCATGCATCATCATTCACTTATCAGAGAAACAACAGCTGTACTCCATTTGTGTACAATGAATCAAAATAAATAAATTTAAAAAATAAATTAAATAAAGCATTATATAAACTCCAAAAAAAAAAATTTCAAATCTTTCATTCATTCAGCAAAACTTTTACAGTGCAAGCACTCATGAGGTATTGGCTACTTTTATCCCCATTTTACAGATGAGGAAAGAGGTTTATGACTTGCCAATATTCACTCTACCAGTAAAGGCAATCTCCAGTTATCAAACCTTGGTGTGTGAAACTTGTAAAAGTTCCTAGCCAAAAGTATATTGTCTTGTTAATCTATGTAGAAGTCATGCCCACATATGATTTCATGTCCACAGGCTTTCCTCCTCTGATAGAGAAGTGCACTTTGTGAGCAAATACTATTTAGTTAATATTATATTTTATTTGGGTTCCTTATACTGACTGTAGAAATCATAAAAAAGATACATCTTGGTATATCCTGTTATGTCTTTGCAAATATAAATATGAAAACAAAAGCATAATGGATTCTCTTCAATGAAAGTGTTTTGATTATAAAAAATATGCAGAATATGAATGCCTGTGACATATCTTTGGTCCATTACCAGCACAGTCCTGGAGTAATCATCTCAGAAAAGCATCTCTTCCATCTGCCTGTTAGTAGAAAGTAGGTTCTGTATGCCCACAGTAGTGCCTGGCACACAGCAGACACTCAGTAGATGTGTGTGTTGGACAAGCCATCAACAGTAGACTAGTGGTCATCACCGAAAGGATAAGTCAACCAATCTTGCTCAATCAGATCTGACCTCAAAGAATACTAGGCACAACAGACTCTCTAATGAAACTCCTCCCTGCATACACACACAGCATTCCTAATCTAGCACCCAGCTCTGCTTGGACTCAGGTGATGGGGCTTTATTACACACTAGGCAGTTTTAGCTAAAGTAATTCTTCACACTGAAACAAACAGTAGGTCTCTGCAACTTTGGACACAATTCTACCTGTACCTTTATGTATATCCCAGGATAAACTGAATAAGTCTGCAAACAGTATTTCATTTGTGATAGTGCTTCAAATATCAGAAGACAACAGTGTCTTTCCAGGGCTTTTGTTCTCCAGTCTAAGAATTCCTTTCTCAGGTGCCATATTGACTGCTAGTTCATTCTTCATCCCAATCTGAATCAATAGGATATGACCCCTATTCATTCACAAATGTGTATTGAGTGGAATTGGAATGGGTGATAAATAACATCTCATCCACAGGGAGCTTCCTACATGTTCCAGGTAGCGTTTCTCAGTGGAAAGTACTTAAGTAATACCCCAGACAAGAACACATCCCATTCCTCAAGTTTTCACCTATCATTCAAATACTCAAAGCAGAGTCAAATGAGATGCTCAAATTTTATATTTATGAAAATGCCATTATAGACTCGCTAGAAATTTAGTTGGGAATTTTTCTATTCTTTATTTTTTGAAATATGCTTATGTTTTAAAATTTCTTTTTTGCATGTCATCTTTATTTCCTGCATAATAAAGGCAATTCAGAGTAGAATTCTTAGGCATCTTAGTATTTAATTATATAACAGACCCACTGATAGTATCTATTTGTTTATTTATTTATTTGTTGTTGCAGAACTATGCACAGCTTGAATTAGTTGATCTCAGCATGAGACACACATTTGCTATAATTTTTCTTTATTCATAAACAAATATTAGAAAAACATGTATGCACATTGTAATTGAAAGGGTTTTAAATATTTGAGACAAAAGGGAAAAATGGATGGAGCTGTTCATAACCAGATAAAAATTACATGCTGGGCTATTCACCTTATCTACTTTTAGGCATATCCCCATATGCCACAAAACACGTCTCAAATGACATCTTGACTCAAACGAATGACACCCAACCATGAATGACAGCTCTAAACAATCCATGGACATATGGCTTAGGAATGATTTGAGGTCATATACTCATCACATGATAAAATTACCTGACAGAGATAAATATGGCAATTAAAAACAAACAAAATTTAAAAATACTTTGATGGTATATTCTTTATAGATTACCCTAATATTTTGTTTATTTAATGTATAATATATTAATCCTTTCTAATCAACCAAAATAGCACCTTTCAATTCTCGGGGCATTAAAAAATAATGTTTAAACTTTTTATTCTGGAATAATTATAGATTCACAGGAAGGAACAATGAAACATACAGAATTTCTTGTCTCTTTCACCCAATCTCCCCCAATGTTGACATCTCACTGCATTTTTAGATTGCTTATTTCTTCAAGAGTCAAAGTCTAACTTGATTTATTTCTGAGAGCACATAAAACCCCTTTACAGGTTCTATTTCACTTTCAGCCAGCTCTTGCTTGGCTCCAGCAAGATCTCACAGACACTATTTTTCTAAGTTTTTCCATGGAACCCTAAACCTGTATAAGACTCTTGATGTAGCAGGGACGATTGTTCTTCATAGAGTGTGGTAAGAGTTAAGGAAGAATGGGGATTCTTAATCACATAGGCCCAACCAGGGTCATTCCCTGCACCCTACAATCCTATCTATAACTGCTGCCAGTCTGAAATACATGGCACAACTGAAATGAGCTGAAATGGGATGAATGGAGATTAGTACAGAAAATGTGAGTGGAGAGGGACTTAACTTAGATGCTGATAATGTTTCTAATACATTTTAGTGTATGGATTTTATATGTGTCTATACTTTTATTTGCTTTACATATCACGTATTTGGTACAGATTTAAATATATACTCTAACACACTATTTTAATTGGAAACTTTTAAGTGAGTCACTGAGCAAATCAAGTGGGCAAAGTCAGGCTTGGAATGTGGAGCACTGAATTGGAGTCACACACTCCTTTCATTCCATGAGGCCTGCCTCTGATGATCTATCTACATGTGTGCATTATCATGAAAAAGAAAGCAATACCCAAGCCCACCTGCTCCTCACAGTCAATTACCACATGAGCTCTTTGGTAGTAGGATATTCAGTAGTTTCATTATTCTTCACAGTTTCTAAAAGTTGTTGCATTGTACTATTCTGAATCCAATTTTATATTTCCTCAGAAGATCCTCAGATGTTGGAATGCTTTGAGACCCAGTGATTACAGGGTTGATTTTTCTTTTAATACCCATTATTCTTTTGCTTTTGTGCATATCTGCACAGGCTACCCATTCCATCCCTGCCTCCCAAATTTCTTACATCTCCTAGAGAATTCAGAAAACTGTGCCTACCCAATCACAGAAGCTAGAGGCTTACCCCTTCCCCTTCTGCTTTGTTTGTTTGTTTTCAGCACTTTATTTTCATCCCCATTTTACTATGAACTCCCTGGGGGAAAAGAATATATTGTCTTCTGTTCTCTACCCTAGGATGGTGGCCTGAAATTGGAAACTATAAATGTTGAATATGTAAATGAAGGATAACACCATAACATTTGGTAAGCTCAGGCAAGTTGGGATGTCTACCTCTTTAAAGACAAACACCTGAAAGAATAACTGCATTAGGAAAAAAAAATAACTTGATTCAACTAGATATTTTGATGTTCTGTGATCATAAAATAAAATGGTGACAGATTGAACTTGTAATCAATCTTATTCATCTTTGATGTACATGCAGAATTGATAGGCTCTGAAATTCTACACTCCATCTATGAATTACCCTATTTAATAAGACAATTCTCTAAAAATAATGTCCAGTAATGTGCTGTCCCTTTGTTATCTAGAATGCACATAGAACCATGGCAATATCCTCCAGTCTTGAAGCAACTATGCAGCTTGATGAAGACATTAGCAGCTTTTACCATGGCCTTAAATGCTGCCTTGTCCCTGCATCCACACAGCAATGTGAATCAATGCCTCCAGGCTCCCAGATAAAGCGACATGAGGCACTCTCCCCAACTCTCATCCACAGAGACACATCACCCTTGGACACTTTTGTCCTACTCATCCCTCTTCCTCATACCAAAGCCATTGATTAGACATCTTTTATCTTTGCAGAAGGTGAAGAAAACCCCACGACACAGTTGCAGGGAACAATTATGTCCACAAATGCAAGCAGCCTTCCTTCCTTATTATTTCACAAGGCTTAGTGCCGGAGAATTGCACATGAGATTAAGGCAAAGGGCTGCAGGCTGCATTCAAGCTTTTATGTGGAGTTAATGAAAACAGACAGCTCTCCTAGTCTATTTGGGACCCAGGGAGTCTAAAACCTAGCTTCATGCTCAAAAGCCTCCTTGCCAGTGAAGTCGGTAGGCTCAGAAAACACATTCCTGCTACTTGATTTTTTTAAAGACAAAGTTTTTGGTACCAGTTTTCAGAACATTCCAAATACACACCTGTTCTCTCTATGAAAACTGCAATCTGTAGCTGGCACCAGGCACCAAAAGTATATAAATGGGAAGAAAGCACCAGGATGATGAAGCACATCTAGCTTTGAGTGTTTTCTCATTTTGTAACCTGTGGTCTTTGCTAATTTGCATACCCACCATACACAAATGACACAACACAAATGACACAGACCCATACATCCAACAAGAAAAGAAGGTTGAAGCCTAGAGCAGTGGAAACTGCATTCTCACATAATAGATGAAATAAAGTCAAGAACTGCTTGTGTTGAGTGGCTGAAAATGCAGAGCTTGTAACATTAAGAGTAATGACTGTATTCCATTTCTTTAGAAGAAGAAATGAGCACTAAGGATAGCAGGAAGAATTTTGGTTATATTTCCACAAATATTTTCTGCTCCTAATAGTCAACAAGAAATAGTTATGGAAAGAAAGCTGAAGATTTATTGTTTTCCTGTTCCCATTTCAGAGACAAGAAAAGGGAGAGAGATCTCATTCACCTAGCAGGAACTTCTGGAGCATTCAAACTAGTTGCTAGGTGAGTGTTTGTGTTTAAAATTATTTAATACTTCATTGTAAAAGAAAATAGAAAATAGCAATAACTTTTAATGAAGCATCCATTATCTCATGGTCTAGTGATAATAACTATTAATATCATTGGTGTATTACCTTTGCTCTATATTATTTTCACCCCAAAGCTATATATTTCTCTGTAATTGTGGACCCTCACTATTACATACTGAATATCAATCCACATTAGCAACTATATTTCTATATGATTCACTTTTTTTCCTGTCTTTCCCATTCATATACCCTCTCCTTTCCTTTCATACCCCTTTGTCTAATCTTCTCTTCTTCCCCTCCACCCTTTTATTGTAGTTTAGCTTCCACATATCAGTGAAAACATTTGACCTTTGGTTGTGGGGGACTGGCTTATTTCACTTGGTATGATAGTTGCCAGATCTGTCCATTTACAAATACCATAATTTCATTCTTATTTATGGCTGAGTACTATTCCATTTTGTATATATCCATCACAATTTCTTTATCCATTCATCTGTTGATAGGCATCTAGGTTGGTTCCATAGTTTATCTACTGTGAATTGTGTTGCTATAAACATTGATGTGGCTGTGACTGTGTCTCTGTGGTATGCTGATTTTAAGTCCTTTGCATAGATGCCAAAGAGTGGGATAACTTGATCAAATGGTGGTTACATTCCAAGTTTTCTGAGGAATATCCATGCTGCTTTCCAGAATGATTGCACCAATTTGCAGTCCCACCAACAATGTATGAGTATCCCCTTTTCCCCACATGCTTGCCAACATTTGCTTCTACTTCTGTTCTTGATAATTGTCATTCTGACTGCATTGAAATGAAATCTCAGTGTAGTTTTTATTGCATTACTCTAACTGCTAGAGATATTGAACATTTTTTTCATATATTTGTTGATCATTGGTATTTCTTCTTTTGAGAAGGGTCTGCTCAGTTCCTTTGTGCATTTATTGGGTTATTTGGCTTTTGTTTTTTTGGTGTTAAGCTTTTTGAGTTCTTTGTATGTTCTGGAAATTAACACCTTATTTGAGGTGCAAGTGGCAAAGATTTTCTTCCATTCTGTAGGTTCTCTCTTAATGCTCTTGATTGTTCCTCTTGCTGTGAAGAAGCTTTTTAGTTTGATGCCATCCCTTTGATTATTTTATTTCTTAGGCTTCAGGAGCCTTGTTCAGGAAGTCAGTTCCTGTGTCATATGTCAAAGTGTTGGGCTTACCTTTTCTTCTAGTAGGCACAGGGTCTCTGGTTTATTTCCTAGGTCTTTGATCAACTTAGAGTTGATTTTTGTGAAGGGTGAGAGATAGGAATTAACTTTAATTCTATTACATATGGATTTCCAGTTTTCCCAGAAAATTTGTTGGAGAGGCTCTCTTTTCTCCAGTGTGTATTTTTGATGCCTGTGTCTAGTATGACATAGCTGAATTTACATAGGTTTGTCTCTGTGTCTTCTATTCTGATCCATTGGTCTTCTTGCCTATTTTGGTGCCAATACCATGCCATTTTTGTTACTATAGCTCTGTACTATAATTTAAGTTCTGATATTGTGATGTTTCCTGTTTCACTTCTCTAAGGATTGCTTTGGCTATTCTGGGCCTCTTATTTTTTCAAAAGAAGTTCATGACTTCCTTTTCTATTTCTATGAAGAACATCATTGGAATTTTGATGGGAATTGCATTGAATGTGTATAGCACTTTTGGTAGTATGGCCATTTTTGATGATATTGATTCTGCTTATACAAGAACATAGGAGATCTTTCCATCTTCTAAGGTCTTCCTCAATTCCTTTCTTAGTGTTCTGTACAGATCCTTGTACAGATCCTTCCTCTTTTGTTCAGTCTTAATGACTACAAAGTATTTGATGCTCACTTGTCCACTGCCCATTAAAAAGTAAACTCCTTATGTGTAAGACTTTCCTCTATCCCATCACTTATATATCCTAGAACACAGACCAGCACACAACAGATGCTTAAAAAATAGTGGTTGGAATGCTCATAGGATATTTATTATTTATTTAATGAAGCTCCACTTGCTAGTTCATTTGTTAGGTCCACTTTTTTTTCACTAATACAAGTCATGTTTCGGTGAACACTTTGTACCTACATATTGTTTCAATAATTGCTTAGGATAATCACTAGAAGTTGAATTGATTTGTCAAATCGTATGTACATTTTAAAATGGGCTTGACTAATGTGCCTTTCAGAAAGTGTGCACCTTAGAAAGGCTGCCTTAATTATACTGCCACCAGCAATATCTGATCTTTATACATTTTATATTATTTATTGGGGAAAACACACACACACACACTCACACACACTACGGTTTCTATCTAGAGGGATAGCAGCTGACCTCCTAAATCAGCACCTTTAAGCCATTCCTTTTTGTATTTTAATTATTCAACCCATGACAAAAATGCTATGACTTGCCATGAGAGAAAACATTGTTGACAGAGAAATGTGCTGAAATTTTTGCTATCAAGAAAGATTTTGCTTGAGGCATAATTTTAATTAAATTAAAATTTGCCCACTAAACCAAATTCTTCAGCCTTGAAAAATGTGGAGTTTTTAATGAAATGTCAGAACATAACCTTTAGCTCTTGAAGCAAGAACATCTGAAGGTAGATGTGCTGTCAGATATTAGTTATACTTTAATCCAATTTTTAGACTTATTTACTACCAGCCCTGCAACTCTCTAACTCAGCACAAACAGTGTCTGGGGGTTTCGAGCATTTGGACTGGGAATTTGAGTTTTGCTTAGAAAATGCTTTCCTCTTTCAAGAAGATACACTTTAAAAAAATGTCCGGTAAGCTGAAATGATTTGAAGGGTTTTTCCATACCCACAGACTCACTGAATTATGTGCATGCACTCAGTGAGCATGGACGTATAGTATGATGTCTATTCTTAAAAACACGACCAGTTGCCTTGAGTTTCTCTTTTTTTATGCTGAAGGTTTGTGGAAATTTTGGAGAACTTTTTCTCCAAGGCAAAGAGAATACTTTTTTTCATTTTTTCCATTTCTCCCATATCTGATAAGAAAACTCTCAGTAAAGCCACATCCACACAGATACAAATCTCATACTTACTACACCATAAGGAGTAACAACCTTCGGTAACTTTCTAATAAAATAACAAAAGCAAACAGCTTACATATTCTTTTCTCAAGTGAACGCATTCTGACTTCCACCACTGATTTGATGTTTACCAAGAAAATATTTTTACTGAGGTTGCACAGATAACTGTACATATGATACAGAGACTGCTTTTACTAAAATAGCTGAGTTTATTCCCTGGGCAAAACACATTGCAGGTAATGGAAATGAAACACAGAACAAACAAAGGAAGATAGATTGGGGTCTAAGTTTAGTGTTGCTTTGTCCTTCACATATATATGTCATGTGACTTAAACTACCATAACTACATTTATTACGACAAGCTTGTAAATGCACGTCATGGGAAAAGTACTCGGTACAGCTTCTGCTTGCTTTCATCCATTGATGTTAAATCTTGCCAAACTGCCCCTTCCTTTGACCAGTGTTGTCACAATCACATAGACAAAGCCATACTTTGGTAATTAGATTTGGCTGATTAGGTTATAGGGGATACATATATATACATATATAAAAGCATTACAACACATGAATGGAATCCTCAAAATCAACTTACCTTTCTTTACAATGGAAACAATAAACTCTTTGCTTTTCTTTTATAATCAAATAAGCAACTACAATAGCACAAAGAAGCCAGGGCCCAAAGGAGCAAAGTCTATGGTTTTTTCTAATTGAGTTTCTCCAGCTCTCATTGTCTATAGATTTCTTGGATTGTTTTCCAATTTTCATTCGCATTTCATCCCATTAAATGGCTCTAACCTCTGACACACACACCCTACTCGTATTCATCTTCCATTCCTAATTAAGATGAAATGTGCCCACTTGCTCTGTCTACAGCACCAGAGGCACTGATGAGACACAGACAAATACTAACTCTGTTAGACCAGGCTTTGACAAGAAAACAAAAGAATTCTCATGTAGCAATACTTCTGAAAACAGAATTCTGTGTGTCTGCACAGCTTGCACATGGTGAATACCTAGATGTCAACGTGCAACAAGGAGGGAAAAGGACAGAAGGGAAAGGGGGCTGTCCAGCACTAGTCTGTTGTCCCCATGCTGCTTTTGCTGAGGACAATTTATGTGCTTTAAAAATACCAATATTTAAATGTGCTTAGGGATCATAAGCTGTATAAATAGTAATGTAAACAATGTTAGTTTTAAGACAAACTATTGAGATCTATGAAGAAACTGCTACACAGTTTTCTCAAGATGGAGATGAAAAATCACATTGCTTTTTCTCCCTTTGTAAGAGCATTTATTTAGGCACTGCCCATAATGCAAACCAAGTAATATGAGTATAATCAGAAACAACTATTGTGGAAAAAAATGTTTAAAAAGAAAAGATAGTATGGTACCTGGACTATTGTGAAACCTGAAGACAATATGAAAAATGTTCTGACCTTATTAACATATAGTTTAAAAAACTGTATGATTGGCTCAAGCAAAAGATTTTGATGCCAGGTGTAGACTATGCATTTGTGTTTCTGATAAGATATCAAATACCCAAAGGAAGGCTGTCTTGCTGAAGTAAAAATGTCTGAGACTGGTATTGGGGAGGTATCACTCAACATTTGCAGCTTTAAGTTAAATGCAGGTCAGAATCTTGGCCAAATAAGGATAAGTTATGATTACAGAAAAAAAGAGGAAAGTTGTCTAGAAAGAAGAGCCTTTGGGTTCCTGGGACCATTTCTACATCCACCTTTCTTCCTTTTACACAGCTGTATTTCAGAGTTCAGTGGAGATAAAATTTCAGGTAACTATGTAAGACTGCAACAGAAAGGAAAAAAGAGTGGGAGATGTGATATTAGAAGAAAATGCAGGGGTAGCCATGGAGTTTCAGAACATGACTTTGGACTACAGTTTGCATAGGAAATATCAGCTGTCTGCTAGAAATCTTAGGCATGCTCTGTAGCCTCAGAAGTATTGTTCTGCTGTTGAGGAGCTGGTTTCATCACAAGTGGCCTTAATTATGAGGTCACTGGCTATCACCCACAGATGGACTGCAATATCCCCCTGGGCAAGAGCATCCTGCCTGTCTTACTTGACATGGACCCCAGCACCTACACAGTGTGTGCCTGACAGTTAGGGCACGTAGTACTTAATGAATATTTATTGAATGAGTGAGTGATGTTTCTACTTCCAATGGAGATTTGACTCTGTGTAGAAAGAGCCCAGCAGAGACTTACTATCATTTGTCACATCCATTAACAATGTTCAACATGTTGAAATGACTTGTAAAGCAAA
This sequence comes from Glaucomys volans, assembly GCA_020662805.1. Taxonomy (NCBI): domain Eukaryota; kingdom Metazoa; phylum Chordata; class Mammalia; order Rodentia; family Sciuridae; genus Glaucomys; species Glaucomys volans. Next base: position 622,631 of record JAJEJO010000942.1, on the reverse strand, counting down.
AGAATACACCTAGTTAGCCCTAGGAAAGCAGACACAGGAGGAGCTGTTAAAAAGTAAGGTTTAATTAGAATCGTAGGGGACCCAGCTAAGAAAATCTAAGCTCACAAACTGGTTGGCACAGCTTTTACATAGCCTGCATAAAACTGAAGGGGATGTAGACTTGTAACCTCATTCCACAGCAGAGATATCACAGAGAGGGCAGTGGTGTACACCAGCAACACACCACCACTTTCAGGTTTGGCTCTTCCAAAATGCCTCTGCGGCACAGCTCGCAGCTGAGACCAGAGATGTAAACCACAGCCATGAATCAAATGTAATGTCTGCTCAAGCTCTGGCAGACAGTCTCAGAAAGACCAAAAACAATTACAGAGGGAGCATCAGTTGAAGCCATTCTCAGAGGCCCAAGAGCCCAGCTGCTACTCAGGAAACTCTGACCCATACAGGATCAGATGGGCATGCCATCATCAAAGTTGGTTAAAAGGAGGCAGCAAGCAGGTCTAGCCAATCTCAAGGAGGCATGCATGGCAATCTTCAGGATCTTTCTAATCCTCTCTCCAACCTCATCTCCCTCCACTCCTGCTCCCTCCACCTGTGTATTCCACATATCCTAGAAGCTGCCTGAGTTTGTTTCCCAGCTGCTCCATGATGTTTCCTCCAGCTGGAAATACTACCCACCCCCACACACATACTTAATTTAATTCACAAACTGAACCCTTTCTGACTTGTGAAACCATTAAAATAGACTTGGCCACTTGTTTCACCATTATATTTATACCTACCATTATTATGGTATTTTATACCTGATTCTGGAGTTTTCTTTCTATGCCTGACTCCTCAATGACTGACTCAAAGGGGAGCAAGCTCTTATTCATCTTTTGTTTTGAATGAAAGGGAAGCATTCCTGAGCTGCAGTCACTCACAAAAATGTTTTGCCAGGGAATATGTCAAAAGGCAAATCTTGTAGGAAAGATTATAAAATCCACCAGGATGACTGTTCTCAGAGAAAAAACTATAGCAAGGATGGAGAGGCCAAAGTGTATTGTATTTATTCTAACCAATTAAAGGAGTGCTTCAAAAACACAGCCAATATAGAACTTTGAAATCAGCTATAAAAATGCTTTATTTTTAATGTTGACTTAATCAGCCATTTGCATGTTTTCCTGTAGAGAAACGATATTAAACCCCTAACTAACAGTTGTTCACAACTTACAGGGTTTTGGAATGCCTTACTTCTGTTTCTGCTATCAAATCTCAGCCTCAAGTAGAGACCAGAGAGGTTTCAAATGTTACTTAAAAAAATAGGCGTAGTAGTAGCAGCTGGGGACCATCCAAAAAGGAGAGAGTGGAAAAAATCACTAAAACAAATTAGACCTGCTCCCTCAATGCCCAGGTCTGAGCACTGACCTCCCAAGAAGCCTGGCTTGCCCGTGGAATCTGTGCGGTCTTCTGGCTCTTGTGCTGTTTTCCATGGCACCACTGGTCTTTGGAGTGTGATCTGGGCTTGACAGCTATGGCTGTTCTAAAATGAAAAACTACAACTATTTAGCTTCCATTACATAATAATTCACAATCTCTGATGGAAATGTTCAAGTCACTTAGGACTCTGATTTGGAACAACGTATCTCTTTGAATTCAGATGACAGCGTAATTCATTTGGATAATGTGATTCATATAATGTGCCTCTCCTTCACCACAACCTCTGCCACTAAGAAATGACACCACTTCATAGGACCATCTCAGAAGAGCAGGAAGCAAGTCCATTTACATATATGTGAATTATAATCCTTCTGATCTGTAAGGAACTTTTCTTATTCTAAGAAAAAAGATCCAGTGTCCATTATTTTTAAATTATAACTAGTAATGATCATTTAATAAAATGTGAAATCAATGAAATAGGTCTGACCTGTGTATTTTTTAAAATGAAACATGATAAAATAGAAAAATCAGTGTGGTACATGTAATAAGGATAGATAGCATTTGTGTGTGTATGTCGGGGGGATGAAGAAAGGGAGGGGACTCTGGAGTCAGGCAGTGGAGTGAAATTCAAGTTTAAATTTATTAATGATGTGCCTTGTAGAAGTAACGACTTCTTTCAGTATCAGTTTCCTTATCTATAAAATGAAATGCCACCTTATTATAAAATGTTAATACAATGCACTTAATCCACCTAACACAATAATAATAACAAACAATAACTTACCATTTTACCGTGGAAAACATTATTTACCATATTTAGCACAGTGTCTGCACATAAGCATTCTTTAAATAATAGTAATTATTTGTTAATATTATTTTAAAATCATTTATTAATGTAATTTTTGTGAAGTAGTATGCATATAATCATCATTAGGTATTTTTCTCAAATGCAAGAATGAAGTATTACTTTCCAAATTCTATGGACATTGTTAAGAGGCAAAGTAGGTGGAACTTCTTTGTTTTCACACTGACTGAAACTGCTACCTACCTCTTGACCCTGAGAAATGGAGCCCTGGCTAATAGCACCATGGCCTGTGATCCAAGCATTCCATCAGGTTTCCTCGACCTGACCCTAAGCTCAGCTTTCAGACTGAAGCCAAGAAGGAGGGGCAAGTATGTAAGAGTAGAGCAATAAAGCTACCTGTTTGTGAGTACTTACTACAGTGTACTTACAGGTACTTTATTAAGCACCTTTTAGAGATAAGGAGGAAGGTTTAAGTGACCTTTTGGAGGGCACATTATTAATCAGAGTTAGAATCCAATTTGTATCCATGTCCATTTGAAACATCTTGAGAACCTCAGCATGGTAAGCACATCATACTCATCAAATCCACAGATCCATCCTTGGGGGGCCTCAATTTTTAGCATCCTTTTAATCTGGATTAGAAGGCCCAAAATTGATGAGCTCACCATGTCTCAAACCTTTCTGTTCCACCAACACCTATGATTGTGAGGAAGTTCTTTCTTATATCCTGTCTGTACATTTGCCTACCTACACTTTCAATCCACTGAAATAACCCATAATATGTATTCAGGCTCTTTACCTCAAGCACTTTAAACAATGAACACACCTATTTCTTCTCTCTCTTTTTAAGATGGTGTTGAGAACAACTGAGTTCATCCGCATTTGTCCATCACTGTGCTCAGAGGCTGTGTCAAGTTTTTCAGGAAAAACTGTCTTATATTCTGCCTTATCTCAGGTTAGAGCCATCTAAAACATCAAGGTACTTTTTGAATAAACTGTTAGGCCATCTGTCCTAACTGCATTTTTCTGATTTATTTTTATTTTGCAATATTTTCCTGACTTGCTTTTGGCCCAGCTCTCTAGACTAGAGAAGTCATTTCAATCCATAATTCTGACTTTCACAAAATTAACTATTGTTCTCAGGAGTCTCTCACACATAAATGTAAAGTGTATGTAGTTACATTAAACTATTATAACTTGACAACCTATTAGAGTCAGGTGGAAATATATATACACACACCAAAGTAGCTTTTCTGCTTCTCTCATTAAATTGTAAACTCCTTGAGTTCATGAGTACTACATCCCTCTCCTTTCAGTACATCATGTGAGCACAGAGGTCACCATATTCATTTGGACTGAATGATTATTAATTTGCACATGTCAAAACTACACTGCTAGAATTGATGATAAGCCAAGAGGCAGGAGAGGAAATAAAATGCCACACATCTGAAGTATAGGTTCAAAGGCAACGACTGGCACGTGTTGCTTCCCTGAACCCAATCCATCACAGAGTTGACAGAAAATAGAAATTCATATTAGAAAAGAACCCAACAGAAAGACAAAGAGAAAAGGATAGGAGGGAAGCACGAATGTGTGTGCCCATGAACACACACACACACACACACACACACACACACTGCACATACAATTGACTGCCGAAATTCCTTAAAGTAGTTACTAGAAGGCTTTCACACATGAATACTGCCATTTAATGGCATTAGGTCCCTGACTCTGTATTACTATTAATAGACAGCCTATTAGGGCATTGCTATTTACAGGCTTCCGCAAGGCAACATGATTTCCCAGTAGTATATTACCATTAATTGGTAAAAGGCTCTCTAGGAATACCAGTCTAAGACAATAGCTCAGCCACAATTAAAACAGAATTGCATTTGCTGACCTAGACGACAAAGCAAAGCGTGCCTGGGAAATTCTCTGTAATATTTTACAACCTGAACTAATTAAAGATCACATTCCCCATACAGCAAGAAAGCAAACATAAGAAATACCCCCAGCTGAAGACTTTCTAGTTTGATGGTTACTATAATGAGTTCAGTCCCTGTGGTACAAGACAATAGAAAGCAGCTTGGATCTGAAGGTTGTGGAATGAAACTCTGACTTCCCTTAATTTTGGAGCAATTCCTTTTTGTGCACTATCCATCTCATCCAAAAGCCATCATCTGATTTTTCTGCAATGAACATAGGGAATGTGGGGAGAAGGATGATCTCATTGTAACCTGCTAAATTTCTTTAACAGATTTAATGTTGACAAAGATTAAAAATAGCATATCATGATTGCCAGACTGTATGCTGGATGAATTCTTTTATTAACTTAGGACAGTCTTCCCTCATCTAAAGCAGGTGGTAGACTAAAAATGTTTTTACTGTGTGATTAAAGTATCTTTATACAGGCAGCCCTAGGCACCTCAAGTTATTGCTCTATCGCCTGGAGGTAAATTAAGGTGATACTTTTCCTTTCCCCATCTCTAATAGGATTGTACATTCTGCTGCTGGCAAAACCGATTACACTGTTACCTATTGCAAAAGCCTCATTCCTGAATGCTGATGTGTGTTCTGTCACATCTGGCTTGAAAAAAATCACTTCTTACTACTTTGTTCTGATAAGGGGGAAACTTCCAGGAAGAATGTTTTCAGGGAGACAGAGAAACAGAGAAAGGAAACACACACATTAGACATAGAGTGCAAGTTAACAGATGTCACTGTTTTATAACATTTTATCTTATTTTTCCTCCTTCAAATTTCTTCCACAATCAGCCTAATCATGTTAGCCAACGTTTGAGACATCAGTGGTGCACTGATAAACAGGTATGTTTAATCTTCAACACAAATCTTGTTATAGAAGAAAAAAAATATCTTATATATAATAGGGTATAACATGTGTGGCTTTAACTGACATACTATTAAATGAAATTGTATGAAAACTTAATCTAAAGTAATACAGTATGGTCTAATACAAATCTCTAGGAATTGATTCTTAAATAAGTAAGTGAATATGTAATATGTATGATGAGCATTTTAATGTCAATGAACCTTTTTAATTTCAGTCAATATTTATTAAACATATATTATATCACAGTCTAATGATACAGTGTGAAATATGAAAACCACAGGAAGCTTAAACACATTTGGAATTTACATTATTATTACTTATGCTTACTATTATTCACCTATCACTTAAACTTCAGTACAACCCCAATCTGAACATCAGAAATTGCTGTATCAGACACTTAATATTACTGAGAGGAACAGATGCCCTGCATTGATACTCCAAGTCTCAGATGCTGTCATAAGTTCTTCCAGTTCTATGCTCTCACTACACTGAGAGAAGTCACAGTTCCAGTTCAGCCTCTCCCAGCTCAAACCAACTGACTGACTTTCTAAGTTGTTTGAAGTTTCATCTTTCCAATGATGGGTATTTCCCAAAAAGCAATCACAGCTTCACTCATATACAGGATGAGTGAAGATGACACAAAGAGCAACCAAGCCAACAAAGCTCAGATGTGGATGCTGGGCAGTCAGAGAGGCTTGTCTCTGCAGCTTCTTTGCTTTCTCATAGCATCCCAAGTGACAGTTGCACTTTATATGATGTAATGAAATACATGGTTCCAAACAACCACTCAGGAAATGAACTGAAATAATCAGGTCAGCCTACACCATATGGAGACTTTCTCAATTCTTTCCCTGTCTCTTCCCCATAGAATTAGTCACTCCATCCACTGGATTTCCAAAACAAATCTCATGTACTATCAATAAAACACTAACCATGCTCTACGGCAATTTCCCTTGAACATACTACTCAAGGTCAGACGTTATGTAGCAACTGCCTCTGTATCAACTGCACCCAACGTGAGGTGCAGTTTTAGCAAGTTTCAATGAGTTTGCTAAAAGAATGATATCCAAGGAGTAGGTAACAGAAAAATGCAACACAAATGTAAAGGGAATAGCCCATACAACTGGCCTATAAACATGAAGTTTAGCTATTTTTTTCTTTTAAGAGAAAGGTAGTCAGTAGTAAGTAGCATGCTAGACAGAAAGTTCTTTGAGGACAGGGGCAAGTCTTTTTGTCCCTGCCCTACAGCTGTACCCTGGGACTTAGTACACTCTAACTGGGACAACAGAGATGCACACACATCTGTTGAATGTACTGAAGCATTATTTAGAGGGATCCTGAAACCAGATTCTCGTGTGTCTGCCTCATCAGCATGCTACCACAACATCCAAGGCTTCTTCCAATTGCAGAGCTGTAGAGAGCAGAAGAAACCCACAAAAGGACCGTCATCGACCTTTTGCTTTTAAGTAAGACCTTACAAAAATGATCACAAACTGAGCTCCTTTATGTAGTGTCCTGTCCTATTGATTTATGACTTCTGACCAACTTAAACTGTGTCATCTCAATAATTACCTGATGATGTCATGTCATAAAATCTGGAGACAGACCTGGGTCAAGGTCTGACTCTGTCATTAAGTAGCTGTGTGACCTCCAGGCAACTAATCAGTTTCCTTCCTCATAGGATTGGGATGGGAATGATACCCACCTCACAGAGGCACTAAGAGAAACAAGAGAGAAATGTCTTCAAGAGCAATATTCACTTCTGTTCTTATTTGTATAAAATTCTCCATATAAAGAGGGCTTTTCGTTTTTTTTTTTGTTTTTTTTTTTTGCCAAAGGATTTGTTCTGTACATGTGTCAATGGTATTTAAAATGCAGAGACATTGACTTTAATTTGAACACTCACTGCAGAAATAACCCTCCTGATATGGATTCATTATCGAACAAAAATGGCTCAGACCTGAAGTGCCAGGCAGCACAGCACAGCACAGCACAGCCATGGTCCCTTTTCTGATGTGGTAAAAGCCTAAACAGGACAAGAAAAGGGGGAAATGCCACTTTGACAAAGGGTGATGAAGTGTGACACAAGATAGATATTAGACTACTTAAGGAAGGGGAAACCCAGGGACCTAGAAACAAGGACTACAGAGACTGACTGAGGCTATCAAATTCCATCTGTCCAAAGATGGAATGCTAGACAAATGCTACTGAATCTCATCACTGAAGTCAGGTTCAATGCAAAACATCCTCCACCCCAGTCAGGAGGCCAAAGAAAGGCCTGTGGCATGCCCAGTGTCAATCATTGAAATGACTGTGAGGTACAAAGTGCATGGCAGCAGTTGCTTGGCAGCACTTTTAGTACTTCCCAGCTCTGGGCTGCTGCCTTTGGTGCTGTATTTTGGGGCTTTCCAAATGCACCAGAGTGTCCTCAAAGTCTGCCCTCAGACTGTAATCCCTGTCTCCTCCCCTAAAGAGGTCTGTGAATCCAATACACTGGGGCTACATGCAGGATTCCTTCCTTCATTCAATCTGACAGGGAATTTGCAAGTGTCTGTGATGTGCTCACCACTCTCCTAGGGGTAGAACTGCAAGCATGAGTAGAGCACAGGCCCTTCACTCCTGTTACATACAACCCAGCAGCCCTCAGGGCTACCCTAGAGAGGACACAATGAAGAGCCTGGGGAAAAGGGGCAACAGCAGTGTGTTCATTGTGAACTCTGACATGGATGACAGAGGGTGGTCTGGGACCCCAGGATGGATAAGATCATTAAGCTGGAGAAGAGCTATGGAAAAGAGTTTTCTAAGAGGCAATTATAAAAGGTGATGAGAAGTGGGGTGGGGGAACAACAGAAGGGTGAGGAGAGCAGATTGAAAAGGTCTATGATGCCACATTGCACTCACACAACAAATATTTAACAAATATTTACTGACTGCTTTGTGTGTGACCAAAACCTCCATTCAGCCTGAATATTATTTGAACCAAAAGTTGCATATGCATCAAACTCCACTGGTTTTAAGTAAATGCCCTTTTGGTAAGTGGGGCAGCTCACGGGGTGGGTATGTGCTGGCAGAGTGATCCTAACCCAAGCCTGAACCCATAATCTGCACAACAGATTTAATCAATCAACAGTCTTCAAAATTATTCACTGAAAATTGTCAGTGCTCATCTTTTGGAAAGATCAACGCCAAATAAAATGCATATCGAATGAAGATTTTACACATTACCAAAATAAATAGCTAACCCTTGGGAATGTCTCTTCAACTCTGATTTAAACCAGCTGATTTGGGTTCAAAAAACTAATAACCAAAATCCTTGGTCTTTGTGGCTCTTGAAAAAAAGAATTCTGTTAAACTATATTTGTCAAGGATATGAAAAAAATAGTACACTGTGTACAAAGTTTTATTACTCTCTCAGGATATCCTAGTAGATGTTATGTCTTGGGAGTCAATGGAGTTGGATGGCTGTCCTCTCCATCTGACCAGATACAGGGGGGATTACTTCCAGTGATGACCAAGAGAGGAGAGTCAGTATTGGTCAATGACTGTAATAGCAAACTACTTTGCTCTCAAGACTCTCTAGGTGTTTCAGTAAACCATCTTCAGAATGGATTAATGGTTTGTTTTCTGATTCCCTCCTGTAATGCGCTCTGAAGCTACTTTAAAGAAACAATGAAAATCGTAGTGGCAAATATCTTTCAATTGTTTAGAGCCAAATCAGCCAGTCAACGTTTGTTGAACACTTCATTGTGTACAAATTGTTGCAGCTGTCCAAACCCACTGAAATAGGCATTTGGGAAATGCACGCTGAGCAGAGACCTGGATTCCAGCCCCAGCTCTGTCACTAATTAACTGTGTGACCTTGGATAACTCACCCTTGCTAAGAGCTTCAGCCATCTCATCTATTCATGAAGAATAATGTTTTTGGCCCTGCCTACCTCACCGGGTTGCTATGTGGATCAAACATGAAGAGTTTATAAAAGCACTTGGGAAAGTATAATGTGCTAGGCAAAGGCAATATTTTATTATTAAACAGAAGTTGCTATTTATCCTCCAGGAGTTTATGGACTAAGAGGAAAGAAAGACACATCAGACTGTTGTTGTTTTTTTATATATATAATTGCATACCAGTATATATTCCTGTTAACCCAAGTGCTTCAAAGACATCAAAAATTCATCTCCTAAGCCTGTTTTTATGCTGCCTCTGAATTATGCTCAGTGGTCTCATAAATTAAGCAAACAACTGATATATTAGGGTTATTGCTATGTTAGGATTACCTGGTTCTATGGTCCATTCCTAGATGGTTGAGATTTGAGGCCTTGAAATACAAGATTTTGTAAATCAGGAATTGCATCTTCTGCATGTCCTGTAAGTGCTTATGATAGCTTCACATAGGTGTTTCCTGACAGTGCTGGAAGCAGCCTATGGGATAGTGGTGAGGACTGGAGGTTCCAAAATAGATGGTTTGGTCTTGAATATCAATTGCTTATAGAAAACGTTGGGCAAGTCACTCATACCCTCTCATAATTTCCTCAGCTGTGCTATATGTATGAAAATAAAACCTCTTATCTTTCAAGGTTACTGAAAAATATTTAATGAGAAGATAGATGTACAGAAAGTATTCACTACAGTCCTTTGCACACAAAGTATTTTTAAATAACTGTGATGATTACAATGATAAAAGTAGAAGCTATGGTATACTCAGACAATTTAACATATATCTGCAGTAGATATCAGAAGTCATTACCTTTGGGTATGTATATTGTCAATCTCAAAGTTAACTCTAATGATATTTTATTGAGTGCATATTATGGGAAAAATGCATTATATCTAAATAGATAATACTAACCACATTTATCAAAAGTGAAAAAAAGTATTAAGGAACTCAATTTGCATGAGATCACAGAGCTGCTAAGTGACAGAATGAAGATTTGCCTCAGGTCTACGTGACTCCTGCTCATTCCAACAGGCCATCCTCTCAGACCACTGCTAATTTTTGCTCAGTCTCTGAGACGCCTCCACCTCCTGGTGTCTTGACTTCCCATGTGCTTAGTTCTCAGGATCACTGAGACAATGAATTTTGAGTGATCTTCTCATAGCTGCATTTCTGTCATTATCCTTCAGCATATCTTCTTTTCTTTTTGCTTCCTTCCCTGCCTCTTTAATTATGTGCAGTAAAGCACATTCTAATAATGAAGATTCAGTTTCCATAGCTCCCATGCCCTAAGTACTCAGAATCCTACAAGGGACACACATGAATACTAGCAATGCAAATTATCATAATAAAAATGACCATAAATACAGATATAGGGAAGAAAGCAAAGTATTTTCATCTGAAGATTGAGAGGAACATTTCAGCCCACAGTTGAGTGCAGAAGGAAAACCCAGTCAAAATGAATGATATATTGGCATATTCAAGAAACAGCAAATAGTGTAAGGTGTCTAAAAAAAATAACCAAAGACTGGGGGAAGCTTTCTTAAGATGCACTACAAATTGAGTTTAGTCTGGGCCAGGGGAACACTAAGAACTTGAGGCAGAAACACCACCATTAAGGAGCCAGGGTCAACAACTCAGATGAAGGTCAAGAGCCAAGGGGCAGGAGCTACATGCATCTGTGGGAAACTTCTGCCCACCACCTGGGGGTCTAATGCAAGCAGACCCCAAATGTCAGAGCAGTGACTGAACTAGAGGACACATTCTGGGAATTTAATCTGGGATTGGGGAGAGAGTATATGACCCTGGAGGATGGTGTAGTCAAGGCCTAGACATCTCCATCCAAGGTCAAAACCATCTAAAATAAACTTCACCTTAGAGAATCACAAGTCAGTTGAAATCCAGTCAAGTTCAAGAACAAGTATAATTTCTGCACTTATATAAAACTTAAAGAAAACAAATTTGTACGAAACAGAAACTCTGTGATTTCCCTCATTTTCACCTCTGACTTTTATTTAACCTCATTTGTTTTTGCCAGCAGTAAAATCCACGGAACATCTTGATGATGACTGCCTCAGGGAGAAGGGAACCAGCATTTGTGCAGCTCTATTGTGTGCCAAGAATTTTAAATGTTTTATTTCACTTAATTCTCCCAAATCACTCAGCGATACTCTGAGAAGTTAAATAACTTGCCCAAGGTCACAAACTCAGGCTAACCCTTCTGTGGAGTTGATACCGGACTGAGGTGCATGATGAGGTGATATCCACAGTCAGGGCAGGCTGGAGAGGCAGAGCTCTCAGTATGAGCTTTTGGAATGCATTTTATTGACCTTTATATCCTCCAAACTACAATCAAACTGCTCTGGACACTCTCATCATCCTTATCATCAAAGTAACAACAATAATAAAGCTGCCCTTTATTTAGCATACCTACTATTACTGTTTTAGGTTCTTTACATACTATCTCTAATTATGAATACAATTTTGGTAAGTAAGTATTATGATCTTCATTTCAGAAATGTGAAAATTGCAGCTTAGAGAGAAGTCACATAGCAAGCAAATGCCAAAATCAGGATTCAAACCAAGGTTTGCAAGGAAATTGATGACTAGAATTCTTTGAATAGAATTTATCTAACCAAATTGAAGATATAGTGTAAAACAAAGGAGAGAAGTCTTGTGTGATATGAGCACATACATAATTAGAAATTGATTTAGAAGCACCTAGGTCTAACAAATTTTTTTTTGGAATAGGTCCAGAGCTCTGAATTACTGGATAAGAACACTCTGAGTCCCACTTCTACATGCTACTCAATCAAATTACTCTGCAGTATAGACCATGCATAAGATAAAGACATGGAGGCTGTGGATGCAAAAGCTGGGGAACAGCATTTAGTTCAGCATGGTACATCTCGAATAAGTAGTTCAATCCTTTCAGATGCCCAGACTGGAAGCAAGTGGAGGTCTGCAAGAAGCCACTACTGGGCTTAACTATCTGCCTATATGATGACTGACTAGGAGTCTCTACATGATTCTCTTAAGAATCAGTAATGATGTTCATAGGCTGTATAGCAGTAAGAATTATCATCAGGAACAAAATGAACTTGCAATTTGACTTTAATGTGAACTACTATTAGAATAAAGGACCTTAGCACATGCTCTAGTGTCACCCCAAATATCTCCTTCCAAAAAAGCTCAAGCAATGTCAAAGAGCTCAGAAATACCTACACACAAATCATTATTTCAGGCTTCTGTACTTTTGCAATTGTCATACCCTTTGTCTGGAATATCCTTTTCTTCCATTGTCTGCTCAGAGAATTTTTTAAAATTTTTGATTCATTGTATACAAATGGAGTACAACTTTCATTTCTCTGGTTGTAAACAAAATAGAGTCACACCATTTGTGCAATCATACACATACATAGGATAATGATGTTTGTCTCATTTTATTATCTTTCCTTCCCCCTACCTCCTCTTCACCCCTCATTTCCCTCTACACAATCCATCCTTTCTCCATTCTTCCTTTACCCCATTTCCCCCATTATGTATCATCATCCACTTATCAGAGAAATCATTCGGCCTTTGGTTTTTTTGGGCTTGGCTTATTTCATTTAGCATAATATTCTCTAACTCTATCCATTTACCTGCAAATGCCATAATTTTATTCTTCTTTATGGCTGAATAATATTCCATTGTGTATATATACACCACAGTTGCTTTATCCATTCATCTACTGATGGGCACCTAGGTTGGTTCCATAATCTAGCTATTGAGAATTGATCTGCTATAAACATTGGTGTGGCTGCATCACTGTAGTATGCTGACTTTAAGTCCTTTGGGTATAGACCAAGGAGTGGGATATCTGGGTCAAATGATGGTTCCATTCCAAGTTTTCTAAGGAATCTCCATATTGCTTTATAGAAAGGCTGCAACAAGTAGGCTCAAATCTTCATCATGTCTGCTTAGGACAAGACTTCCTTAATATGACTCCCAAAGCACAAGAAATAAAAGCAGGGATCAATACATAGATTCAAACTAAAAAGCTTTTTCTCAGCAAAGAAAACAATCAACAATATGAAGAGAGAGCCTACAGAGTGGGAGAAAATCTTTGCCACACACACTTCAGATATAGCACTAATCTCCAGAATTTATATAGAACTCTAAAAATTTTACACCAAGAATACAAATAACCCAATCAACAAATGGGGCTAAGGAAATGAGCAGACACTTCACAGAAGATCTACAAGCAACCAACAGATATATGAAAAAATGTTCAACATCTCTAGTAGTAAGAGAAATGCAAATCAAAACTACCCTAAAATTTCATCTCACCCCAATCAGAATGGCTATTATCAAGAATTCAAGCAACAACAGGTGTTGGCAAAGATGCAGGGAAAAAGGTACTATCATACATTGCTGGTGGGGTTGCAAATTGGTGCAGCCACTCTGGAGAATTTTTAATTATATTTTAAATCCCCATTCTGATGTCACCTCCTCCAGAAACTCTTCCTTGACTTCTCCAGCTAGAACCATCTTTCATGACATGGCATTGTTGTCATTTGGACTATATAATTCTTTGTTGTGAGAGGTGAGACTGTCCTGTGATTTTTCAGACCTTTGGCAACATCCTGGTCTCCACTCACTAAATGCCAGGGAGTGCAGACCCAGTCCAATATGCCCTGGAGAACAGAAGTAGGGAGATCACCACCAGTCAAAAATCACTGCCAGAGTATTTTGGTTGTAGGTCTGTACCTCAGTGACATTGGCCCTACTTGAGTGCTATATAGAGGAATAAACAATTGAAGGTCCCTTCTAATCCCACATTCCCCTATTAGCATAGGGGAAGGTTAAAGTTTTTTTAAAAAGAGAATTTGCAAAGTGGTTCACTCTGGCGAAGTTAAGGCCCCTTATTGATTTATTTACATTCTTCTTCACAGAAAAGAATCATGTCAGTGAGGTCAAGGGAATGAGAATGATAAAATTGAAGGTAAAACTGCATGACCTCAGACTTTGATCCTACTTTTTATCTAAAAAGTACAGCTAATTTTAACTAGCTTACAAGGTTCCTGGGTTAAAGGAAATATATACATCAAGCTGCCTAGCAAGATCACCTTCCCCTTTCCCCCTGGAAGAGTAGGACCAGATTAATGTGTGACAAAATGCTTTATAAACAGTAAAAGTGTATGTCCTGTATGTCTTAAACCTTACTGTATGGTTTCACTGATTTTTTAAAACCAGTAATATTAAGTGAACTTTGTTTTCCAAATATAGCATCAAAATATATTCAAAAATTGTCCTTGAAAGGATATTTGAAATAGAAATTTAAAAATCACTTATGGTTAAAGAACACTTCAGAGAGTCCTTTTAGATACATATCTTTCAATGATCTCCACTGCTCAGGAAGTTGGTATCTGAGAGGTGAGCAGACAACTTAAAAGAACTCAAGAATCTCCCCATCCCCTGAGCAAGGCAGTAAAGCTAAGACTCAAATCTAATTTGCAGTAACAGACCTCCTTCTATTTCTTCAGGACACTGAAGTAATGTTTTAAATGCAGAACAAAGAGCCATTGAATCCCAATCTTTCTGAAATTTGAATTATATTCCTATATGCAAAACTAAGGAGACAGTAGAGACCATTAGAACTGATTATGTCAATGGCTATCATCATTAGTTGCATATAAGCAAGCCTTAAGGATTTGCAGACATAAAAACAGAGCTATTTCTTTTGTCAAAAGCAATTATAATTAATTCTCAAAAATATATGTACGTTCAACCCAAATCAGATGAAGGAATAAGCCAAAGGAGAGATGGGCTCCTTTCTATACTGCATGCTAAAACTCTTAATTAAACCCAGATATTCAAAAGTAGTCTCAGAAGAAAGGTTAATGAAATGGGGTAGGAAGGGAAAACATCTCCAGAGAATGTTGCAGACTCTAGTTTTCTGGGCTCTTTTTCTCTTTTGTTGCTCTTGGGAGAAAGTTAAAAAGGATGGGCGGGGGGTGTTACAAAATGCATGTATCTTTTTGTAATCAAGGAGCTGAGCTTCTCTTCAGCCCTCTGCAAAGAGAGCTGTAATGCAATGTGTTTTTCAGCACACAGACCAGCCCTGACAAAGAGTTGCTGAATATGGGACACACAGTTTTTGATCTGAGAGAAGCTAACATAATTTAGTTTAGAACAGTTGGTGTCTCATTAGCATCTGGTAGATATTATACTTGGGCAAACATTAAAATGTGAAGGAAAATCTCAAGAAGCAAAGGTGCCCAAGTGTTGGACGCTGGTACAATTCTTCAAGACTTCCTCTCCTCTGTATTCCATGGAAAAGCAGACTCTGCCTGATGGTAAGGAGACACAGTCTCAGACCAAAGACTCACCATATAATCTCATCACAAATTAGTGGGGGAAAGGTGGGAGAAAAGGACTGGCACAGTGAGAGACTCAGAGAAAACTGAGCTCAAGCCAGATGGAAAGAACCATGCTCATCTGAGACCAGGCCTCCTGGTTTATTTTTCTAGCCCTGTTACTATCAATTCATTCATCAAATGGGCCTTATTCTTTTTGATTGTTTATTTTGTGCCAGGCACTACTACACTGAGCACTGGAGCTAAGATGAGAAGCACATAGAGTCACGGTTCTTTCTCTCATGGAGCTTAAAATCTAGAAGGAGAGATGGGCATACACATCAGCAAATGCAGAATTTCAAACAATAAAATAAAGGAACATGGATCTATGAAAGATCACATGAGTAACAACACAGGAAAGCAATCACACCACCAGTTACTGGAAAGTTACTGCACAACAGGCATGGTTCTATGCATTGAATGCATTTGATTCTCCTAAGAAATGGCACTGGGCCAGGTACTATGTAAGGTTCCTGATTCTAGAATCCAAATTTTTAAATGGGGACCTCACTGTACAGGAACTAGTGCCCTCAGCACTTATCACACAGTATTACGATTGTGACTAAAACCTTGTTGGAGGCAGGAACTGGATCTTACTGTCCTGTATAAGGAAGTGGAGAAGTTTCTTCTGGAAAGAGATGATGACTCTTAAATTCTGCCCTTCCCTATCCCCTGTTCTCATGTGTTTCCTTTTCTCCAAATCAAGGTCAGGCTTTTTTTTAGAAAAGCTCTTCACTTAATAAAATGACTTTTAGCAGGGGTCATAAGGGAATGGGACAGTGATAAGATCTTGGTAGAATAAAAAGGAAAACTAATTCAAACCTTCTCTGCTTTATGGAGTCCAAAAAGGTAGAGATCAGAGTTCATCTTTGAGGGAAGAAAGATGCTTTGTTTAGATAAATCATTTGGATGGGATTTCAGCCATATAAATTTTTTAAAAAAGAGACTTAGAGACTAGAGATGAGGATGCAATGGAGGAAGGTATTGAAACCATTAGTTTTCACAAAAATGGCTGGTATTATTTTGGTAGAGCAAATAGGGAGGATAGAAAATCTGGGATTTTTAATTACACTTGATTACAGCATCTGGCATAATGAAAGCACTTAATTTTTTAATCATTTATTCTATACATTTATTCCACAAGTATTCTATATATATATACGTATGTTCACTTATTCTATAAGCACAAGGTACAAATAGGTGGGTGGAATCTAATCCTATCTGCTTTTCCCTTTATTCTTTACTTTGCTCTCTCATTATTCACTACTGAAATATGAGATGGACATGACCTCCTGTGTGGAAAAAAAAAAAAGCACAACAAAATATTCCTCTAAAACAAGCACCACCATCTGCCTGGGTTGGAAAGTATAATTTAGTACAGAAACTGGCAGAACACGTAGTTCAGAGAGTGTTAATACACAGTCAATAAAGTAACTAACCAATCCGCAGTAACAGCCCCCCAAAGGACAATTCTGGAGTGTTTTATTCTGAGAGCAAATTAAAGCAAAACAAAGATGAGTCTACCAAAAAAACAGCAGACTTTCCTCTATTTCACTTATGAGTCCTTAGAGTAATTCATGAAAATTATCCATATCTTTCCCATGTCTCATACCTACAGCACAGAGTGCCAACCTGAAAGCTCCTTTGTTCAGGTACAGCTACCCTGTGTCTGGCCTCAGGGCTTTACCCTTTTCTATTTCCTGCGTGCAGAACAGGCTCAGAATCACCTGTCCAGGAGCAGTACTCATCTAGGAACAGATTCACAGAGTTTTGATAAGGTTGCAATTATCCAGTTAGTCAATCAGAAGTTCTGTCATCAAATCATTACTTTAATATAGCACAGTTCTTGGGGTATATAGAAGCTGGCATTCTGTCCTTTGCAACTGAGAACTTCTTCCATGCCTTTCTGATTTACTGTAGCAGTTAACTGAGAATTCCCATGGGACCTGTTGTATTTAGTAGTACTTATGAATTTGTAACTGCATTTGGGTGCTTGTGTATGTGTTGGGGAGCAGGGGTAGTGACATGGCTTCATTCATATAATATATTCAGAATCAAAGGATTAGCTGTACAGGCACTAATTTTGGTGTTTGGTCCCTTTCAAAGCCATGCAATCTTTTGGATTTTAAGCCCTCATTAAGATAATTAAAATAAGTCAATTTATCAATATATGATCCAATTATTTCAATAGTCTCAACACAGCTTCAGTTCAGTTCAGTACTTTTCTCTCTCCAGAGAAGCATGACTGGAGACCAATGTTCTCCAGACTTTGCTTTGGTCACTAGGGACATTTCAATCTCCCTAATCTCTTCCACAATGAAATCTGCCAAGGGACACAAGTGAATTTCTTCAATCGTCAATGTTTTATTAAGACCTTCTATATGCCACACTTTCCACAGCACAAATAGTGTGCCCACATATAAACCAAGACTAGTATTCCAAGAAGTTTTTAAGTGGCCTATTTTCATTACATTGATATCTACCAAGTTTTTTTTTTAATTTGTAAAATTATTTAATTTAAAGTTAACTGAATATTTAAAATGACCAATTTTTCCTTGGAGATGCCCACATATAAGCTTATCTCTATATACTTTAATCTAAAAATCCTGTTTTCAAAAGAGTGTACACCTAGTAAACTGCTAGGTTGGGCAAATAAATTTGTGTACACTCATACACTCAATTTCCAAAGACATCTCTCAAAAATTACTTGTCCAATTAACTTCTTTATGAATGAATAAATTCAGTTCACCTACAAACATGCCACAGTTATAGTCTAGCAACCTGGGAGTCTGATTTCAGAATGTTATTAACAGTGGTTATTAGCTGAAGATGCAATATGGAAGTGAACATATAGGGTGAAATTTATAGTTATTGCTCTGCAGAGAGATAGCAAGTGCAACTCAATTTTTCTAATATAACTTATGCACAATAAGCTGTGGGTTTTAGATGAAATGATTTGATTTTGTTCTGTAGTACAGAGACTGATGCATTATCATTATGAGCTTCCACAATTCAATATTTCAAAGCTTTGTTTTTCCTTCTCTGAGTAGACCTAACGCAAGCTATAATCCATAGTTGCATGTAATTTTTATTTTTAGATTTATGTGACTCTGAGTTTTATGCTATAGTTACATCTACCATCCTAGTGCAAATGGGCACACTTATCAACATTATCTTATCAATAGTATCTTAAGCAGTATCTCTCAGAGATTTCCCCTTTTTAATATTATACACGTGAATTGCCCAACCCGACAATCTACTTTATGATAACAATTTTAGCATGAAAAAATAAACAAAATTAAAAGAGAAGGAAAAAGAAAACAGTTAAGGGAGAAAATAATAACAATAATTTGTGGAGTAACAAAAATTATGTTTATAACTTACTTAACATAGACACAAAGTGAATTTGGAAGCTCCATGCCAAGAAGATGTGACTTAGAACAAAAGATGATAATTAAGAAAATTCATGCAGATACTCACATTGAAAAAGTGAAGACACTATAGCCCTTGACGAACTAATTGTCTTACATGCCTTTTAGGATCATTAACAATAATTATAACATGTGACACAAAACTCTTGACTTAGTGTAACACAATAATAGTCACCATAATTGGCAGAATAGTAGCAATAGGCTGTGTCATAGCAATAGGCAATAGCAGCTTGAGTCCTATGAATGAGTAGACAAGCCAGTTAATAAAAATGAGCATAAGTTTGCTTATCCACCAGCCTCTAATAAATAAAGGTAATAAATAGGCATTTATGGAGTATCTTCTCTGTGCCAGATATTATGCAAGGATCTAGATCTCTGGCACTTTGATTAAACTATTAACCCAGTGAGAAAGAGGCAGTACCTCTAAACACATTCTTGTTCCTCTAGGGATATGATGTGCTTGGCAACGCTTGGTATAAAAGAGGTGCTTAATGAACTTGAATGGAAGAATGGAAGGAGAAAAGAAGAGAAAAATATAGGTGAGTATAAAAGATAAATGAGATAGAATACCTGATGGTCTTGCAGTCTGGTAGACAGCTGCATTAAGGAAATATTAGAAAACAGTTTTGTTTAGAAGTAACAGAAGAATATAAGAAGCAGAAGAACTTATATATAATTCAAAAAATTATGTTTGGGTAGAACATCATTGACCGAACATTTTTGTTGGTATAAGCAGGGGGTAGAAACAACATGATTTCACTTTTCCCTGCAATGCACACTCATATATGGAAAATTAACTCAACAAATAACAAAATGAAGCAAATATTATATGAGCAATGCAAGTCTTCCTTCCTTATCACTAGTTCAGTTTCTTATAGGTGAAGCACATTCTTAATCATCTTTCTCAAGGAACAAAACAACAGTACAATAGTGCAATAGTACCTTGTCATTTATATGATTAAACAAAAGGGCCTAGACATAGCAGTTTAATACTTCCCTTCAGCCAAAGTTTTATATGCACAACAAATATTTGCCAGATTCCCCTCCCCCAAGTATCTTTTCTTACTATCTCATAAGGGAGCAAATCATAATTTCAGTTGGCATGACTGATTTATTTATATTTTTATTATACAACAACCAATGATACTATTTTATTTCAAAATCAGTAACTGGACAACTCTCCTTGTGCTTCTAACTGTGCATTTGCAATTACTTTTACTTATAGTCACAATAAAATGTGCATTGCTTCCATTTACTCCATCCTGGAGCCTCTCTGATCTCCCAGGGAAATCCATATGCATCATAAAATGCCATTGAGGGAGTACATATGGAGGATTAGATCCCTTTTGCTGGTAATCTTTGAGTAAGCTATAAAACTGTTTCGTGTAAATTCACTGGGGCAGTGAAACACAAAGTCAGCTGTTCCTCTTGCCTTGTACCCCATGGATTGCATTCCATAAAAGCGCACTCACTGAAGCCTTTTAAAGCAAATGCTTTTTTTTTCATTCTAGGGCAAAAGTTCTGGTCTTAGTTTGTTCCATAAGCCAAAGTACACAGAGGCAGCTGACTCCAAAATATATCAAGTTTTAAAATTTCCTCCATTCAAAGTAGTACCAAGAGGGTGTAGTTTCCCCTGGTTCTCATGTGATGATGTGATTGGCTTGTCTGAATAGATTGGCAGTGAACTGAGATCTGCCATTCAGGAAAAAGCAGGAATTTCACCTGGCCCCTTTGAGGAGGGGGAATATTAAAATGTTGAACCTTAATTTAGGCCCTTACACTACAGATACATAGTAAATATAAATATTCCTGAATGAGTGGACCAAGAAATGTGCTGAAAGTGGGAGCAAAATATTAGAGTCTGCCAAGTTTGGCCTTGGGCAAGTCACTGAATATTTTTGCCACATTTCAATCATTTATAAAAGGGAACTGTAATGTCTTTCATATTTATCTCAGAAGGATGGTTGGGGAATAAATCATTATCATATGTGGAAAATGTCTCAAGTCCTTCAAGAATCCTTGGAGCACCTACTGAATTTTACATTTATCCCCACATATCCTTTAGGCACACTGACCTTTTTTCAATAGATGGCTCCACAATCCTTCATATATGAGCAATGAAAAGTACAATATTTTCCTCAAAAGTTTTTAAAAAATCCAAACTTCTTTTGGCATTTTCTATAACTCAATTTATATAGTTAACTGAATGTACATCTCCCAAGTGCCTAGCACATAGTAAGCACTGAACAAATGTTGGTGGATGAAATAAATGAACAAAATGTGGTAACAACTGTAAAACATACTTAGAAGTTAGAAGCATTGTACATGATTAAAAGGGCAAAATTATTATGACTTTTGCCATCCCCTTAATTGTGGGGGGAGTTCACTTTCATCCTCTTCTACCCTGCCTCCCTGCCTCGCAGCTGTGGAGATGCATGCCTTGCTGAACAGGCAGACTTGATCTGGGCTAGGGGGTCACATAGCTCAGGCTGTTATACCATTCATGCCCAACTGCTGGCAGGGCAGCCCTATCAATCACCCACATAGCAACAGGGAAGTTTTCAGCACTAATGGATGACTATTCTTTTACAGTGAAAGGGGAATTTGGCACAGTGAGAAAAGTCTGTAAGAAACCATTTCTCCCAACTAGGTAATAGATTATCATGACAATTTCTCAATTTTTTAGAGAGCTCTCTACAAACTGAAAAGTTCTACTGGTGTGAAAGACCATGGAAGGAATCTAGGCTGATCATTCTATTTATGAAGAAACAGAGACCCCATAAATGACTTACATAAAGTTATGCCACTAACCAGAAACTGAATGGACCTAACATTTGGGATTTTAGACTTATATATTCTTTCCTTGGTTTATTGTGGTGCTCATCCCATTTGTTTGTGTATTTATTTGCTTATTATAAGATTCAGGATGGCAGGTCCCCATAGTGACACACAAGAAAATGAAGAGGGACAGAGCAAGGTAATTTTTTCAAACTCAAATACAAGCTAAAAAAAAAATTCTTACAACTGTTTGCAGATATTTTTGCAATACCAAAGGGAATAAAATCTTAAAACCCTTTCTTGAAGGGAAATCTTCCTACTAAAAAGAAATGAGGGGAAAAGATTTAGAACACAGAGTTTTAATTATCAATCAATCAAAACATACTGACTGAAAAACTTTTATGAGGTTGGATCACTGAAACTCCAGTTTTAGAGATAAAAAAACAACTTCCTATCATCAAGCTCAACCAGTCTATGTGATGCACATGAATGGAAATAGAAAACCTAGTTTCCCTCTTTAAGAAGTTTACATCTTCATTGGGGAAAAAAGCAAAAAATCTATTTAAAAAAATTCAACAACCCAGGTGACAGATGGGGTGGACAGAGCTACACTGTGCTGCTCCACAATGTGTACAATGCTGTGTTTATATTTCAGTGGAACAGACATAAAAATAGTTTATTTTCAAATAATTGTTTTTGACAGCACCTTGTCGAATCACCACCTCCTGAACATTAATGAAATACTTGAGCAAATTCCAATAACTTTCAGTTATTAAAATGAGACCAATCCTGATACCATTGCTTTCCCAACATGTTTCAATTAATACTCCCAACATTCCTATCAGTTAGGTGTTATTATTAACCTGACTTTTCATTTGAAAAATCTGGGGTTCAAATAAGGTAACAGACATCCTCACAGCACAGAGCTAATGTATGGAAACACTAGATTTACATGCTACCTTCTAAGTAAGGAGATTGGGACATGCTGTAAGCAATGATTGGCAGTTCTTAGGTCCGGCTGCACTGAAGGACAGTGATGGGAAACCACTAGGAGATGAACCTCCAGCACCACATGGAAGTTAAACCCACAGAATTTAAAAGTCCCTCTAAGAAATTTTTTAAAAAGAAAAAGGAAAAGAAAACAAAATGACTCCAATATATCAAGTCCAAGTAATTGGGAAAATGATGCTGTCATTGGTAGAAACTTTAGTGTCAAGAGCAAAACTAGCTGGAGACAGCATCGAGGTGATGAGTTCATTTATCAGCTCAAGACATTATCTTGAAATAAATATCTTGAAAACCAAAACTCTTGTTTGCAAGGACCAGGAAGACATTTTATTTTGAAAATATTTGCCTGGTCTCACATAGCCAGTGCTTAACCTATAGCTAGCTGCCTTAAATAACTTCTCTATGCTGTAATTTTCCCCCAAGGACACTTCAGGAAAGTAAAGTGCCTTTCAAGGCTTACTCACAGGTAATACAAGATCTTCTGGCTTCTATACTAAAGGTCATTACCTGCAACAGCATAACTGACTTCTAATGAGCCTGAGGTTTCATAGACCCATGCCATGGTACTGTGTTGCTAGGCCTACCCAAGCAAGCTCTTATAAGTTAACCAAGGTCAAGGTTAGTGATGACTTGCAAAGCCTGAGTCATCTAATCTGCCATCTAATCTTATGTTCTAATACTGACAAGAAAAATCCAGTGAATCTTGAACAAATTCAGTCCTACATATTTGCTGGACATCTGCTCTAGGGTCAGACACAAGTTGTGTTAAGTGTAAGATGTACAAAGCTGAATAATACATTTTCCACCTCTGAGTTGCTCATATTCAAGCTTGAATATAGACAATAAGATAAGTACATGGACAAAAATTAAGTGCTACAGGAGATATAGATTTAGGGGGTGAGTGAGCAGTTGATTTTAGTGGGATAAATAATATCAAAGGAAAAATGAAGTAGAACTTTATTTAAAGTCCCGTCATGTCTCTAACAATAAGAGCTTATGAAAGGATCAGAACAAGAATTATCTACAAAAGAAAGGTTTAGACTGCATACATCATTTTGGACTATTTATTCAATCCCCTAAATTAGGAGTCTATCAGTTCATATTTTTATGCTGTGTTTACCACCTACACAAAGCACGAAGCTATAGACAAAAATATACTTCACACCAGAAAACCCCAACTAGAGGAATCTTCATTGTCGTCTGTTATACAGAACAGTCTCATGTTACCATAGCAATTCCCATCCTCCTCTGTGGGGAAGTATTTTAAATAAAACTGTCAGATAGTTTCAATTAAAAATAATTAATGAAAGACCAATTATGGTCTCTTTGTATTTACTAACAACGTTTATTAATGAACTTTCCATCAGGTATTCAGAAACTTAAAGTTAGCCTATGGAAAAATTTTCAACATAAAGTAATCCATTTACACTTTACATCACCACCTTTGACTACTAGCAGTCTGAAAAGAATTAAGTTACTGACTACATGAGACAAGACCTCCCATGGTGGTCAAGGTGGCAGAAAAAATAAACAGGGGGAGGTCAGAGTGACAGGAAACACACTTGGTAAGGGTGACTTGCTATATAATTTGCAAGAAGGAATTTAGTTAGCTGTAGGTTGTGGGTACCACTTTCTTCAACTTTATCCTCTAATACAGAGTACTCAATATACATTTTAATCAACGTGAGTTTCCCTTCTCCTTGCACATTGGCCCCTCCAGCTTAAGTTCCTTCTCCTCATTTATAAAGGTTATGATCTTCACAATAACAGGCATTAGCTTTTCATTCCTACAAAGACCAGTCAGTACTACTGCATAGCCCACTCACTAAACTTTGATACAACATGTTCAGATGTCTTCCATGCCACCCCAGGTGAACTGCTGAAATTGTTTGTTCTCCACTTTCTGCAGTATCTCATGTAATTGTCTTACTTTGTACATTTTGCCTTCATGAGTTTATGGAGTGGGTGTTGTCCGGGCTGCTCTGATGGTAAGTCCAGTAAAATTCAAAACTTTCTGTCTCCATGAAAACAGATACTAGTCTACGGATGACAAAAGCAAACTTGACTTGCTATAATTTTTCTTATGGCCCAAATGTACTTAGATGGCTCACATGAGTTATTGTGAGACTGGGTTACACAAGTGATGGACGTTATTATCCGTCTGACAGTTCCATCTGGTCAATTGCTTTCAGGTGACTTCAATATAAAGCTGGCGTTCTATGCAAAGCCAAATTAAGTTAAAGCCTGTTCTCTTAATATGTGTCTTTTGAGTCATATGCTCAGTATTTTGAAGACACCTTTGTAGTATCTACTCACCCAGCCCTAGACCTTTCTCCTGCCCTCACCTTGTTCTCACACACATGTACACACACTCATTTCCTCACTGCTGGCTAGCCTGATGCCTCCATTAAACATGTGAACCTTGGAAGGGAGTTGATCTCTCACTTGACTTGTCTCATAAATCACCTAACCTTCCTCCTTTGCTCCACATTAACCTTTGGTCTTTAATTTCTTCCTTTTCACTTGATTTTATGACCTGCTCTCTCCATAAAGCCTTTTTATGAGGATTTGTATAGAAGTGACTCCCTAAAAATAAATTTTAATTTACATCTGACTATGATGATTCTAGCTTGTAATTTAAGAATTAAAATACATGCTCCAAATGCACATTCATAATCAGGTCTACTACTGATAATCAAAACTTTTAGAATTTAGGATATTCTCTTCTATTTCTTCTTCTACTGAAGTTTCATTTTGTGTGTAAGTGTGTGTATGCATGTGTTGTGTGTGTTTTCCTTCCTCTACTCAACAAATTAAAGTGAAGAACTAACAAAAAACTTATTTGTAGTGTTAGGAGCTGAACCCTTCCAGCCTTGAGAGAATTTCTGGGCTTTGTCTCTGTGGGAGGCATCTTGCTGGCTTTTCTCATGTATATGTGGGTCCCTCTGAACTGTTCTGCCTTCCCCCTGACCCTGGACTCCACCAGGAAAAGGAGACCAGGGGTTTCCTAGGGTATATCCACATCTATTGTTCATCAGTGACCCAAAGACAAAAAATAGAGAGCCTGAACAAAATGGACAGCAGATCACTACTGGAAGAGGAAGTGCTCTGTTAGGAGATGAGCGACATCTTAAAAGAGGCCACTACAAACAGCACTAGGACAAAAAAGATGTGGAGAATCGCAGGATCTCCAAGCAGACAGGAGATAACTAAGGAAGAATCATACCCCAGAAACCTGAGGAGAGACAAAATCCCCATATCCAAGGTCTGTGCCATGGTGATGGGGGGATGCACATGCAAACAGCTTTTGGTCAGGACCCACAGGGGTTGATGCAACCTAAACAGGAAGCTGTGGTGTTAAGCTGGGCATGGAAAAAGGAGACATCTTCAAGATCAGCAAACACCTGGGAAAGGCTCTGTTCCCTTGAGGCCCACCAGGCAGTTTGTCTTGATGACATTACTGCCTGTATTTCCAAACAGACAAAAACACAAATAGAATCAGTGAGGAATAAGAGGTTAGAAAGTTAGCTGAGCACAGTTTTAGCTATCTTTGTGTTTTCCCTATTGTCTGGCTCTCCTTCCCTTTTGCCATTGGCCTAAGAGTAATGAACTATTGTCCTTTACTCTTGGCACTACCTAAGCCCAAAGAACCCGTCCTCCCTTCACCTCACTACATGATAACTTGCACTTCAGTTTTTGGTTTGTTTTCTGATTTTCCCCAGATGCTAGTTTCTAGTAGTTACACCTGCTCTGGTCCTCTGGAGTCTTCTCTCCTTACAGGGACACTCACTTCCTTGTGGTCACTTGACCAGGGCCTCTCGTCCTGCCACCCTAAGCATGACATCCAGCCCCTTCATCTCTTTGTCTCAGCATATGCAATGTATTTAGACAGGATCCTGATGGGTTAAGGTAGAATTTATGCCCACCCCATAATTCCTAAGCTCAGAAATAGTTTGGGTGCAATTGCTCAAAACTTTTTTAAAATTCTATCATCACTTACATTTTATATGTTCTCTTTTTGACAATATATTTGTATATATCCTTTATTGGGTCTACTCCTCATAATAAATTTCTGATAAAGAAATATGTTGCCATTATAGGTATTTTTCATTAGTAGAGATGATGGTAGCCTGTTAGCTGGCCCAGGAACCTCCATTATGCAAAATGACCCTGTAGTAAAAATGGGAACAACCAGAGGAATGAGCCTCAGCTCAGGGTTTATAAAAGATCGGGGGGTGGGGCGGGGAGATTGGGAGAGAGAGGAAAGAAAGGAAAAGAGGGCTGCTCCTTTGTCCTATGACAATCAAACACTGACTCCTCCAGTTTGATTTAGAGTTACCTAATAACAATACATCTACCAACGTTTGTGCTTCTCAGCTTACACACATGCTGGCAGACGAAGAGTCCTGACAAGAGCCTTGAGAGATGGCAGATCCAAAGCTATGGATACCTGAGGAGGCGGCTGCTGTAAGAGTCTGTCTACAGCCACATCATTCTGGACTAGGAGTGTATAAATGATGTATTTTTTAACTATATGCGGGAAAATATTCTTGAGTTTTGCCAATCCCTAGGTTCACAGTGTGTCCTCTGTGATTGAATTTGTTGACCAAAGTCCTTGCATGTCCTATCAGGTATAACATACATGCCTACTGTAGCCACAACTTTAGGAGTTAGTATTTAAATACAAAACCAAAAAAACCCAAATGTGTCATCAGCAGTTGGAGAGATTTACCACATTTTCTCACAGGAATAATTCCTAAAAATCCAATCTATTTCTATCTATACTAATGCCCCAAATACAAGTCAAGGATATGCTTACTAAATTTGCAGGTGAAGTTAAATTAGGTGATATTCCAAGTTCCATGAATGAATGAATAAAACTTCAAAATAATTGAAGTCCACTAAAAATGTTCAAAGAAAAATAATGAAATGCCAGACAGGTGGGGTAAAAATAAAAGATGGTTGCTAACCAGTTTGTTACCTTTCCTCCTTACTTTTTCTCTGCAATCCCACAATATACACATAACTGAGAACATTGCTAATTCCAATTAAATTAACAAACATTTACTGAGTGTCTGTGGTGAGTACTGTGCCAATTAAGTATACAAACATGAAGAACATTGTCTCTGACTCTAAAGAAGCTTATAAGCCTAATTAGAGAGAGAGACACACAAACCAAGGGCCACGGTGCACAGATAGTGACACTGCAGAAGAGTGCAAGAGCTCATGGGAGCAGCTGAGGCTCAGGAAGACTTTCTCCAAGAGTTTACATTTAAGCTAAGTCTCAAAGGATAAATGGGATTTGTGAAGCAGATTTAAAATTAAAAAAAAAAAAAAAAAAACCACAGAAGAAAATTCCAAACATGAGGAAGAACAAACTGGAAGCCACAGATGAATGGAAGAGCTAGCAGCCTTCTTGGAAGCACAATTTGGCCTGTACAGTATGGGAGCTGTGAGGAATAGGAAGCTTAGATCATAGAAGTCCTTGAAGCTAAGTGGGTGAGATGGGGACGCTGAATGTCTTCTAGCGAGCTGACATCTCTGGATGGTTTCAATAGTAAGCAGGTAAAGGGGAAGCATACTAGGTGGCAGAGAGTCTGTAGGAGTAGACAGTTTCATTGCGCTTAAAGTTGATTCAGGCACTGAAAAAGTGTTATGTTAGTAGCTCAGAATTTTGTTTGCTTGCTTTTGGTTTTGTTTTGTTTTGTGATACTGGGATCAAACCCAAGCCTTGTTAATGCTAAGCAAGCTCTCTACCACTGAGCTACATTCTCAGCCTTTATGGGCTCTTACATAGAAAATTCAGTTGTACTAGGGGCTAACAGCACTGTAGGTCACACACAGAAAGCATTCAAAAAGACATGTTATCTTGAATTATTAGCTTAGATGGAAATAACGTGTGCACGTACAAGGACCACTGGCTTTTTACAGAAAATAATCTGTTCCACTGCCTTAGAATATACACTTGACTCAATATTTTCAAAATGCTTAATGGAAATCACAAGGAAGACTAAATTAGAGAGTGTAGATTTATCACTCAAGTCTAATCTATCACAACTGGTAGAAAAACCTTCATGATTAAGTTATAGAGACCAGGCTACTAAGCAATCATCAGAAATGAGGGGGCCAGTGTTCATAAGGGGAGGGAGAACTGCTAACCACTCATAGTGCTGGTGGAAGTAAAATTATTCATTTTAATGTCATTGCATATTTCAGAACATTTGAATATGTAGCAGATTAATATAATACACACCCATGTGCTGCTCATTAGCCTGAGATAAAACTACAGATTCAACCAAAATCCTTATAAAACTCTCCCCCTTGTTTTCCTCCATTTATTATCACTATCACAAATTTCTCATTAAAATGTATTTATCCATGTGAACATATCCTAAAATAATACGTTTTGTATGCTTTAAATATTATAGAAACTATACACAACATACAAAATCAAGCTCTTTTGAAGCCCTTTTCCCTTCAGCAATGTTTTTTGAGATTTCACTTATTTCATTTCATACAGAAACAGTATTCAACTGCATGAACATACCGTACGTACTGTATTTTCAGCTTTAAGATGTTCCCAGTTTTCTATCAGAAGCAATGTTGTAATAAACCTTGTAGGAAAGTTTCATTGGGTATTGATAAGCCTAAGTGAATTTTTTACTCTCCTTCCCTAGATAGTGTCAAATTGTTCTCCAAAGTTCTTGAAAGAACTTTATGTTCTCCCCATTACTGTGTGAGTTTCTGTTGATCCACAGTCTCAGAAACACTTGGGTATAACCAAATTTGATTTTTTCCAACCTGCTGAGTATGAAATGGTTCATACAATTTTAACCTGTTTTCTAATTGCTAGTAGAGGGGTGTCTCTTCACATTTAGTTACCATTTCAGCTTACTCTTCTGTGAAATGCTTCGTTCAAAGATACTTGTCCACTTTTCTACTAATCTACTTAAACATTTTGTGGAGTTTTTTGAATTTCCTTTCCCACATCAATACTAACTTTGTTAAAAGTTTGCATAGAAAACAAATTTGTGTCAGATATTAAGGCCCTTAAAGATGCTTATACCATTTGGCCCAAGAAGTACACTTCAATGAGTTAAAACTAAGAAAATAATTATATTGAAAGATTTACGTTTCAAAGATGCTCATCAAAGCACTGCTTTTGATAGCAAAAATGCAGCAAGTAATGTGCTTAAATTATAGCTGAAACTAGAAAAATGAAAATCTCCAACAAAAAGGGAATTGACATATTTAGAAATTATACTTCTATGAAGACATTGAAACTAGTGTTACAGGATAATATTTAACATGTCAATGAATGTTAAAAATATTAAAAGAGAAGATTTTAAAAATTATCAAGAACTATGGCACTAAACACAATCATTGCTAGTCTATGGGATTACAAGCATATTTCTTTCTTTGTATTCATATGTTTCTTTCTAAAATTTCTATAAATTATATGAAAAAACAATTCAATTCAAAGGTTTTCATACAAATATAATGGGAAGACTCTTTCAGAATTAGAATAATGGAGAAAAATTAATCTAAGAGTTGGAATGTTGAAAAGCACCAGATTGCAAGAAGTGTTGAAAGCCACAAATAAGAGCAGTGTGCTCATGTGTGTAGGACTTCTGTTTCTAAAGCCAGATATTTAAGCCAAACCTATAGAAAATGATCACCCTTGGATCACTGCTGTCTCAGCTAATGGGAAATAATAACCCAAGAAGTTCTGCGGGTTCCATGTACAGCAGAGCTCAGTGTTTCCCAAAGGGCTTACAATCTAAGTAAGACAGATGAGACAATTAAGACAAATAGACAAGAGATGGGAAAAGGCAATTTGTACCCCAGTCATGGAGGGAGGCATATGGTTTCTATGCTCATACTCACATTTCAGGACAGTTTAAGGAGATCTGAGCCACATCTAGGTAGAAAATATAGCTGGAACTGGATTGTGAAGATTATAAAATAAGGTGTGTCCTTTATGTAACTAATGATAGAAGACTGAATCAACTCAGAATGAGATGAACTCAAAGACATGTTGATCCCAAAGTCTGATGGTCTAGACCACTAAAATAACTGTCTTTAGTTTATGAAACCTTTACTTATAATTAACCAAAATTTTAAAGGAATCAAGGTCAAGTGGGGAACAGAAGAGAGAATTTGCTTCCAAGCCTGACAGGCACAAATTCAACCTTCCACAAATTACTCAACCTCCATGGCCTCAAATTACTTTTCACCCACTATCAGCCTCACATGGCCAGTGGACCCTTAAAGATAATGAAAATAAATACCATAAGTATCATGCCAATAAGTAGGAAATATTAATCATAGGAATATAATGGTTATTTTTACATTTGGAAATAGAGCATCATTAGATAATATATTCCAGATATTTAACTGTTACAACCTATAAATGAAATGTAACTCCAAAATTTTGATTGACTATCAACATCACTGCATTTCAAGCTTCCCTTTTCCTATTTAGAGTGTATTTTTTTTATCTTAAATAATTATGAAGTAGAAGATTGTAAGAGATACTTTATGGAAAAGAGTAGTCAACCATGATCAAAAGCAAATACTAGCTCCTCCTATTTCTAGCTTCTGTAAAATATACAATTAATATTTTAATCTAGCTCCTAAAGTAATATCCAACCATTTCTCCTTTGTTTTGCCAAGAAGAGACAGATGGTGAATCAGCTTATAAATCAGCCCCCAAAATTCTTGAAGGCAAATAAGTGCTTTATAAATCAGGGTTTTAAAAAGGTCTCATTTTTATAACAGTTATTACTTTGAAGCAATCTTTTCCTAATTATCTTCATAAACATTAAACAGGACTAATTTATGATTCCTGAACAATTTGGGGTTTTCATATGAAACAATCAAGATCCCACATGTCAGCCTTTTCTCTTTTAATCATCGTTAACATACACAATGACCTTGGTCAGCACTATGGTTTGTTAAGTTATGACCCAGATAGACAATGAAACAAGGCTGAGAAATTATTATTTGGCTCTAAAATTTAGGATACATTTGAAAATGACTTTGGGATGACAACACACCCTGGTAGTTTGGCTTTACATCCAAGAAAAATAAATTACCAGAAAAAAAATGATTTAGAGATTGGCCCAGAGCCTCTAAAACTACCCATATCTTCCAAACATCACTTGCCTTTGTGCCGACCCTACCTCAGTCTCCCCAAGGAAAAGGCAGAGAAGTACAGTAAACCAGTCTTCAGGATCCAGAGAGTCAGTGTATTACAGATCCTCTTAGAAAGGTTATATGTAACAAAAGAACTTTCTAAGACTTCTATTTATAAGTTTATAAAGCATTAGGATAAACCAACCATATTCTAATTTGATTAATTTTACTATAAAAATGTGTATTTTTGTCAAGCAAATGACATGTCAAATTACTACAGTATGACATGTGACACAGTGAGTTACTTTATATAGAGACCCCTCTATTATTACAGAGCCTCAATCCTTGCTGTATTCACAATTTTAAAATCCCAAAAGCTCTGTGAGCTCATTTGACTGCAAAACCTGATCTAACCAGAAACAATTTGATGATTAAACCCAACCTGGCCTGATGTGGGACTATTATACTCAGTCCACTAGTGTGACTCTCCATATGTTTTGCCACCGAAATATTGAAAGTATATGATTACAAGGCATGGCCCTGGGCTCTGTGAAAAATGCCAAATATATGTTATATATGTGACTCTGTGTTTAACACTCACTTCCTATTGCCTTTTTAAAACCTTGAGTTCTGAAACTTATCTTGTCCTTAGGGTTTAGTATAGTACTATGATAGTACTATGGACCTGTGTTAGCATTTATATTTTCCTTTCATCCAACAGGGTGGAAGAAAGAAGTTAAAGCTGCAGCCCCAGGGTTGAAGAAACACTGACATCTACAACAAATATTTAAAATCAGTGATGCTGCTGTCTCCAGATAGAGCACAGTGGTCTGCTCAGCCCTCAACAACACTCATCGTCAAATGTCTGGCTCATGCCTGTCACTACACCAGGCAGGTAACACAGGCACAGGTTAACAGGATGAGGTCTGCACACCAGATCAACACCAAGCAAAAAATGCACAACTAATGATCCCTAAGCATATGCAAACATGAGTATTTAAGTGACATTTAGGGCCAGGGATGAGGACATTTGAGGACTGCAAGTAGATAATCAATAGGTTTATCCACTTGCAGTCCTCAAAAAATTGTTTATGTAGAGTAGGGATCATGACTCTTCTGATTAACCCAAGAAAGGGAAGGATTTATACAAGAGACAAGATGATAAGTAAAGATTGCCCAATGTGTGTGCGTGTTCACAACAGAGGAGAATTACTAAACATATCAACATCAGGAAAGGATGCAAAGGTGTATCAAAATGGCTAGGATGAAAGGGCAGGGACAGTGGAGATGCTGAGAGCAGCAGTGATAGATGTGAATCTTGGTTCCAGAAACAAGAGATAAAACTGATAACTCAACACCCAGAAACCATTCTATTATGAACACCTTCAATTTTAGGTCTTTGAGTCCTTGTTTGCCATTTTCCTTTCCTATCTCTGGTTTAATCATTTATAATTGGTAATAAAAATAAGCATCCCATACATCCATACAGATAATATTCCACAATTGAACACATAGGACAAGTATTATCCTTGAACACGAAACTGAAGGTCAGAATCAGAGTTCATATCACAACTTCACTACTTCCTATCCTGGATAAATCAATCAGTTAAGCTAAAGCCCTGGTTTTCCCCTCTCAAAGATGGAACAATAATACCTGATACAGAATTATTACAAAAATTAAATGAGCTGATGCATGTGAGTAGCTTTCAACACTATTAACACCAAAGCCCTATAACTACTGTTTGTGACTACCCTGATCACATCTGTGACTTTGTTCATGTTTTACTCTTAGGATTTATCTACAATCTTTTTGCCAACCAACAATTTATTTTTGATGGTAATGCTTTATAACATAGCCAAAATCAGTACTCAGAAGCCTCAATTCAATTTTCACTTAAAAAATAATTCTGATAATTGCATTGGCTTAATATGAACTTTCTGGCATAAAGCAAACCATGGTCTAGCAAGACACTCAACATTTAAAATGCAATTCCATTAGCTTGCAATTAGTAGTTTTCACACGTACAGGAAAAAATAAATTGATTTAGCACCTTTCTCCCATCCACAGTAATACTGAAGATTTTTTTCCTGCCTTTATTGTACCCTTGCTGCAAATATTAGTTACCCTAACTGCATATCACGTAAATCAAATAAATGTACCCCCCACCCCATAATCACGTCGGCAGCTGCTCCAGCATGTTTCAATGGCCATCCACTGGAACTCATTAAGAAAGCATTATGTATAGTAAATTAAAATGCAAGGTCTATGATCTTCAGACAAAAAGATGACAAAGCTTATCAAATGTATGCCTTGGACTTCTCATTAGCTCTCAGGATTTAAATGGCATTGTCCTTCCAAACAGGTCCCAGAGCATTTTTATTTGTTATAGGCAGTGAAGCCAGACAAGCTTTATGTGCTATGAATACTTCCACATTCCAAAGAAATAACATTTAAATAGAAAATGGAAGCTTATATTAAGGCTCAGGATATTCTACAAACTTCTCAGAAGCACTTTTTTTCCTAGACATCCTTTCAATATTCTTCCACAATCATCAAATTCATTCACTTTGGCATTACTGGTTAATATGTGATTACCTGATTTTACAATAGCATTATTTCATGTGAGAAACAATCCCCACACAAGTCCTTTCAGTGGCCCTATGTGTATTTCTGAGGCAGCCATACCATGATATCCATGATAGAGCTGTTTGGTAAGCTTCCCTTGCAAATGTAAGTAATGGGAGCAGAATGTGGACATGGGGAAGTTCCAAATCATCCAAATGAGAAGTAGAGGGGAATGTATTTGGAAATGAAAATCCCAAGTCAATTCTGATGCTCATAAAAATAACTTCCATTTATTGAACACTTGTTAATTGCCAGTCACTACAATAAATAGTGTTTCCCATAGGTTATCATTTGTTTGCACAATAGTTCCATGAGGTACATTCCAATATTATTCATCCCCATTCTACAGACAAGGAACCTCAACTTCAGAGTTTGTCTTTTCTAAGGTTACACACATTGGCAACAGGCAGAGCTGGAATTTGTACAATGACTGTCTTGTTCTGGAACCAGTAATCTTAATTACTATGTCCCATTATCTCCTAACAAATATAACCAATGATGCAATAATTTGTTAAAGAATATCTGTCACTCATTCATTAAGAAAAGAGTAGTATAAAATGAGAGTATTCTAGATACCATATCTAACACTATATAAATTTGGTCAATATCACACATCATTAGGCATCTTTTTAGTGTGGGCACAAATATTAGCTCATCTGTGAAGCTTTTGCAAATATCCAGGAAAAATAAATTTCTCACTTTGCCATGCTTAAAAAGCATATCATATCACCTTCTGTCACCCCACAGGCCAGCAAGGATGGGGCCTCTGGAAACCCATGTATGGAGCTTGTACATATTGGTACCTAGCATGGTTCTTAACCCATGACACCAGTGTGTTTGCAGAATGGAAGGACAAAGGCCATAAAAATGCCCAATGCACAACAAATGTGGTTGTAAAGAAGTGATATCTCTCTCTCTCAGATACAACAGAATGTGAAGTGTTGGAAGTTGTGCTGATCAGAAGACAATCACTTTTATTAACCTCTTACATATTGTTAGAATTCCAATTCCTGAAACAGAATTCTTAATGAAAAGCATTAACAAAGGAGGAATCCGTCACTGCATCACGATGTTAAAAGATGATCACTAATGACTTTGGTATTAAAACTCTTCACCAAGAGCAAAGGAATAGATGGGGTAAAACAATACACAAACCATCCTGAGTTTTATCGGAGAATAAGAAAGGGAGGAATCCACATTGGGAGAGATTCTCTGAGAAGTCCTCCACTCTTCCCTTGCTATTTGCTTTCTATGGTTTCAACTGCCTCTGTAGGTTATTAAAACAGAGGAATGCTGAATCCTCCCGAACATCCAGGATAAAATTTCCTTAAAACTATGAGTGGGCATTTTCTTCATAAACTAAGAGAGAAGAAAATTTGCTGAAGAAAACAAACAGAAGATACAAATACTTGTATATTCCGAGTATGGAATTCTAAGACTCCCAGTGGATATAGTAAAGATAGTTCTTGATCCCAAAATTTTTTGTTCACATAAGTAATAGAGGCAGTTGTGGGCACAGCAAACACAGGTGAGTTTGAGAGACAGTTTCTCAGAGATGTCTCCTAAACTCCATCAATCCCCTACTTGGACTTCTGACCCAATCTTCAAACTCCCTGTGCAACTGGCCCCTCTTTCTGCACTGTCTCCAGTGCACCCCTGTACCTCTCACCTCCTCCACTATGTCCCTGCCCCACAGAGCACTCATAGGTCAATCTCATTTTTCTAACTTTGGCTGTTGATCTGCACAGCAGAATCCAAATGGAGTTCTCACCCCCAGTTCATCTTGTGGGTGGCTTCTTCTCATCAGGGGTCAATTTAGATATCAGCTCACCTGTGTGCCTATTCTAATTCCTCAAAGAAAGTTCTCCATCATCATGTCCTCTCCCATTATTTTTAACATCATTTTATTCATTTCTTCGTAACACTGAATTTAAAAAAAAATCATTTATAAATGTGTCGACTCTTAATTTTTATAAATGTGTTTACTCTACTTTTAAATGTGTTTAATCTGATTTTGTTTATCATTACTTCCAGACCATTAACTCTGTGAATGTGGGGACTGTATCTGATTCAGTTGCTATCACATCACCAAGCATGGGGGGTGGGGGCAGAAGTGCTAAGGGTAGCAGGAACAGCAGAGGGAAAGCTCCTTTCTCTCTCATTCCACAGAGAAAAGCAAGGGATCCTTCAGCACCCTTCAGACTAGGGTAAAACAAGACAGGCACCTGCCCTCATAATCAAGTTAAATAATATCTTAACGCAGCATTGAAAGGAATTAAAATAAATGTAATCCACAATACATAAAATATCAAACTTCTGTAAAAAGAAAGGATCAGTATTACTGATTTTTCCTTTAGGCTCCAATAGCCACAGGCTTCAATAAGGGCACAGCATGACCCTTCAACATTTTCCTCTTCACACAGCTCAGAACAAAAACAGACCTTCTATTTGGTTTCTGGATGATTTCCCCATGTATCTGTAGGCCTGTGATAATGGTTAATTCAGGAAAGAAGTCTCCCCTACTACTCACAAAGAAAGATCATAAAGCAAAAAAGAAAAGCCTCCCATTATATGTCTACGATATAATTATACTTTAGCCACACAAGATTCATGACATACATCTAATGGGAGTGGAGACACTGGGTGCACGTGGTGTGCGTGCAAGTATGTTTCTGCAGGATATAAAGGTCACTCCTTTATTGTGTGATGCTAAATTTCACCTATTTGTCTTACAAGCAAGGGTGTCTTTGTGCAAGTAGCAAGCTCTCTATCACTCCGCAAGCATGTACAAATACATATTCTAATACTGTTTTCAGGAAGTTTTCAATTTTATGTGAGTGTTCTCTTGCTTGCTAAAATATCACTGTGGAAAAAAAAAAAAAGTGAAAATCAAACCAACAAACGCTGTCACAGACAAGGAAGCAGCACTCCCAGTCCATTCATTTGTGTGATTCTGACAGCTGTGTAATTAGTCCAGCCCCGCTGCTTGCCTGTGGGTTAGAGCCGGACCTAGGCAGAACATGGCAATGCAGGGATCACTGCTATGCTTCAGTAGAGACCTGATTTCCCAGACGGCACCTCCCTTTGAAGAACATCACTCATTCACTAGAAAATAAAAACACATCAACAAGCTGCTGGGGACCAGACAAGAGCTTAATTATCTACCCTCACTTTAATATGTGGATTCAATATTTATGCTTCCATTTCTCTAACCTCTGAAAGTGATATGAAATCCATTTCCCAGGACTCACTTTACAGAGCATTGCCTAACATTAAGCTGTGCCCAAATATCCAAGGCAGGCATCACTGGAGGAAAAGAGAAGACAGAGAACAGCTGTTTTTTGAAGCTGGCTAATAAATAGGTCCCTGGCAGCAGTAAACCCTGGGCCAAAGACAAAACAAAGGAAAGCATATCTTTTCTTTGCTTGCACCAACTATAGCTCTTCTTGCTTAATATGACACTTTGAAGGAGCTCCAGGCATGCAGACAAGGCATGCAGAGTTAAAGATCAACTAGCATTTGAAGCAATAGCAAAACCACATCATGTCCTGTAACAGTTAGATTCCCAATCTTGGGCCCCAGGGAAATGAGGGTTTGATGTTTGGCCAGATGGAATGTACAGTGACATCAAACCACTTTTGGCTGTACCCAATTAAACAAGTGGGGCATTTTTCTACCCTCAAATAAGCATGAAGTGAATAATACCCCAACTGCTCCACAATCAAAAAGATTTGACAGAAATTATCTGTGAAATACTTTATATTGGTTCTAACATCAAATATTGCTAAGCACTTCCTCTTGCAGGCTCAGGCAGCGAAGTTAGAGTGTTCTGAAAGATCAAAGGAGCTTATTTAATGGAACCTGACAATAGCCCAGAAAGTAGGCATATAAGTAGTATTACTGCCATAATGTGGAAGATGTGTTTGATATTTACCCAAGCTGCAAAGCTAGCAAGGAGTGGGGACAGGCACTGAAAGCCTTCACTCATGCCACCACTCCAACTCCCTCACCTCCTGAGCGCTGCAAAAGCAGCTCTCATGGTCACCTGGAACTCCCCAGTGCTGCACCATTCAGGCATCCACGACTCTTGCACTGTGTTCCCACAGAAGCCTACTGCAAACGCATAGATGGACCTACCTCTCTGCAGGCCACAGGCAGTGAGGACCAAGGCATCATAACAAAGGATGCCTGCATTTCAGTTGTCAATAATTGCCTTCTTAAGATGGGGAAATATGGTTAATTTTCTTATAAGAAAATTAAAAGAAAGAATTTTCTTATAAGAAAATTATAATTTTCTTTCTATTCTAACAAATAGTTGCAAATTTCTGAATTCAAATTTAGAAAACAGTTATTGGAGTGCCTGTGCATGACCCCTAAAAGGCATGTGTAATTCTGGCTCATGAATCTTGTTGAATGAAGGCAATGGACTAAACAATGGTACAAAATTTTGGAACAGAACTCAGGGTGCATGTAGAACTGATCCTGTCCTGCCTCACAGTCTGCTCAAACTCAAGATCAAGAGAAAACATGCTGCCTTTTGGCAGTTTTCTCTGTAGGTATCACATACTGCAAAAGCCCACCATGTGTGGACCTTTTCTTTGGAAAAGCTAATAAAAAGGCATTTATTCTTAAAACTACAGTCACAATGCCCTACACCACCTTGGAAACTGATCAGGTGAAAGAAATAAATGAAGAAAGGTCACTCTGCTGGTGGCTGAGAAGGGGAAATAGCAGAAATAAGGGGGTGCAGATAAGAGCACTAGATTTCTCAGAGTTTCATTGCAAATTACAGAAAACAAGCTTGACCTCATTCTAATATGGACATTCTTCCCTACTGAGTAAGTAGCAGAGAAAAATATATGTTACAGGTTCTGGAATTTAAAGGAAATCTTTCTGCAGAAAGTGCAGCTGTATAAACCTATGTACACAGAGGCAAAGAGTACAAGTAAATGCCAGAACCTGGAAACAGCAAGGGAAACGTCACTTCCAAATATAGATTAATGGGCACTATGGCATTTATTATTTATCAGTTAGTCCTGTATGGGTCTGCCTACTGCTTCAAGTCCCCAAGGCAAGAATACAATAAAATTCCATTAGTTAAAATATTTAAAACAAGCAAGTTGAGTAGCATTGTCTCATTATAGCACTGTTTACCTTAGCATGAGAAAGAAAATGGAAACCCCCTAGTGATAGGTGGTTTGTTGGTAAAAACTGGA
This sequence comes from Glaucomys volans, assembly GCA_020662805.1. Classification (NCBI taxonomy): domain Eukaryota; kingdom Metazoa; phylum Chordata; class Mammalia; order Rodentia; family Sciuridae; genus Glaucomys; species Glaucomys volans. The sequence continues at coordinate 583,032 of JAJEJO010000942.1, read as the reverse complement.
GTGTTCTTTTGTTCACAAGTGAGAGGCTTTGAAAAGGAAAGTGAGGCTTTCTGCTCAAATCCTACCTGGGTGAAAGGCAGGTGGGTTTCTGGCTTAATTCTGACCCCACAGTCCAAGATATTTCAGGGTTTTTTTTTTTACATGCTATTATTTATTTATTTCGCAGGGGATGGGTGTTACTGGAGATTGAACCCAGGGCACTTTACCACAAAGCTACATCCCCAGCCCTTTCTTAATGTTTTAAATTTTGAGACAGTATTTCACTAAGCTGCTTAGGGCCACGCTAAATTGCTGGGGTAGCCTCAAACTTGTGATCCTCCTGCCGCAACTTCCTGAGGGATTACAGGTGTGTGCCACAGTACCTGGCTTGATTTATTTTTATGTATGATTATATTATATTAAATATAGTCTTGAGGGATTAAACTGATTTGTATATGGTAATTTTAATGGATTTTCTTAAAAAGGCAAGGATATTCATAGATATTCACCAATTAGGCTTTTTTTTTTTTTCTCAAGTTTCTGGGGAACCAAGGTAGACACAGGCCTTCTTTGCAAAGCAACACCCAGACAGCAGCAGAGTCTTCTCAGAGTGATCAAAAGCTTATAAAATTTGTACTCCAAGCTTCTCTGAGCTGAAAGGAATAAACCAAATATGCATATATTCTATCTGAAGCATGCTTACATTTCCTCTCTGGCCAATCAAGGATAGGTAATCCTGCTTCAAGAAGGTTTTCTAGCCTAGAGGTCTGTGAGCCCTTCTCTACCCTTTTGGGGGAGAGGAGATGAGACCCAAAGGTAAGGCGAGGTTCAGGGACTAGTGCTCCAAAAAGGCCTTTCCTATCAATTGTAGAGTATTTTTGGAATTCATCCACAGAACCCCCAGTTAGTCTGTTCTTGCCTTGCCTTTTCTCTCACATGTCACATTTCACACTCTGCCTGTCCTCCCAGCTTGCAGGTTGGGACTGCCTTGCTCCTTTGTATTCTCTTGTCCAGAAAGTGGGCAATAGTCCTACTTTCCTCCTATCTTCTAGCTGCAGATCCATGACCATTCTCTTTACCCAGAAGTTTAGATAAAACACAACACTGGAACAATGTGCTTGGCCATTTATTTAAACTTGTTATTTAACAGTGCTATTTACCAAGGCACATACGTGCAAATGGACACTCTCTAAATGTGCAGCAGTGGTAATTGTTTGAATGAATTGTGGTGTATTAATAAAACAGAATAGTATTTAATCACTAAATTGTTTAGACACACGTAGTAGAAAATTAAAATATTCATATTTTACTATTAAATGCAAAATAGGTTGCAAACAGTATAGATAACAATTTTACCTTTAAGAGTTGAAATATGTAAGCAAGAACAAAGGTATAGAAAGATAGCATGTCAGGTGTTAACAATTGTTATTTCAGAATAGTGCAATTATACATCTGGTTTGTTCCCCATTTTGTTTATGTATGTTGCACAATTTGTTTACAACATATACTCATTGGTTTTATAAATAGAAAGTGAAAGTTTTGTTGTTGTTTTGTTCTATTTTTAATAGAATGATTGGAGGAAGAAATAAGTTATTTTGGGTACAAAGGTTAGAAATTGCAGTCCTTGACTACACATGTGGCAATGAATCACAGATGACTTATTATTTCATAGACCATCTCTGCCTTCTCAGTGAAAGTATAACCTCCATGAGTAATAGTATTATCATAAACAATAGCCATTTGCTTCTGTGCGTTTTACCATCACCAGGCACTGGTTTGGGGATTTGACCTATTTTACTTATTTATTCCCCACAGTCACCCCAGTAAATAGGCACTATTATTATCTACACCGTTAGAAGAAACCAAGTAGCCTGTCAAATTACTTGCCCAAGGTTATTCAGCTAGGAAATAGTAGAAATGAAATTGGAGACCATGTCTTCCAGAAATCACAAAAAGAAAAATTCTGTAAATGAAAGACAGAAATCTCCTTTGCAGATTCTCAGGATCCCAGGGTTCAAGCCACAGTGGGTATCCTCTAATCTATAAGAACCTTCAGTCTTATCTCTACATGTTCATTTATTCTTAGAATCAAAACTGTACCAGAGAACAACTGTCTCCAAGAAACTTTTCCATGCTGCTAAGTAAAAAGTAGGCATCAGTACATATTTGCTAAATAATAATAGAAGTTAACATTTATCGAGTGTTTTGGTGGCTAAGAGTTTCTATCTGATGTTGACTCTCTTATTATTCCCCCTCAGACAAATAAGGACACTGAGAGTTAAGGTATTCCAAGATCCCAAAGTAAGGAGTGGAGCTAGTTTCAGGTCCAGTTAAATCTTACTCAGGAGTTTATGCTTTATATCACCATTCATCTCACAGAACTTCTGCTGAGTAGCAGCCCTATAACAAAGACCATATTCAAGAAATGGCACTCTCTACTCAAAGTCATGTCATATAGACACACTACTAGAAGCTGACAATTGCCAATGTTTTCTTTGCCTTCTTGATTTGATTTCCCAGATCACTACCTACAGGAAGTCATGCTTCAGACTGGAAAACATCAGCCCATGAATTAACAACATAATTACTGCATGATATCAGCCGACACTGCACAGTAGTGAACAGGTGTCCTGGTAGAGTAAGATTAATGAAGTGACTGCCGCAGGAGCTTGTCAGAGCCACAATTTCTGGGAACAGAGTCATCATGCTAAAATTGCAAAGTGTGGATAAACTGAAGCTATGCTCAGAGAATAATCTTGGCTCTCCTGGATGAGGTTCAGACCATAGTACAATTCGTAAAAGTGAAATGTTACTATTTTTACATTCACAAAATTGGAAAAAAATTTGAACGTTGTTGTAGTACCAAGGATATTTAGCAATAATACTCCCCAAAAGGACACATTATTGTACAGTATTTTAGTCTACAGCCATACCACCCAACTCTGCCTCAAACTGGTTAATTTCCTAATGTTCAGATTCTCAATACTGATTTATTTTGGAATAAAAGATAATTGGCAAAGATATGAATAGTAGAGGGTGAGGTCAATAACAAAAGTAGGGATATCAAATTCAGATTGCATGATGAATGTTTATAGGACACTTGAACTGCACGCCCCTGCCTTTTAGTCATTTCTATCAAAGAATGAGCATTCGCCTGTTTTATTTAACAGAGTCAGAATCATGGTGTACAAGGTCATGGTAAGCACCATCCCTATAGGTAATATGTCTCCATCATAGTACTTTAACAATTTTTCCAGACTCTTCAGAAAACTTATCTTTTGCTCTATTCTATACTAACTACCACTCCTAGGTTATTGATTGACATCCCTCAGTGGCAAAGATGTCAATAACAACCCAAGACTTCACTGTTCTCTAATGCTTCTTCATCTCTGCTCCTGGATCATTTGCTTGAAAGTGTCTAAAATCACTGTAAAATCCATGTTTTTTTCTAGACTGAAACTCTATAAACAGTCAGAAACTATCCTACTTTTTGGCATTAGTCTCCAGAACATGAAACAAAAGCCAGAATGAGAATCCAAGGGAAGAACATAACCACTATGAGAGCTTGCCAGCCAAGAGTACTTACAGCATGTAACACTCATGCTCATTGGCTAAGAGTCTACAGTATGTTCTTTTAACTCTCACTGGAGGAAAGCAAACTGAATTTTTCAGAACAATCGACAAACAGATAGAACTATATCTGCTTGACCTGTGTTCTCCCCATCTCTCCTTTCATCAGCCTATCCATCTTTAAACACATAAGGCAAATTTAAGAGAAAATAGTGCTATAAAAATCAGAGTTGTTTGGAGAAGTCTTTAAAGAAAAATACTCAATAACAATTTTTGCTGATATTTTTAGGCAGCTACTATGTGACTGACTCATGCCAGGTACTGCCACTGTTTGGGAACATAAAATACACATAAGCAATTGTTGGGGTCTAAAATTTGTCTTTGCCCACAACACAGTTAATATAACCTGTAATTATTTTTTTCCTCCCCTATAAAGGAGTTTTTCAATTCTTGCCTGTTCCGTCATTCAGTTGCCAATTATTCATTTTCTTCTGTTTCCATATGATAGGTGCTACCAAGGAAAATTGAAGGATTTAAAATGAATTATTAAATTTTATGGAAATATATTTGTGCACATGATAAAGAACATCCAAATACTATCACTCTCACATAACTAATGTTCACTTTCTCTCATTCAAAAGGTTTGCATCTTTCCTTCTTTAATATCTTTCATAAATTTGTTCTCCAGGGAATGCTGGCTGCTGTTAATTACGCATATCAAGTCCCGCTGTGCCAGAGGAAACTTAATTATTCTAATTTTCAAGGTCATAGAAATATCCAGAGGTGCCAGTTATGACAGCCCAAAGAATAATGCTAGCACAAGGGAATCAAAGACAGGACTTGTTATGGAAGGCTGGTTACAACCCTGTCCACAGAGCTGTGCTGAAGGTTCACTAGCTCTACAACCAAAATTAAACTCCTTGGGACAATCCCCGCTCCAGAGTGACCTGCCAATGAACCTAAAAATAAATTGGAACTCTTCACACCAAGGATGGGCAGGTCTGGAGACAGGGAAAGGATTCCCTTTCTCTTTTGAGACAGGAAGTGCTTGAGCAATCACTTTACAAAATCACTTACGCCTTCCTGCACATCTACTGAGGGTTTCAACCAGGAGGGGGAAAGAAAAAAATATGAAAGAAATTGCTTTGTAGAATTCTAAACAAAAGCTGTTCTCCAGTTTCTAGAAAAATTATCTACAAGTTAAATTTCAAGAGTCTGACCAGTAAGGATCAAGATTCTATGTTAAAACATTGATTTCTTGAGGAATTCTAATTTGCAAGGCCAAGCATAACAGAATTTTCAATTTTGCAATGAAAATGGGTCATACTGAAAAACTAGTTTCTAAACAACACAAATCTATCTAATAACATTTCAAGGGAGTATAACCCATAATTTGTTCATACTCTCAGTTTAGCATAGCCACAGGAATAATGCTTATTTTATTCTCCTAATATTACCATGCATAAGATAAGTAGACTTTTGGATATCTTGGTTTCTGGAAGGTATCTTTGATTCACCTAATGGAGACATAATTCCAACTTCCCATGACTAAATCTGAGTGAGATTTACTGCTCTCCTCCTACTTCTTTGTAGCAGTGAATCTTGCTACTGCTAATTATTTCCAGTCCTGTGTGCTTCATAAGACCTTGTAGGAACAGAGGCTCTGATATTATATCTCTTCAGTGCCTCTTTCTAGCTCATTTGTAGAGATCTTCCAAAAAGTCTACTAATGGGAATTGTACCCATAGAGCCCCTCCCCTCTATTCTACCCTCAGCCACAAGGAAGCTGATCTCTGATCAGAGATGCAATTTAAATCAGGGGCCCACTCCTGCAGAAAGGCTGTGCAGACTGTCTTTGAAAAGGATGCAGTTTAGCATTCAATACAAAAGTTTAAAACTGAAATTACGAACTTTAAACTGCTAAACATCATGTTAACTACATTTGAAAGAAAAAGACTTTTTAAAGAAGTAAAGCTTCAAAGCAATGATGAGACCTAAGCTGGATTGCCAAAGCCCAGGGTGGTCAGATGAGGCAGTAGTGTTTACATAGGTGTCTCAGCCCATCCCGTCCATCAGTGCTAGGGCAACATTCACCTCAGCTCAAGAAAGTGGTAACAGCAGAGCAAAACAAAGCATGCAGAAGGAAGCCATGAGACTCAGTGTACCCACTCAGAGCCAGTGTCAGGGGAAAGAAGTTCAGTGGCCAGGATAACTTCATAAGAATGAAGTACTTATGACTATTAATAAAAAAAGGAGTTAGAATTCTCAACAGAGAATTAACAAAGATGAAGTAAACCTCAAGGAGAAAATTTATTGTTCTTAGTTATCTAAAATCTTGTTTTGGATTCTAGATTACAAAGGACCCTCATGCCACAATGCAGAGATCAGTGGCTCTAAATTGGGCATAGTGACAAGTCAAATCCATGTGATTCTGAATGCAAAAGAGCAGGGAGCTCTTTCCTGAATTATAATTCCAACTTTTCAATTTGGCAAAAAGCACCAACTCAGCACAAGGTGAAAATACTGTACTCAATTTTCAGCTCCACTGTTAAGGAACCAAATCAGCCTTCTGCAAGTTATTGAATTTTTCTGTGCTTAAGTTTCCTCATCTGAACTTTACCCTATACTCTATACCCTATACCATGTTTTCATGAGGATATAATTTCCCTTAATATACCCCTGCCCTCTCTTCCACCCTTGACTTATTCCCTTCATTTCTAAGAGGAGTGACTCGTTGATTCAGCACATTTTGGAAGACCAACTGAAGTATTTCACTCAGCTCTGAACTTCTTCATCTTGAGATTAACTGTCCACAAAAAAAACCAATTCAACTATTCCTACAGGGCTCAGATGCTGCTGCAGTTTGGGGAGCAGGTGAAGAGGTACTGCATCCTTTTGTATAATTCTGGAATTCAATTTTTGCAAGTACATTGGGCTCTGATGCCAGCCTACATCCACCAACTCAGGATTTCATAAAGCAAAATAGGGGAGAGAATGTTGTCAAGAGTAAATGAGAAAGTTCTGAAACTACCTAACACTGAGCACAGTCCAATGTAAGATTTCATTAAACGATGGCTGAATCAGAATCCTGCATCCCCTGCTGAACCCACAACCTAGGAGGGCCCAGCATGAAGTGCCCGCCAGCTGCACACTTCTCTAGACTCAAGACAGCCTGGCACCTGAGCAGTCACATGCTGCCCTTTGGAACTGCATGCATAGCAACATCTGTGAGTCTTGTAGTACATTCTGAAGTAACAGCATGAAAAAACTTAAGAGCAGAATGCAGAGATGAGTGGCTCTAAACTGGGCTTAGTGACAAGTCAAATCCCTGAGATTCTGATTGCAAAAGAGCAGGAAGAAAGGAAGCGTGAAAACACCCGTTCTGTTTTCCTAACACACTTTCAGTAGGCAACAAGAAAATAATTAAGTGGGGAGGGAGAAATACCTAAGCAAACTCCAGCTGAAGTTGGTAGCTTAGAGAATAAGAAAATCCATTTGAATCCTGAGCAAACACTTTTGCTGAAAACAGATTCATGTTCTATCTTCAGAAATATTAAGAGTATTTAGAGATTTTGTTCCACCTGCAAATGTGCTCTGTGTCAACCCATGCATATTATATAGATTTTGCATCTTTTTAAACTATTTTTTAATTTTTTATTTATTTATTTTTTATTTTTACAGAGTGTATTTTGATTCATTGTACACAAATGGGGTACAACTTTTCATTTCTCTGGTTTTGCATGATGTAGATTCATACCATTCATATAATCATACATGTACATAGGGTAATGATATCTGTCTCATTCCACCATTTTTCATACCCCTGCCCCCTGCCTCTCTCATTTCCCTCTACATAATCTAAAGTTTCTCCATTCTTCTCTCTAGATTTTGCATCTTAAAAATTCATAAGGATAAGAAATTTCCAACATGAGAAGTAATATAATAATTTAATGACAGGCTGAAGATTTATGATTTATAATACCATACAGTTATTTGGCCCCAGAAAACCAGAAACTGGACAGTGTCACCTCTTAACTGGAAATGTACGTAAATCCAGGTGTGATCATGAAAAAAGAGAGGAAAAATACTTGCAGAGTACAAAAAATTCATTAGGCCCTCAGAATAGATATGACTATTATGGAGCCAGCATTTACTGAATGCTTATACTTTTTGTTGTATTTCTTCCAAGCACTTACATGAATTAATTTACTTAATCTTCACAGCAACCCTAAAAAATTAAGTGCTATATTTATCTCCACTTATAATTAAGGAAACTGGCTACAGAAAATCAAAAAGACTCATCCATTGTCACACAAGTAGTTAAGGGGCTGAGCCAGGAGTTGAATCCCACATGCCAGGTCCTTGCCTCTCACAAGTCCTCTCCCTTATTCAAAAATGACCTTGAAAATTTAGATTAATTTAAACCTACTTCTGGTTCCTTGCTTTCTGTCAGTGCATCTGCAGGTTTCTATCCAGCATCTACCCTTCTGAAAAACTACAGCACAGGTTGCTCAGGACAGCTCTGGACAGGTCTAGCTTCCCCTCCAGGGGCTCATGGGATTAGCCTCAGATAAGAACCATTTCGAATCTTTTCTTTCCACTTCTTCCAAAATCATTTCCACATCCCTCGCTGCTGCAACTAACTCCTGGCTAACTCATAAGAAGACACTATATACAAGGTAATTTTCCCCATGGGAACCTCACCCAAATATAGTAAATGAAAGGCTTCTTTCTCTACCCAATAAGATGAGAGAAATTTCATTCTGTGATCTTACCCATATTGTCCTCATAGGTAAAAGTAAAGGAATTACTTTACTTTTTTATAATTACCATACTTCAGTTTGGTGTAAATGGAATTTTCTTTTTAACTTATTAATACTAGGGCACCATGCAACTAAAACTGATAATTTAGTGGTCCAGAAGAGCACAGCTCAGAGTCCCACATTTACTCTGCTTAATCTCTACCTACAAGTAGATATTATTGTCCTCACCTCATAGAAAAGAAAGTTGAAACTTGAGAAGATAAATAATTTCTCCATGGTAACTCAGGGCATGCATAGTGAAGTCAGGATTGTAGTCCTATCAGCCTAACTCCAGAATGTGTGCTTAAAGCACTACACACACACACACACACACACACCCCACACACACTCTCTCTCTCTTTATCTCTCTCTCTCTCTCTGCCTCTCTCACAAATCATTTCCAGGAAGCTAGAGGTCACTTTCATAATCACTAATAGGCTGCATTCAGTCAACATTTTTGGCAAACTAATTTGTTCTTTGGTATGCCAAATTTTACAGATTCAGAGATGAATTCTGAATAGCTTATATTCCAAGCAATGTTAAGAGGTCATGTTGGAAATGCAGACATAAGTCTGTAAACTCAGAACTATCAACTCAAAAGACCCTTGGCAGGTATTTTCTTTGCTCACTACCTGGAACTATAGAAAATATTTTTGCATGGATGAAAAACTGGATATGGAAGTATCCATCTCCATTTGCAATGATACAAAGATCCCAGTATGTTAAAGATTAGGAGATAAAAGGCAAAAATGAACATAGTTTGGTATTAATATAGAATTATGAATACAGCCTATGGGCATATGGATTCCTTTACAGTTCAATGCATGGGAAGATAGAGTATAGAAACTATGTTCAAGAAAATGGTAGTATATATTTCTTTGTAAGAAAATTGTGTAAAAGGGAAAAATCACTATGAATGTTACTATCTCATAATTTGTGGTCTTTGGTATTTTACGGTTAAGATATATGGTATCCCACAAAAGTTCATGTGTGACACAATGCAGAAATTTTCAGAGATAAAATGATTAGATTATGAGAGGTATAACCTAATCAGTGGATTAATTCACAGGTATGGATTAGTGGGTAGTAACCTTTGGCAGGTAGGGTATGGCTGGAGGAAATAGATCACTGGAAGGGTGTGCCTTGGAGATTGCTATTTTGTTCCTGGTGAGAGGCACTCTGTTCCCTGGCTATCATATCCTAAATTCTTTACTCCGCCATGCCCTTCCACCACAATGTTCTGCCTCATCTTAGGCCCAGAGCTGTGGAGTCTGACTGTGAACTGAAACTCTGCAACCATGAGCCAAAATAAACTTCTCTTCTACGTTGTTCTTGTCAGGTCTTTTGGTCACAGTGATGCAAAGCTGACTAAACAGGTATTTTTAATTAATTGAGAAATTTGTTCTAACTCAATATCAGTTAGAAAACCAACTTAACTAGAATTAGATCTAAAAGGGAATAAAACAATCTGAGAAAGGGGCTCAGTGAGGAGCTGATGGGTAAGACATGGGATCAACAGAGAGTGATAATTGACAAGAGGAGTCAACTGCTTCTGCCACTTTCCGGTTCAGGAAAACTAAGTGAAATACCCAACACCTCTTGACTGGCTTAATATCCTCATCTGTAAAATATAGAGAGTAACAGCTATATCTCACAGGGCTGTTTTGTAATGATGCATAATCACTTAGTATCATTCATAACACATGCTAATTATTATTTTGATTTCTAGTTTGACTTTCCATAGGCTGTCCCCTCTACCTCCTCTGTCTCTTCCTCCTCCTCTTCTTCTTCCTCAAACTTGATCTTTACTTTCTTTGACCTGGCATCAGTGACTTTAGGTCAATGAAACGTTACATGTATATGTAACTGCACCAGATAGGTAAATCCCTTTGAAGAAACTCAGTCATGTGTCCCTAAAAAGGGATGATTAGCAAACAAATGAAGTAGGAGTTCAACTTACACTTCAGTTGTGAACAACATAATTTGTTAGCATCAGACCTTTTGCCCCAACAGCAGACTTCAGAAAAAGAAAATACTGATTAACCTGAAGTCATTATTACAAAACTTTAAACTGCAAAATTCCACATCTACTTGCTAAAATCACCCCCAGTACACTTTCAGCATTGAAGAATATAATGAAGAAAATAGGCCCCAGGAATCAGCTAAAATCCCCCCCAGTACACTCTCAACATTGAAGAATATAATGAAGAAAACAGGCCCCAGGAATCAATCACAGAACAGAAAGTCAGCAAGGCTCCTTGTGGATTTATAGGTAATTTTTCCTTATGGAAGATAATACATATTTAACAAACATTAGATTCACTCATAATCTCAAATGTCATCAGAATCACTTATAACTGGTGTCCCTGCCTTAGAGCTCCAGACTGATGGAATCATTTTCTGTGAATCTATATTTTAATATAAAACTCAGTTGATTCTAAGGAATCTAGGTCCAGGCTGGGCCATTATTGATTCATATGGAATGTCTTGCTCTACCCTGAGTAATGAGCTCAAATAACCCAGACAGTGAATGGAAGATTTGTTTTCCCTCCTTCAAAGGAACTAGGTAGGAATTCTTCTGGGAAGACAACATAAACCAGTTCTCACCCCCAAACTGTGTCAGAATCTCCTGGGAGGCTTTGAAATCCACAGCATCCCCAGCTTGCACTGCCCTGGGATAGTGCCCTGAGCACTGATATTGCTGGGGAGGGAATTATAAATTGATTTTGAAACACAGCCAAATGTGAGAGATATTGACTTCAAACAGTGCTTCTGTTTGCTTGGACTGCCTTAGCAAAGTACCACAGATTGGGGGTCTTGAACAACAGACTGTTTTCTCAGTTTCTCAAGTCTGAGATCAAGATGTCAGCAGATTTATCTTCTTCTGTAGCTTCTTCTGCCTGAAACTTCATGTCATCTTCCTTCTCGTAGGTCCAAATCCAAACTTCCCTCTTTTATAATAAGGTTGCCAATCATATGGGTTTCAGGCCCATCCTAATGGCCTCATTTCAGTGTGAAGGTTGTCATTATGATGTCTTCTTCCTCCTTCTTCTCATCTTGATCAATTTCTCCTCCATCTCTTCCTTCCTACTCTTAACTCATCCTCCTTCTCTTTCCTCTTATTATCACAGTGCAAAAACAGCATGGCATGTTGAAATAGATGGTCAAAAGTGAAGAGCTCATGGAGAAACAGCCATCTTCCCACAGATAATGGATTGGTTTCTTGCAAAAGCTCTTCAGGAAATATCTCAAAATGTCATGTTTAAAATGAAAATAAAATATGTGCTTTGTGCTAGACTGGCCTCGGTGACTTGCAAAACTAACTGGATAATTCTCATGAGTAAGAGACCACATGACCATTCATCTTTGGTTTTCAACCTCTGTTCTCATGGCCAAGTCAAGGGCTTAACTCACATCCTGGCAATAGTTCAAAAGAGCCTAAGAGAACCTGAACATTTCTATAAAAACAGATTTTAAAAGTGAGTTGCATTAAATTGTTAGAAAGAAAACACATATGCCAGGAATTTACTCAGTAGCTCTGCAAGGATTTGACAATACAGTGCAGCATGCTCTTGGAGACTTGTGACTACTGACATTCCATGTCTGCTCCCCAACAGCTGCACCAAATTAGGAAATCTTATTTTTAGGAACAATAAACTAGGAAGAGCCTCTCCTCTGTCAAAAGAGTGGTTTGCTGATTTGATTTTTCTCTGAGTTAGAAGATTTCAAATTGCCCTTCTAGGTTTGAAAGCACAGTTTGCATGAAGTTATGAGACATGAAAATATTTCTTGACTAAAACTTTTAAATAGCTACATTTGCAATTACAATCAATTCAAAACAGACATGCAAGAGAAATGAACCTTTGGAAGGTGCATTAACAGACCATCCCTTATTTGTGCTCATATCTCACCATCAAGGTTGTCAGGGGACTTCCATAAATCATGCACTGTTTCATTTGTTATTAAAATCATGTTTGGAAATAGGAGGAAAGGAGTTTTGTCTTCATTTTAGAGAATGCTGAGTTTGGTGAGGTCAGACATCTCAGCTCAAATACCTCATCTAATAAGTGGTGTGGAAAAACTGAACCTTTGGTCTTCAGAGATGTAGCCTGAGGATTTTTTCACTACATAAGACATGGACAATTCCCTGTGGGGTTTCATCAAAGGAAGACATCTTGTTTTTTTGGTTCAGTAGTGTGAAAATATGATTTCCCTGGGTACCAGACAGAAAGGAGATGTAAGCACATTAAAACATACTGAAGGTAGGCAGATTCCTGGAGCAAGGGAGTCTGAACCAAGTCATGTCCCCATTCCCTTTGCCACCCACTCTGCAGGCAACTCTTGTGTCTACCCAGTCACTGCTTTGTGAAGATCATTAAGTCTGTATTTTCCAAATGATTTTGAAATTTCCTCAAGTCAGAGAGGAGATAGATGCATTTAATTTATATGTTTATTTACATTTAATTATTACATGTATTATTATTTAGCAATCTGAATACCACAAGTGCTCAAATATATTTCCTAAGTTTTGTACCTAAAAAATAAGGCTAATAATTTATTTTAGGGCCTCAAACCTCATAGAATACCTCATTAGAGAGATGCATTAATTTTTACAATGTCTTTTTTCTAGAGGATCCACCGGGCATGAATACGCCTTTAGAAAGTGGCAGTAGAGGTAGGGGTAAGTCTCTGAGGGGGTCTTTCTAGAGTTTACTCAAGTGGTATCCAGGGCAAGAAGATGATGAGATTCAGATAAAATACATCCCCAGGGGCTTCTCTGCCTACAGGGGCTGAACCAAGAATTAATTAGGTTGTTACTATTTCTATCTTAAATCCTTACCTAGGTCTACTTAGGTCTGTGTCATGGTCAAATGACTGAAAGTGAAAAGACCTGTTTTACAGCAGTTTAAACACATACTCCCCTAATTGGCATGGGGTACCATTTTTTGTTTTAAATCAAGGGGACAGACAGCAGACTCTCTGGGTTCTGATATGGAGCAATGAAATGAATCAAGCAGCTGAAAACTGATAATACAGCCCAGCACACACTGTGGAGTTTCAATTGGTCATATTCACCCCTCCTGATTTTAGGGTCAGCTGTAATTCATAGTCAGTGCTAAAATGTTCAAAGAAGTATTTATTATCTTCCAGGCACAATTTACTGCTTTTGATTATTCATTTTTTCATTACTGTGGAGAAAGCAAGATTAAATTATTTCAGAAGCAACCGCTTATATTAATCTTTTAAACACATGCTCCATCTAAAACTCTCTGTCAGGCAAACAGATATAATTCCTGCTGCCAAAATAGCCACAGATAAAAGTAAACCAACACTAAATAAAAATAGTTCTAGAATACCACATGTGGTGGAAGAAGAAGGAGCAGACAGACGAGGCAATACAAAGTGGAGGATTCAGAGAACGGGAGGGGCGGAGAAGGATGCTTGAGAGTTCATTTATTAAACCCAGTAAATTTATTCCATTAACATTTTAATTTCAAAAGTAATTTAAATTAGCACTTTATTTAACTGTGAAATTAGATTACCTCTGTTTAACATGCAGTACACTTATGAACTTAATAAATGACAAGTAGTAAGGTAGGCGTCATATCACATCTTTGAATTCATACAAATTGCATCCCCCTGCAATAGATTGGAAACAATTGCCCCATTTTACACAATAGAAGCTGGAAACTCAGAGAGGTCAAGGGATGTGCCTGAGGTGACTCAGCTAGTTAAAAACATAGCCAGAACTAGAATCAACTCAGAGACAAGCCCTTTCTATTATACCACTCAGGTTATTGTATATTTGGAAAGTTTGGAGTTTGAGGACACAGTTATTACTACCCATAGGTCGAATGTTACTTTTTTTTCCATTATCAATCCTTATTGTAAGTCTCCTCAAAAACCTTCAAGACACTGCATTCTATATCACTTGATCTCTGTCCTCAGGGTCTGTTTCTTTGATTGACACTGCACCAGTGATCATTCATTGAATGGAGACACCTCTTAACATTCTATTGCCTTTCTTCTCTACATGCTAAAGGCTCAAACTATGAATACCACATATGACTTTCTGCCTAAGATCTTTTAATGCTAGTCACAGAAGTACACATTGCCCATGCAGGGTAAGCCAGAAGGGTCAGAGTGAGTCTCATGGAGACAGTCCTCAACCAATTATGGATAGTCTGAGACTCATAGGCTATGATGGCTTCCTTACCCCTCAACTGGGGTAAATCTTCCGTATGCTATGAACAGTTTATCAGAGCTCTCCAGTAGACTGAGCTCTACTTTCCCATTGTGGCACCTTCTCTACCTTACTTCCTTATTCCCCTACTTTGCTTTCAGGGACCATGCCCTAATAAAATAATTTAATTCAATCTTCATTTCCAATTCTGCTTGTTAGGAAGTCTTAGCTAATACAATAACTAAGCACCACCCTACGCATCTCTAATTGTGCACAGTACTCTCCATGCAGAACATTTTTCCCAAGCATATCCACCTTGTTAAAATATCCACCCTTCAGCCTCAGTGCTAACCTCCCTTCTTCCAACACTCCTTTGCTAACCACCCTAACAGAAATTCACCCATCCAGAGAACCATGAACCTCTCAATAGCATACCTCAGTAGGTCTCCTATGAGGATATTTACATATGCATTTGCTTCCACTACAATCAGGGACAAAATTATGAGCTCCTGGAAGGCAGATACCTTGACATGTTTATTCTTGCATTCATTAGTACAACTGTGCTTCCATGAAGTGGACAATTGCTAAATGTTGAAAAAAAAAGTGAACTTTGGAAATAGTCCTCAATAAAACCATGTGTTTCTTATTGAAGGACACTTTGTTATGGAATTTTTCCTCTTATCTTACAGGGAGATCTGGCTTTCACATTGTGGAATAAATATGCTTAATAAGACAGAACACATTAGAGAAAGGTGCTAAAATACTCTTGATTTTCTGATACGTTAGCAGTTTTCCATAACTCCCCATATCTCAGTAATATCCTATGGAGTATCAAACCCTAAATTTCTATTTTTTAACTAAAATTGTGTTTTGCATATAAAATGAAAAATTCAAACAATGAATAAAACTATAAAGAAGAAGGAACAAATTACCTTTATTCTGGAAATGGATAGTGGTAATGGTTGTATAATGATAAAAATATATTTAATACTATAGAACTGTACACTTAAAATACTTAAAATGATAAATTTTATGTCATGAATATTTTACTATAATAAATGGCACAACCACTTAAGAAAATCATTGCCACCACTTTGGTTTATATCCTTTCCAGAGTTTTATGATTGAAAACATAAGGCCAGGAGGGCTGGGGGCATAGCCCAGTGGTAGAGTGCTTGTCTGGCATCAAGCATGAGGCCCTGGATCCACTCCCTGGCACAGCAAGGGAAAAAAAAAAAAAGCAAGCACAAGCATAGGCCCTCATGCGTTTAAACTAATATGTGAAATAATTCAACATTCATAATTAATTTTAACTATTATTTATTTATTTAACATATTTATTTATTCAACCAAATCCCCCTTATTAGAAATTGAAGTTGTTACTAGTTTTAAATAATTGCTTCTACAAAGGTTTCTAAAGTCAGAATTGCCAGGACACATTTTCAAGTTTTCACACTACATTGCAAAATGCAAAACTAACTTTTAATACTCTCATCTTTAAAAGAGAGGATCTTTCCCTTTCATACACGGTTACTCAATTGCTCTCCTTTAGCATGAGGCTACTCATCTCTCTGTTTGAGTCTGCATCCCTCTCTCTCTTTTTATCCTCACCAATTAAAGCCATCTAGTGCCTCTCATCCTTCCGCTGACTAATAATTGGAGCTCATATTCCAGGTCCTGACATTCGAGATTGACCACAATCCAGTTTTAACAATGTTTTCAGAGTTGGTCTCTAGTACTTGCATTCATGCATTACACAGCAGAGTCAAGCTGGATTATTCCCACTAAAACCCTTAATTCTCTGCTTCTGTTTCTTCCTGGAATATTCTAACCCACCATTGGCACCTGTTAGAAATCTTTTCCTTTTTTGCAGTCCAGCTCAAAGTGGAATGCCCCCTGCCCTTCTTCATAATCCATCAAAATAACTCATGTTTACTCAGTGCACATTTCAAGTTTAACAGCCCCTGAAAACCATATCTTGTTTAACTTCAAACAAAACAGGTCTATAAACTAGACTGAGATAATTGCCCTTTTTTTCAAAAAGATGAGGATACTGAAACTTGGAAAGGATAAGTAATTTGCCCAAAGGTCACACAGCTAATAAGAAAGTGAACCCCTCATGTGTTCCTCAAGGAAATTTCCTTAATTCAGAAAGTTGGTCAAGCAAAAGAAATACAGATTTTGGAGATTTGGTAAAAAATGTATATCCCTAAACTTTCTTTGCCATAATTGAAATTTCTATAAGTACCAATATAAGACTATTTCCTTAATGTGAATTTATTGTCAGATTTCATTAAAACAAAACAAGGCAGAAAAAAAAAAAAAAAAAGAAAGTGAACCAGATTCAAAGCTAGTCATTCTGCCCCAAATAATCACTGATAATTAACAAAGTGAAACCTGGGTGTGGGGCACACACCTATAATTCCAGTGACCCAGGAGGCTGAGGCAGGAGAAACTCAGGTTCAAAGCCTGGGCAATTTAGCAAGACCCTACCCCAAAAATGTGTGTGTGTGTGTGTGTGTGTGTGTGTGTGTGTGTGTGAGAGAGAGAGAGAGACTGGAGACTTAGTAGTAGGTAGAACACTTGTCTAACATAGTTAAGGACTGGGTTGAATCCCCAGTAGTGCAATAAACAAAATAAATGTGCAAAAATTATAACTTGGCCTTAAGTTTTCTTATAGTTAAAATGAGTAAACTGCATTCAATAACCATGGAAGTATGTTCAACTCTGATATTCCATGAGATTTTAAGAGCATTTTAAATATTTCCTATCTCAGTTTGCATTCCTCAAACCAAAGGTGAGAGTTTACTTGGTGACCACTCAGAACATTTCTTATGTAAATAAGATTTTTCCTCTAAATCCACTAGAGATAGCAATGAAAAAAATCACAACATACTAAATAAATACAAAGCATTGCCATTACTACTTCTTCGAGATCAATCCATGAATGGTAATTCCAGCAAAAATATAACTAATAATGCAAAGAGAGGACTTGAGATAGCACTAGGAAACCAATGTCATAAAACTACTTCTCAAGTGAGTTGGAAATTTCAGGAGCCTTTCACAGGAAATATTAAACACATCAATGCAATCCATCTTGATTTTCTTTTAGGGGCTGCTGTGCCAGCCACCTTGTCCTGACTGGTGCTCAGCAAGCAAGAAAACATAGAACAGGAACCAGGATTCAGAAATGGACCTGTCAGAAATTGGGAACTCATAGGCCAAAATGGAACAGATGGACTCAAGCTGGCACAGGGCACTGAGTCAGAGGTTGATCTTGTTAGGACCTCTCTTCAGGGCATGAGAAGCAGAGTTTCACCTTTGCCTATTAGAAGAGTGTTTGCTAATGCCAACCCAAGTACTAAAGAAATAATGCCAGGAATGGGGCCTGAAATCAGGGTCCCTGAAGACATATTGAGTTGACAGTGCTGAAGTCTGAGGGTAAGAACCTGTTCTTCCACAATGCAAGTTCTGGCAAAGCTAAGATATTCTGGGAGTGAAACTGAAGGGACTCCTTCTGACCTGTGAACCCTTAGAATGTGCACAGATGGAAGAGAACACATCATTAGACGTTGCTTTACTTTATGCATTAATATGCTAGTAATGGGACAATAACTTGACCACTCTGATGACGTGAGGCCAAGAATCACATTTCATTTAGCTTAAAATCCTCAGCATGGGCTGGGGTGTAGTTCAGGGATATAGCACTTGCCCAGCATGTGTGAGCCCTGGGAATTTGATCCCCAGTACCACAAAAAAATGCCCTAGTACATGCCACAGTACCAGGCAAAGAATAGACCATGAAAACACAAATACAAAAAGAAGAGGAGGGGTCCTAAAGAAAAACTTCCTTAAAAGTCATATCATAGCTTCTGGCTGAGCCTTGTGATTCGAATACCCTCTAGAAGCTGTCACAGTGCAGAAAACCAGGCAAAAGCTGCCCACTGAGCACTGAAATTTCACATATAAGGATACTGCTTTAAACATCATCTGGGCCATACATTGATAAAAAAATAAAAATAGCTACATTTAATGAATATTTTTCAGATACCAAATAATTTGCAAATTGTTACATTATCCTTACTCAATCCCCAACACAACCCTGTGAAGCAGGCCTTAAGTAACCAAGCTACACAGGAAGAAAGAGGCCCATGGAGGTTAAGGAGCTGTGCTACACAGCTAATCAGTAGCGAAGACTGATTCTGAGTTGAGATATGCCTGGTTCTAGAGCAGTGCTGTGAACCAGCACCAAAGTCCTAAGCTGGGAAATGGAAGGAGGGCAGCAGAGATTCCAAGCCACTATATCCTACTTTCATCATGATCAGGGATGTCTGGAGTGGTGACACTTTTTGGGAAGGACTGGGAGAGCGCAAGCTTGCCTGACACATTAAATGTAGGAAAAAAGGCAACCCTTTTTCAGCCCAAATACTGACATAGATCATACTGATCACTGATTTGTGGAATATGTGAGACATGAGCCCTTATTATACTTTAGCTGTCAGTAGAAGTGATGCAAATTGCTATGCATGTAAGATTCTAAGATAACTGCCCTCCCCCTTGGTCCTCTTGCTAGTCACATTCATTGGGAATTGCCAGTGAGGATCATAAGCATCCCAAGCAAGGAAATTTCATTTCACTATTGTCTTACTTTTCTGGACTAGGAATTGCTTGAGCTCTGCATACACCAGTCTCCATTAATCCACGATAAGATGATACTTTCTTGCCCCCTGAATAGTACCCTCTGAAGTTCAAGCCTCTCTACCCAAGTAAATGAATTTCCTTAAGAAGTTTTTAAGCTGCCACTTACAAAATAGTTCATGAAGATGTGGAGTTCTCTGGGAAAGCTGGTTGTACCCTCTCCTGTGAATTTCAGGACTCAAAAGCAAGCAGGGCCAGTGGGGATGTCATAATTCTAATATTCAAAAGCAATCATGGATAACTATCTCTCTGTCAAAAACAATAACAACAGAAAAAAGAAAAAACTTCATTCACAAATGCTGTTTACTGCCCTATTATTTACAACAGTGGAAAAGAACTGGGAAACAACCCAAAGGTTCTAACACAGAAGACCTAAACAAGTTCAGTGTGACAAGTGCATATGAGGAGATATTAGAGAGTAAGCATCACATTTATAAGAGGTACTTATTGCCATTTGAAAGTGTTATCTTACTAAAACACCTGACAAAAACAGCACATGAAAGTATGTAGTCAATACAATCCTTGTTCCTTAAAAAAATTCCAAAAAATGATGAGAAATACTCAAAAGTTAATGATCACATTATGATCTGATGAGATTAATCATTTCCAATTTATTCTCCTTCACACATCAAAGATAGTTTCCAAATTACAGTTCTACAATTTACAAATAATGTTTCCAAAAATAGGAAAAGCAAAACACTTAAGGAAGTCAGCACCCTGTCCAAAAGGGTGAACCAGGAAGAGATGAGTGCATTGTTTTGAAATTTTTCAGTGCCAAAATTTCAAAGTTGTTTCTCTTTCTTCAATGATGCTAACAAGGTCAAAATTAAATTTCTGCTAAGGGTTTACCAGCTAATTTGTTGTAGTGTACCATGAGGCAAAGCTGACCAATGGTTAGTTTCTGCAACTTTTCCAGAATCAGAACTTCCACAGATTCTCTGGTCACTTTTTAAACCCTTAATAGTTTATCCCACAGCAAGAGAAATGGCAACTTGTTTAATACCTAGAAAGTTATTTTTTGTGGCAATATCCAGAGGATAAACAATGGCTTCTCAGGCAAGCTAGTCATAAAGATTCTTCTCCAAATATTTCATAAACACATTTCATAAGCTATCAAAAAAATTTGGATTAAATAAGTATATGTAATGTACATCTAGTCAAAAGCCTACATTAGCAAAGATGTCAAACATTTTTGCTAGTTTTTTTATTGTTTGCTCTATTTAGTATATATGACAGCAGAATACATTTTGATTCATTGTACACAAAGGGGATACAGATTTTCATTTCTCTGCTTGTACACAATGTAGTCACACCATTAGTGTAATCATGCATGTACATAGGGTAATGGTATTTGCTTCATTCCACCATCTTTCCTTCCCCATGACTAAGTATTTTAAAAAGTCACAAGACCACAATAGCAATATCCAATGAGCTCATGCTAACAATAATAAATGTAAATGGTGACAAAACAACCCTGATAAATAGTACACCCTCAGCACAGTCCACTGGACATTAAAGGAAGCTTTGTAGCTGTGCTCTTCTGCCAATCTTCTTCCTTAAATGATATAATGGCTAGCTTTGTATGACAATTTGGTTAGGCTATGGCATTCAAATGTTTGCTCAAACGCTAGTGTCCCTCAATGTTGCCAATAAAATCTTTAGATATGATTAATATTTACAATTAGTAGATTTGGGATAAAGCTGATTGCCTTCATGATATAGTGGGTCTCACCTAATCAGATGATGGCCTTAAGAACAAAAGCTAAGGTTTCCCAAAGAAGGAATTTGCTCCAAGACTACAACTGTATTAAGTCAACAAAAGAAGAGATAACTGTTCCACTATGACATGTTTTGATATGGAGCTTTGCAATATTGTTTTTCTTAAAATACTCTAAGAAAGCCAAAATTAAGTTTGTATTAAGGGTGTACCAGCTACTTTTCGGCAGGTTTTTATAAGGCAAAGTCAACTCCTACCTGAATTGTCAACCTGCTGCTCTGCCTAACCAGTTCCCAAAATCATGTGAGCCATACACACACACATACACACACACACACACACAAACACATCTGAGAACTCTAGAGAACTCTAATATAGGTAGACTGAGCATATTTCCTAATTAGGTTGCTACAGTCCAGTTCATACCTATTGTTGCAGTGTAATAATAAAGAGCTACTCCATGTCCTTCTGACACATGTCCAAGTTTGGATGATAAATTTTATGATAACCTTACTTACAAACAGAGCTAAAAACAGATTCATGATATTTTGAAGTATTTTATGATATTTCAAAGTAATGAGTTCCTTTCACTTACAATGTTTTTCAAACTTCTCAGTGACTCACAATAAAAATATATTTTCTGTCACAATATAAAAATGACCCTTATGGTGTGCAATGCAATGGCTATTTTACTTTTTATTATGTGTCATTTCAAATGCTCTTTTCAACCCACTAACTTCATGGCATGATTCGTGGATGGCGTCATAACTCAGTTTGAAAGGCACTGGCTTAGACCAGTCCATGGCTGTCCAGTGTGGAGTGTTAATTATTGCCTCAGGTCACACTGAAGATGGGAGAGGAAGGGCGAAGCAGGAGTCTCACGCTTTACTTTGTCTGTGCTCCATCGGGTCTTAGCTATGATTTCTCCTAGCTGCACATTAGGCAAGATCAGTATCAATATATCAAACAGGAACATGATTCTAGAATGCATTTCCTTTAATGCCTCTCCAGTTTTCTACAAATGCTACATACACAGAAGGGGGAAATAAATAACACACAAACACCCTATCAGAGTATGCTCCCGTCAGTTTAACTTATGTCTAATCTGGATAATATCCCTGGCAGGAAGACCCATAAAATTTAGATCTGATCGCTGGCTATGCAATAAATTCACCAACAGCTACGCCAGGCACAATACAAGGCACAGTTTCTCTGCCACTGAGTCCCCGCAGCTTTTCATTGCAAACACAATAAAATCCAAACCCACATTCACACGCGAGGCTCTATCTGGCAGCTTTGGCCTCCTTCTCAGCCTTTTGTTCCTCTGGAAACACACTCTTAAGCACCCAACAGGATGCCGATCCACACAGGCACTCCTGCCTCCTGCCCCAGCTCTGGCCAAACACTTTGCTCCTCAAGGACTCTCCCAGCTGTCCTCCATCCCTGTGTGCTGGCCAAGGCTCTCCTCTTCAAAGTTCATTCAAACCCACCCTCTTCACAGAGCCTTCTCAGATGCTGTCAGGGACTGAACAAGTCCCATGGCCCCAAGATGGGAGGTTGCTCAAGCTGAAGGAACCAAGTTTCAACACAAGCACTTTTCCATCAAAGGGTGCCTCTAGAAACTGAAAAACTGAAGGAGGCCCAAGGAACTACTAGTAGGAGACCAGGGCGGGGTGGGGGGATGGGGGGGCGGAGCAGGAGAGGCAGCAGCAGGCACAAGGCACAGGATGCAGGAGGGTCCAGTTCAGGAATGAATGAGTTGGAATTCAAATAAGGAGAAAACTTGTGGGAAGATGTCATGAAAAAAGAAGGGAAGTTTGACTTTTCTGACTGGTCATGGCAAGGAAACGGGATGTTTCCCTGGAAGGCATATTCAATGCAATCTGACTGGACTGCCCAATAAACAATGGCTTAAGGGGTTTCCTTACAGGTGAGCTAAGGGGCTCACAGAGCAGCACGTGGTCTCTAGAGTGAGTCACACCATCATTCAAATGACTTTGTTCTGTCGTTTGTGCTGGGACCCAGACACAGTATTATATGTCATCGCTAAATATCAGCATTGTCATTTGTCACACAGAGATGAAAGTACAGCAGCTTAGGAGGTTAGGGACCAGCACAGCTCTGAAGACACCTGGAGGGCTGAGCTCACTTGAGTGACTCTCTGCCGGGGGCTCAGTCAATGCTTTTATTTTCCCTCGTATTTTACCAATTCTCCTCACCCCCTTAAAAGAGCAAAGTTGGCAGAGTCTTCAGGAGAAAAATACATGATATGGCCAACAGAAAAGGAAAGCAAATCATCAATGTTTTGAGGTTGGTTTTCATTCAATAAAATGCAAAGTATATTTTTTACCAAAAGACACTATTTCAGAAAGCTTGCTTTTCAAGTCTGTTTAGAGACAAAAAAATTTAAGATCTCCAAAAGTTGTTCATGCAAATTTCATATACTCATGTAAGCACACAATTGCTCAATTACCATACACACGTCACTTGCCAATAAAACAGGAGGAAGCTAAAAGAATAATTCAGATGCCTTAGACAAGCATAGATTGCCTCAAAAACAGATTGAAAATGATTCAACAGAGAAAGAAACACCAAACTGAAACCTGTTAATGTAAGACCAGACATCTTTGGCAATTAATTTGGCCACAAGAGATAAATTAATGAAAATGGAATCATACCTAATCTAAGAAATACAAAAAATATTTCTTTTGTAATATCAAGGCTATCAGCAACAGGAAACAAATAAATAGAAGTCACCAAAATTAATATAGTTAAATTCAAAGTGACATTTAAGTAAGAGTTAAGTTAAGCATTAAAAAGGAAATTTAACTAAAACAAAACCTCAAGAGTTACTCTTTTAGATGTATTCAGATAAAACCATCCTATTCAAAGTTCAAAGAGTGTTTTGTTTATTCTTTTGAAACACACGCTTCTATTGAGTTTTACAATATCAACAGACAGGAGAATTATTTGAGACAGGAAAATATCAGTTAATGGAAAATGAAAATGTTAATAAATGAAGACAAACTGGTTATTTTATGAGTACCACTGAAAATACATTCATAGAATAAAAATACCATCACTATGATTGAGCATAATAAACCCATTACTAGTCTTAAATGCTATGTGTGATAGAAATAGTTTAAATCAATTGAGTTACTGTTTCTTGCAATTTGATAAAAAGGAAAAATAGTGTAATTGGGAAGCAAGTGCTCCTTTGGGAGTTTAAAATAAGCCAGCTGGGTTTGTAAGTGCACTTTAATCGTTTTGTGTACTTTCCCCTTGTTTAAAAAAGAGGAAAGACAGGAAAGATTTACAAAGTCAAGATGCCAAAGTCCTGGAATTTGTAGAATTTAAATTATTAGTAAAGCTTTAGTTATGATAGTTTTTCTACTCCCAACTCACATCTGAGCTGAAGAACTGAAAGAGAACCAGAATTTTGGAACCAGAAATTTGATGTGAAGCCCCACTCAATTAAAATTAAGTCACATGGGAGGAAACAATAGGGTTCCTAGCACCAAAAAACTGAGTATCTTTACACGCAATCTTGGTTTAGCCTGTTCTACCACTGCATCTTAATTTAGTGGTCAAAAAAGTTTCAGCCCATTTTGGGGGTAGCAGAATCCATGATGTGTAGATTTAGCAATAAGACTCTCTCTTTTTGTGATTTGTGATTACCATTTGCATGGTCCTAATGAATATTAAGTACAGTAACACTCTAAGGCTGGGGTTGGCAAACTTTTTCTCAAAAGGGTCAGATAGGGATATTTTAGACTGTGTGAGTCTAATGGTCTCATGGCAAGTTCTAGACTCCACCCTCAAATAGCAATAAACTTTATAAAATCTAATATAACTTTATTTACCTACAGTAAATAAGGGATTAAAATCTAAATGGACTTTCTGTGTTTTTCTGCCTCAGGCATTCTTTAGGAAACAATCTTTCATATAAACAAGTTTCTCATCTTCCTTTAAGACATTGTGAGCTTGTCCTCTAAAGATGGCCAATATCTCATGAACCAGCAGGCTGTGATTTTTGTCATTTAGCCTGAGGGAAGGCATGATATCTCAGGTAAATTAAGAAGAGTCCAGCTGAAATTGAATCACTACCTCCAGAGTCACACTTATCTCCTTTAAGACTAGTCAGGGGCTCTGCTTTAGTGATAGGTACACAGCTGAAAATGAACAAATATACAACAACTACACCAATCACAGAAGGGGAAGGGCAGAGACTGGAAATTAAAAACCCCTGTTACCTTTCTAATTCAACCATGAAGATGATCACTATCCCAATACACCTAAAAAAAATTGAGGTCTAAAAGAAATTTGATAAATTCCTCCTATCTCTATTTAGCATCATATGATAAATCTTCATGGGAATCTTCAGCTTCCGACTCTCTGCTCTAGGCTTCAGCTTCACAAGCCCCCGACTCTCTGCTCTAGGCATCCTATAGCACTATTGACTAAAATTGGAGCATCATGAAATACTGGATCTATATAGGCTAAATAGATGTGTACCACCTGCAACCCACTACAAGGTTTTCTGCAAGTCATGCCTATTTAGAAACATGAAATTCCCTTAAATCACATTTAAGTATGCTGCATAACACCTCAAAATATAAGAACATTGCAGCAATAGAAACATTTAGCTTTCATGAAAACTTTTTTGTAATTGAATGCTTACATAAGGAAAATAAAATCCAGAGGTCACAAAAATGGTTCAGTCTCAAAAGTAGTTTTCATAGAGAGCACTAATAATTTAAGATAGAGTATCAACTGGGGGAAGGGAACAAGAAGCCCATAGGTTATCATTCAGGGAATTTAAATCAGGCTATTGGTAGAAAGGCAGGCCAGATTAAGGCCAAATTCTGTTTTAAAAACTCTTTGCTTTGTCTGTGATTTTAAAAAGATAGATTAGTATTTGGCTTCAATGTCCAGATAATATAAAATTGTTTTCACTTCAGTCCTAATGATTTCCTAAAAGTTGCAATAGGCACATCTTTGTTTGGTAAATATTGAAAGTATTATAAGCACAGGGTCTTTGTCTTTGTTGTTTATCCATAGCACCTAAGCATTTCCCAGAAAGATATGTCCATAAAAATTGGTTTCTGTGGCTAGGATTATAGCTTAGTGGTAGAGAGCTTGCCTAGCATGTGTGAGTCCCTGGATTCAATCCCCAGTACAAGAAAAAAGAATGCTCTTGTAAACAGACCTTTGATTCAGAAAAGAATCCAAGGATTTCCCAAAGAAAATTACATAATGCGTAGATCACTGCAGACAGGAGTGAGGACTCTTGGTGGCTGATATTGTCTCTAGAGCAGCAGCATCAGTAAGCACTTGAGATGGGTCCTAGGGACCTTCAAGCACAGTGAGGTAGACCTGCCATAGGCCCTGTCTTTGCCAAAGGTGTTCATTGCCTTTTGATGACTTGGCTTGCAAGGTAACACCTGGAAGACCACCAACAGGACCACAAGGCACAGTATCTAACAGATGCCTAGGGTTGTGATGATGGACACACTTGCTTTCTCATTGAAGAGAGAGGGAAGGTTGTGTAACTTCTTCCACTGAAGTTTGTTGTTCCTGTTATAATTATTCTTAAATAATTTTAAATGTGAATTTCTTCTCCCACTGAGTAAAAGATGACTTCTTCAAGATAAGTTTGCCATTTGTTTCAAATGCTTTAATAAATCACAGGGATACTAAGTGATTTGCTAACTGCAATGAAGTACCTTAGTTATTCAGTGCTATTCTCCTTTTTTATGAAAACATATTCAAAGTTAGTTTCATAGGTGATAGAATCAGAAGTGAAAGAGAACTTACATACTGTAAATGGAAACAGCTCACTTTGATCAAAAAGCAAGCGAGACTCCATTAGATGACCTGCTGAAGATCACACCCCAATCAATGAGGCAATGAAAGAGACCAGAGTTCCCACCTAATAACCCCAGGCAACCACTCACAGGAATTCTTTTGAGCAGTTTCTGTTTCAGGGAAAAGCACCTTCTAACTCTACTGCTAATGTCTCCTCTTATACATTCAAAGAAGACTGTTCTCCTGAGGTGAGGAGAGAGCAGTGAGACTGCTGACCATTGTTATTAGCAAAGTCATTCTGTAATGTTAGGTGTTCTATTGTGTTGTTTTGTATTTAACATTCTATAAGTCAATTATTTGCCATCAAAAGTGATTTAAGGTAATCTCAGCAACGTAGGAGGCTGAGGTAGGAGGATCAAAAGTTTGAGGTCAGCCACAGAAACTTAGCAAAACTCTGTTTCAAAATAAAAAGTAAAATAGCCTCTGGGTTCAATCCTCAATAGAAATAAAGAAAGAGAAACAGACAAGGAGTAGTTTAAAATTAAGATGCATAAAAACTCCACCGTCACAATTTTCTGCCCAAAGAATTTTCCATCCCCTACCATTTCCATTTCTTTTGAGTTCCTATCAACCTGTCAAATCACTTCAGACATCACTTCTTCTCTGAAGACTTTTGATTTACTCAGCCCTCCAGGAAGGATAAATATGGCCTCTTCTTGGAAGTTGCTATTTTATCTTATGCATATTTCTGTGGCTATACCCATGCACAACACTATTTAGTAATTTCTGAATTACATACCTGTCTTCCTATTATATGATATGTGCTAGGAAAGAAGAATCATATCTTCCCATTTTGGTATCCCTAGAACCTAGTATAGCATCTAAAACAATACATGGTTTCCTATGTTGAATGTGAGAGTTTCCTATGTTGATTCAGGTCTCCTGAGTAAGTTCAATTATCTAATAAGAAACACAACCCTGTTACCAGCTGACCATGAAATGTTCCCCACAGCTGTGATTTAGAAATAGCTTGCATAATTTGTTAGTTTTTTTAAAAGTAGGAGCTGAACAACAACAAAATCACCATGGAAGCTTAAGAATGAGTAAAACAGCAGGTTGTGCAAAAGCAATGATAACTAAAAGTTCGCTTTTAAACACAAAAAGGAGTCATAGGACCAAATGACTGTCTCAATACCCTCTTTATCCTTCATTCCTCTGCCAGGTCCAAATTTTGTCCTGCCTGACTGGTATTTTCCAAGGCACACATCCAAACTGCCTTGGCCAGATGCCCTAGAACACTGCCTACCCTCTCTCCAGCATCTGTCCTAGTGCCCATCCTGGGCTCCAACCAAAGGTCAAATCATCCATCTTTCTCAGCAGGGTGTGGACAGATCTGCACCTGTAAAGAATGCTAGAGAAGCCAGCAAGAGAGGGTCTTGTCAATTTTTCTGTTTCCCTCTTAACCAGGACTTACTAAACAAAGACCTCTTACAGGTGACCTCACAGTTCAATAAAATGTCATTTGTCTGGCAATACTTCTGGAGTAGATTGCTAAAACATTAACTGTGTTCCAGGGACGAATGACAGTTTCCTATTTGACTGTTTCACATCCCAGTGAAAGTCAGTGTTGTGTAGGAGCTAAAGCATTGATAAAGTCTGGAACTAATCTGAACCAGGTGGCTCTTCCAGTGATTTCTCACATGTACTTACGATAACAGAATATTCATTTTTCCCAATTAGAGAAAACCAAATAAAATGCACTGACTTGAGAGCCACACATACTAATTATCACTAATGTTAACATGCATCTTTTTAAAAAAGATATTGAGTAGTCCTAACTGTGAAGATGGTTGACTCTGAAATGCAAGGAATAAGTTCAAAACAAAGCAAAAATTCTTAGAGTAGAAGATTTGTACTTTTCTCAGTATGGTTATTCACACCCTTTTTCATCTTTAATGTGGTTGTGACTATAAGACATCATATTTCTGGGTCCAATTTGAACCTTACAAAGCCAGCAATACATGGGAAACCCCTCAAATTTAGTCTTAGACTTTAGTTGCTTTGAACCATCTGCCAGCATGTGGATTTATGCCTACTGATATTTTTGTTCCTTGCTGTCACTACAAATGTTCTTTTCTCAACCATGACAATACACTGTCTTCCTACAGCACAGCCACTGACATTTGAAACATGGAGGGAGACTAAGGTCTAGTGAGGTCCACTCGTCTGAAACTGTGACCAGCATGAGGTAAATCAAGTGCAATTCTGATGCTCCAGTGATGCAGGAGGACAGAGCACTGAATGGCCTGAGGCATCTGTTCCCACTCCAAGGAAGTTGATTCCATGCCCATCCTGATTCAGACATGCCAGGAACACACAAACATGTAGGAATGCAGCACCCAAGGCATGTCACACATGAGGAGGCTGATCAAGCTGAGGAATGCCACCAGCACTCACTGCCCATTAAATTAGATCAGATGAGAATACGCTTCAAATTGTGAAATAGCAGGACTATTTGGGGGTTGTAACATATAAGGAGAACAAGTTAAACAGCCACCATGGCTATTCACATGCAGGAAAATCTATTCCACGCCTTCCCTGCTCATCCCCTGCACCACCACCACCACCACTACAACCGTGCATCAGGGGAAAAATGTTTCGCATTTTTCAATTCAGAAAATTTTGTAGCATAGATGTCACTGCAAAAATATTGGAATACAAGTCAAATTTATCTAAGTAATTGTATTTAGATTTTTTTAAAAGCCCAGTTGCAAGAGGGCAGCATGTTTGTTCTCATGCAGAGAAAATCATTTCTTAATTATACACAGCTTTGTCAAACATGTTTCCAAGAAGGAAAACCATCCAAGTTGATGTGCTATAGTTCTAGGCCAAGAAGTAGCAGAAAAATACAAAACTGATGCAACACTTTGAAAAGAATAAGAAATGACAGCCTAAATTTTAAATAAAATTTTATGAAATGACATCTTAATTTGCAATGGAAAACATCCAATGCTTGAGCTTGACAAAATGAAAATTACCAGAGGACTAACTTTATAACCTACTTCAAATATCCTGTATTGACCAGATCACCAAATCCATTTTGATAAATATCAAACTTAAACATCAAACTCATGCTCACTAGTTTCTGGGGCCATCTTGGTTATAGAAGAGCTCCTACTTTTCTCCTCCTGAGTTGGTGATTTGTGAGTGTGTTTGTCAGTAATCTCTCCCAGATTGTTTTTAGAGAAGTAAATTTTTCTGTAAGCAAAAGAACTCAAAATAAACCCTGAAGATAGAAAAAAAATTGATGTGACAAGGATATGAAATGATATTCCAGTACACAGCAAGTGGAAATCATAAAGTCTGCACAACCCAAGTCAAACAGCAACCCATCCAAGACAGATCCATCCAGGAGCTCTCTCAGACTTCTCACAGAATGCAAACCAGAGAACGTAGGTGTGTCTGTTTCTATGGCAACTGCTGAAAGGGACACCGGGTATTAGTATCACTAACATGGACACAGGATCCAGAGTTAGAAAGAGATTGGTCCAATAAAATTGTATCTCCTTCATGAGATACCCATTGAGACCAACCATACCTTCATCTCAGTTCTTTTAAGAACATTTATTTAGTCTTCAACATGTTGCAGACTCCTGGATCAGAAATTTTACTCTCTTGCCTGTCAACATACATGGAAATAATGTTCCTGATGAAAAAAAAAAAAAAACACTAATGATTATGTAGAAAACTATCTTAAATATTCAACTTTGTGCTACCCCATATTATTTGCTGTATAATTGCTTTTAGTTAAAGCAAAAAATGCTGAAATTCTAGACTTCTTATAGAAACTGTATAGGAAAGGTCAACTTCGAATTACAATCTTTCTTTTGTACCTACTCATAGAAATATAAACACATGAAAGTGATAAAAACATAGATATTTATAGTTGAATATTAAATGGATGCTGTCAAAATACAATGGGGCTAGCTGAACAAATGATCATGGTGGAATAAAAGGCACATGTGAAACTAGTTAATATACATAAGTCTTCTCTACCATTTGCTAAACACCTATCATGTTCTCTTACATACAGTAACACTTTATCATCACAATCAATTCAGTGTTAAATGGATGTCATTCTCCCTATATACAGACAAAGACAAGGACAAGGAGAGCCCAGGATGCCCTCTGTCTGGACTAATTCTCCAACCAGTGTGTTGTCAGACAAAGAAGAACTCCTTTGTTGAGATTATAGATTTTATAGAGATGAATCCAATCGCAAGACATGTTGGAAATGTAAAAATTATGGAGCCAGTGAAAAGATGGGTAGTTGCTAGGCATTGGGGGATGAATAGTAGAGAACAGATTTTTAGGACAGTTAAATTACATTGTATGATATATAATGATAGATGCATGACATTACATGATTGCCCAAACCATACAACATGAAGAGTGTAAACTATGGAAATTGGGTGATAAGGAAGGATCAATGTAGGTTTCTCCTCTGTAACAAATGTACCACTGTGGTGGCAGATGTTGATAATAGGGAAGCTGGCATGTGTGGGGACAGGAGGCATGTGGGAAGTGTCTGTTCTTTTAATTTTTGTGTGAATTTAAAACTACTCTTAAAATAATTGCATAAATTTCCACCTAATAGCTGGACTTTTACTCTATTAAGAAAACATAAAAATATAAAATAACAGATTTTGAATTTTATGAATTCTTATTACACTAAAATATGTTAAAGGAAAAAAATAATCTATGTGGGAATCTAATAGTAGTTATTTAGTCTTGAGACCCTTGTTTGTTTCTAGATAGATGTAGGAATCTTCCATTAGTCCAAGGACAGAGAGATGAAAATATTGCCCTATACTCTGCTACTTCCCAAGGTAAATTCTCAAAAAGAAAAAGTAACATATGGAGCACTAAGATGGTCATCCACTCTGCCTGCAGACATAAATTCCTCAACACACCACAGCACCGGTGAGTTTCAGTCTATGTAACTTTGGAGAAATATAGAAAATTTGAGGAAAATCCAGAAAAGAGCAATGAAGATGATAAAAGAGTTAGAGAAAACACTGACAAATGATTATTAATTAGAATGAGATAGAAAGGACTGTGGGGGAACTTAATATTCTCCTTAAAGTAAAGCAAAAACTATTATACAAAACATGATTACCGTGATTCACAGTTCCACTGAGAACAAAACCTGAGGAAATGGGCTTATGTGAAAGCACAACAAATTTAGATGAAATAGAAAGTAAATATTTCATTCTAAGAGTTGGAGTCACTAAAAGAATCAGCACTTTAAGGAATTTTTTAACTTTGCTTTCCTGCAGTGCCTACTCATATTCTGCTTGCTCATCCTACCCAAGTTGAACATAATATCCTCCAAGAAAACCTTGATTCTCTACTTCTGTTTGTGTTAGTCACCTTTTCGATGCTATAACCAAAAATATCTAACAAAAACAACTTAGAGAAGGTTAAGTTTATGTGGATTCACAGTTTTAGAGATTCCCAGGTACCCCTGTGTGTGTGAGAAGGGTGCCCCCAAAAACTCTTCTCAAAGGAATTTTTACTTTTATACCTTTGAACCTGTAATGGGTGTAGTCCTGTTAATTCCTGAGATATATTCAAGCCATCTTTCCTGTTGTCTTTGTGTAAAGTACTTAACCTCTCTTTAATTGAGTAATCTCTTGAACAACTACACCTTTCTTGGTTCAGTTTTACATGTTTTTTTTTTTTCTGACCAAACTACAAGATTTTTAAATCCTACAACTCTGCCCTTTGCTCCTGATTCTCACAGTAAAGCTTGCTAAAAACTTCCAGAAAAATCCATGCCACTTACAGAATGCTTTGCTGCCTTGAAATTTCCTCAGACAGATTACTTAGTCCATTACCTTTGAATTCAGCCTCATATAAAGTCACAGAACATGGGTGAAATGTAGATAAATTATTTGCTAGAATATAGTCCACATGAGTGGACTCTAGTCCAATTCCCAAAAGAATCCTCGTAACCCTCTGAAACCTCAGGAGCACAATTTTTACTATCTACATTCTGTTCTTCCGAGCTCCCACCAGAATCATCAATTAAGATCTATTTACAACATTCTAAAGCTTCTCCAGCCTGCATATCCACACTTTTCCAAATTCCTCCTGCAAACCAGCTCCAAGGTTTCTGAACCACATTGTCAGTTTAATCATAGCACTGACCTCACTTTTTCCTATCAATTTGTGTGTTAGTAAGCTTTTCATTGCTGTGACCGAAAAACCAACAAGAGCAATTTAGACGAAAGAAAGTTTATTTTGGTTCACATTTTTAGATGTTCAGTTCATGGTTGACCAATTTCACTGCTCCAGACCCACAATGAGGTGGAGCATCATGGCCAAAGGGCATCACAGAGGAGTTGTTTCACTCATGGTGGACGGGAAGCAAAGAAAGTGGTGAGGGACCACAAGGAAGATGAACCTTTCCAGGGCATGCCCCTGGTGACCAAACTCCTTCCATCATAATCCACCTACCACCCAGTTAGTTCATTTAAACTAGGACAGACTTATTAGGTTACACCTTTCACAATCCAGTCATGTCAACTCTGAACATTCCTGCTTTAACACAGTAGCTTTTGGGGAACATTTCACATACAAACCATAACACCAAAGTTCAGCAATTATCAGTGTTACTGGCAGGAGTCAGGATCTGGTTCATGTTCCACAACACTGCAAACAACACTGAAGTAAGCAAACGAACAGGAATTCTATTAAATGGGAAAGTGAGAGAAAGATTCAGAACTCCAGGTGCAGCACACCTGGGAGGGGCAATAGTGCCCTTTATGTCTTACAGTCCTCCTCCTTCTAAAGGCACATAAGGAGAAGTTGATAAACTACTCTTGATTGTTTTTTGATATTTCAATTGCCATGTGATGGGCAAGGCCAGACTATGGATTATGCAGTTGCTTTTCCTGAGAATCAGGAACTGTCTTATAACAAGTCAGGGTGTGTTAAAATGACTGGCCTCATGTTTGCTGTCTTGTCAACCTTTACTGACCCTTCCCTACTCTACACTGCCTATCCTTTTCTATTTCATCAGTATCATTGCTTGTAAAAATACAAGGATCAGTGCTTCTCCCCCAAAATTGCATTTGTAATAAGCTACAGGCTCATCGGCACCTTTAGATGCAATGAAATAAACATATCACTCCCTGCTCTTACCTCATAAAAATGCATCCACGCTTCTCTGGTCACTGGACACTGCTTTTATACCACAGAATTTTATATACTTCACTTGAGACTTTGGTCTGATTAGACTTTGAAGTTCCCACAGTGCCTAACATGGTACCATGAAGATAGATGGTAGGGCTCAAGAAACACTACCTCTAAACTCTTCTGTAAAAAACCATATGGTCAAATAAGTTGTCGATAGGTTTTCATTGATTTTATCATTGTGTATGTATTTCTTTGCCCTGTTCCTCTGCATAAGTGACTCTATAGCTTTAAGATCTTCTGATCTATGCATATGAAATTATTCCACATACCAACTACACCTGACATTCAAAATAAAGAAAAGAAAATCTAACTCTGATATATGAAAATTTCTTCCCATAAGGTTTATTTTTTCTCATTAGGCTTTTGGCATATGTTCCCAAGACTATATTCCAAGAAAATGGCAGGAAAGGAGCCATATTTTTTATTTATTGTTTATTTTCCCTAGTTCTGGCAGGGAGGCCAGGGAGGTCAATGAGCAAATAAGAACCTGGCATGTCTGAAATCATGCTGGTTACAGCTGAATTCTGGGCCAGAAACTGATCTGGAAAATTATTCTGTACACTCACCCCCTTTCCCCATTAGCTACTAAGCCTACTTATTGACTAAGAACAAAAAGAAAGAAAAAAAAACACAAAAATTTACAGCAGCAAAATAAGGACCCCTTAATTAAAAAAACTGGGGTATGTCTCTTGGGTTTCAAGTTAACTCAAGCTGACTAAACAAAGGTATTTTTGTGATTTTACACCCAGTGCTGGGACAACAAATCATAATCTCTCAGATGTCTAATAAGCATAGTTAAAACTCTACTTTCCCCCAAATGAGCCCTAGAGTAATTCTTCACATTAAAGTACAGTGAATTTTTAAATAGTTACATACTAGAATGAGCAAGAAGGTGAGAAAGCGTAGAACACAGCACGAAGGAATTCTGGATTGCTGAATCCCACAGCTGCAGTACATATCCCCCATCACCATACACAGAGCGGGTGCAGTCATAGTCCTAAAAAGACCCCTAGGTCAAAGGAATCTAAAAAAGTGGGCTTTTGAAAAATTCCTTACATTTTGACCTTTGTTTATTCAATGCACTTTTTTCCCACAATCAAACAATGCATGCCTCTTATTTACCTTTACTTACAAATGAACAGATAAATCAATACAGTGGCACAATTTAGTAGTCAAAAAGATTACATCCATTTCACTACACTCTATTCAGGAAAATTAAAGGTCTGTTATTCCAACTGTGGCACGGAATGCTGTCTGAGACTGACCAAGCACAAAAGAATATGAAAAACTGTAAGTCCACCTCATCTAGGAACCACAGCAAGAAACAACTCTGAGCTATAAGCTCTACCCTACAATCACACTGGCTCATAACTGTGAAATATGGTCATTTTCTCATGGAACTGATCTAATTTTGTACTCAATGCCCTAAAATCAAAGGTTTCTTTTGAATACCAAACACAAGGATTGGAACAAAAAAAAAAAAAAAAGATAATAATTTGACAGCACTTTAAAGCATGGCTTTTTTTCCTCCCTCCTGTCACACTGAATAGCACCAACTGACAACTACTCCACAGGCTGAATGAATGAAAGAAGATGCATTTGCTGAGCTGAGGAAATTCCACAGATAAACCATAGCCAAGTACTGATATTAGCTCATTAGTGAGCTTAATACACAGGACACAAGCAGCATATTTAACAAAAATCTACAAAGGTACTGGAATGCAGCTGGATCTACACATGATGAATTTTTTTTTCTTAAGCACTAATGGAAAAATATGCTTATTTCTTTAAAAATGTGGATGTTCAAGCTGAACTGATATGTTTATATATATTTATAGATATGTATATGAAAGCTTCATTAATTTAGGTTAATAAAAAAGCTAATATACTGTGATGACATTTATTAACATCTGTGCTAAAATCATGAATAAAAATTATATATAATGCTTGGCCAGAGACACTTAATTTCAAATACCATGGATAGAAAGCCCAGAGAAGATGTAGAATTTTTCCTCATGAGACTTATTTGCAGCACAGGAAATAAAAACAACACTTCTATACATAATGTTTAATTCATTAACAGTTGACAGGATTATTAAAGAAAAATATTTAAAGATGGGCATAATATTAAAATGGAATTCTGCTGAAAATTATTCCATTTTATTTTCTCATCAGAGCAAGTCCTCTGCCTAATCCCATAATTTGAAAGGATAGAATTAAGGTCACTCTCTCACTTACTGAAATCGTTAAAAATGCCTTCCTTGTCATCAATATGCCATCATTTCCATAGGAATCACTGTGCTTGCTTATCTGTTCATTTTCTCAATGTCACCACTTATTCAGAGCCCACATTCCATATTTGATCCATGCTTCTGAAGATTTTTCTGCCCTCCTGAAAAATGATCTAGTAATCACTGAGGGAGGCATCAACATAAAAATGTTCCTGCAGAGCTTGAACCCAGCCTGACCAGGTAAAGGGGACAACATCCACACGTGCATAACTGAGTAAGAGGGGAGGTGCAGGGCCTGCCCTTGGTGAACATCCACTGTGTGCTCTGCTCTGAGTGATGTCTTCCATACACTAATTTAACTCACTATAATGTCCCAAGTCAGGCTGTGATTATAACATGGGAGAGTTAGGGGAGCTATGGGGCTGAGGACCTAAACAACTGGCCAGAAGCCAAGCAGTTGGGTGGAGAAGGAACTGCAGTTCAGGCCTGAAGCTATCCCACTGCTACGGACAGGACTGTGTCTCATCAAAAGTCGTATGTTGAAACTTCAACCACCAAAACGACTGTAGTTGAAGTGAAGTCCTTTCAAGGGGTAATGTGGGTCAAGTGAGATCATAAGGGTGGATCCTAATCTGACAAGGTTGGTGTTCTTATAGGAAAAGACACCAGAGAGCTCTCTTGGTCACTTCCTCTTTCCCTCCTCGAGTGATCAGAAGAGAGACCATGGGAGGATGAAGCAGTTATCTTTCTACAAGTCAGGAAGAGAAAAACTGAGTCCTACTGGATTCTTGATCTTGAACTATACAGTTTTACTCTGAGAAAATACATTTCTGTCGTGGGAGCCACCAGTCTGTGTTCTGTTGCAGCAGCCTGAGCATACTGCTCCCTCTCCAGCTCTTCCCTGCCCCTCTGCCTCTTGGGATGGAAGGTTCATTCCCCATCAATTTCAGCAGCAAAAGCTTCCCTCTGATCCTCCTGGTCCTTCATTGTCTCCTTATTAGCAGCATCCATATGAATGAAATGTGTGATTCTGCAGGAGGCTCATCATAATTTAACAGGAATTAATGTCCTCTTATTATAAAGAACCCTACAAGCCGCTGCTTAACAGTCAGCAACAACTGGAATTAATTCGTGTCAGATGAACATCAAGAAAAATCCATTTATGACCCTGAAGTCATGAAATTTAGCATAATTACACATGCTCTTGTTTGGGTAATTTTTTCTCTCCTCATTAAATTAGGTGCTTACATTAGATTTCAATCTGATCAGTCCTGACTAGTTATATTTCTGTAATCAAAGGCATTTCCTCTCAAATCAACCCAGAATGACACAGGCAAATTACAGTAAATGCATGAACTAAAGCTAAGGTACAAGCAACACAGTAGCTAGAAACACATCATGGATATCAGATGAAATCATCCTAAATATTTATTCATGATACCTCTCAATAAACATTGATTAAGAACTTGCTATGTATTAGACAGTATTCTAGGTGCTTTGGAGGTATAAGAAGTAGAAAGACAGAATTTTAAGAAGCTCTAAAAGAACTGTGCCTACCTGTGTACCCAGATCCTAATAACTCTCTGGCACTTGCTGTTTACTCCATTTCTGATGGGAAATAAATCAAAGACATTGTCTCAAAGTATCTCTCTTAACTGTGACTAGTTCAATCTCATCTCCCTTTCTATTTTAAACACACAATCTTCCCCTTCTAGTCTCTTGCAACATCTCCCAAAGAATGCTTCCATACAATAGAATCACCTGACTTAAGCCTATGTAGAGAGGGTACCATGAAGTTGATGTCTGGTAGTTTGAATACTTGAGTTTCACCTTCAAACATGTTTAAACTCCCATGGCCCTTTATACTGTGATGATTTCCACAGTCAAGTTTCTAACATATTACAAAGAGAAATTTTAAAAATCATTGGCTTGATAGCTTCATGAGAAAACAGGCTTCCCTACCCTCATGTTCTATAGGATAGATTTTTTGACTGACCAGGAAAATGATGCAACCTGGGCCAACCTAGCAATTGTTTAGGAGGAGACATCTGTCCAAGACATTGGAGATTTCAGTCACCTGGTTTTCAGAGACACCTGGAATCTGAACATTGAGGAACAAAACTAATTTGCTGTTACTGGTTTCTAGAAAGCAGCTGAAATCAAAATGTTCCTCCATACTAGGCCCACACGGAGTATCTTATTAGTAGGATCCAAGTAAGTTATCTGTCTTGTTTAAAACAATTCTGGAAGCTCACTGCAGTCTGTACAACTTCCATGCCAGCAAATTAATCATGGTCACAAAGCAAAGATACCAGATTACACAAGACTGTTCCCTTGGTTACTCTAATTTAGGAGGCACTAAGGTAT
Organism: Glaucomys volans; assembly: GCA_020662805.1. Classification (NCBI taxonomy): domain Eukaryota; kingdom Metazoa; phylum Chordata; class Mammalia; order Rodentia; family Sciuridae; genus Glaucomys; species Glaucomys volans. The sequence continues at coordinate 544,413 of JAJEJO010000942.1, read as the reverse complement.
TTATTCAAGAAAGGAACACTTAGTTAGGAATGAATTTTTAAGTACCCCTTATGTGATAAATATATAATTAGGGAGGAAGTATATAAACAGCTACTAAAATATGCTTTTATCAGAGCCTGGATTAACACAAGGAATAAGAAACAAAATAGATCTCATTCTCTAGACTACTAAAACAGCTGATTTATCAGAGAACAAGACAATCTCCATGGGAACATTAAGACAAAATCATGGAAAGTATAGCTCGAAAGGTAAAAGGGCTCCTTCTTAGAACTATACTGTTGCTTGATTAAAAAAGAAATAAAAACTGAACTCCGCAGAGACAAGGGAGGATATGTAAGAAGCACTGTATAAGTCAGGAAACATATACAGACCAAGGGTGAAGCTTTTAATTTTTTAGATTTTACAAGAACAGGACATATTTCAGACTTTACCCAGTAATGAGAGAAAAAAAGACATTTCAAACTTCAAGAATATGTCTTCAAATATTCAGTTTCAAAATGCTGACAGGTTTAACTAGCAAACTGGAAACAAGCTCAAAACAAACAATTTTGTTGAAAACAGATTCAAATGCCACTGTGTTGAAAATTTAAATTTCTGCAAATTGCCTAAGGATGCAAAATTTCTAGTCATTTTCCTGCCTTAATTCCTTAGCCAGTATTTAAATACACACACACACACACACACACACATATATAATGTACATATATATATATTTTTTTTTCCCTAAAAGTTCTCCAATTGATGAATGGTCTTAATATATGAACTGGGTCCTTGCTCCAGTGCCATCCTTTGATGCCCTTGGAAAGAGTATTATATGAGATCATGATATAGAAAATTAGTACAAAGGCTTAGGAATAAATGGACCACAATAAATTTCATATTACAGAGATGCTATTCAAACAATGATCCCAGGTACACCCTCAATGATAGTTTGTTCCTTTATGACACCTGGTGATGGCAAACCCTATGATCAGCATGATATATGCACAAGCGGAAAAGAGAAAGCAACTTCTGTACCTGGAATAAACCATCTGCCAAACAGGGGATCTCTGGCTAAGGAGAAAAGACTATGAAGAACACACTGGAAGGGGCACTGAATTAGTCAGGGATTCCAGAGATACAGAATCTCAATCAATCTCTCTCTCTCTCTCTCTCTCTCTCTCTCTCTCTCTCTCTCCCCTCTCTCTCTCTCTCACACACACATACACACACACACACACACACACACACACGTATGCAGAGATTTATTGTGAGGGGTTGGTTCACATGATATAGAGCCTGCAAAGTCTCAGGATCTGCCATCTGCAAGCTGAAGCCTGGGAAAGCTGATGGGATAGTTTCGGTCCAAATCCATAGGTCTGAGAACCTTGATAGCCAACGGTGTCAATCTCTGTCTCAATCCAAAGGCTCAAGTACCAGGAATGCCCATGTTCAAGAGCAGGAGTAGATGCATGTCTCAAGTCAAAGAGAAAGAGCAACTCCATCCTTCCTCTGCCTTTTAATTTTGTTTGGGTCCTCATATTGGAAGATATTCACCCACCAATTCAAATGATAACCTCTTTTAGAAACAACCTTAGACATATCCAGAAATAATGTTTTGCCAGCTATCTGGTAAAATGTTTGGCTTAGCCAGTCAGCTTAGTCAAGCTGACATGTAAAAATCAACCATCAGAGGAATCAAGAAGCAGCTGCCAGTAGGCAGTTTCAACTCCCATATGGGCCCTGACGCCATGATCTTCATACAGTGGAGTTAGGCTGTGACAAAACACAGACAGGTCAGGCTAATTTTCAGTGAGGGACAGTACTTGGAATTTGACGAAGATGAATCATCTACTGTAAGTTACGCAGGGTAATTTATTTGGGATTGCATTCTCTCAACTCTGTGTTATTCTTCCTGCTGCCTAACAATTAATAACTCCTTCTTCTGGGCCTCTTATACCCATTTATAGATTTCACTAGTATAGCACTTGTCAAGATGTATTTTCATTACAGATACATCTGTCTCTCTAGCTGCAAATTTCCTTCATGACAGTAGTCATGTTCTTTTAATACCTGGAATGCAGCATAGGGACTGGCCAGAATAGACACTTGAGGTTTGTTGAATGGAGAAACTAATGAGTGAATTCTTGAATGTTTCAAATCCTTTGTTTTGCTTTATAGGATAGAATCCCTAACAAACTTTTTCCATGCTTATTTTCCATTTCTCCTCAATACAGAATTTTCCCTCCAGATGGAGCAGACTGTTGTATCCAATGTCCTACACATTCTGACCTGTGGGCCTTTAACAATGCCATTGTCCTGGATGAGAACACACATGGACATGGACTCCAACACCTCTGCAAATGGCAATTCTGAAATTTAAAAGTCCAAATCTAACTCTTTTATTTCATCTTCCTAGACTGTACCTGGCTCTCACTTCTAAACTCCTACTGTAATTGTGGTCTGCAATATCCACCTGGCACGTAATCACACACTATAATGATTTGTTATCTAGTTTGCTATTTGGGGGGCCGTCTCATATGTTTCAAAGGGCAACCTTCCTTCTTCTGAATAAGAGGAAGTAAGGCTGGATCAGGAAAACAGCCAGTCAAGGAGAAAGATACAAATTAAATCATTTAAGAAGACACTGAGTGGCAAACTGAGAATGTTAGGTAAAATAAAAGGAAGGAAGAAACAAAAAACCAATAGAGGCCCATGTCATAGACACCTTACTCAGGGAGCACCAACTTGTCCACTTGTTGCCATTACAACTCTGTTTGTCCCCTCATTTTCCCCTTTTGCTTGCTTTCTTCCGACATGGAATACATGACCAGACTTCAGACTCTGGGGTGTCCAGGTTGATATCACAATAATACCAATTAATAGCTGTATAAGCAAATAACCTCTTTTATTCAATGTTCTTCCTTTTTTAAAAATTGACATATTTCTTATTACTCAGCCATAAAGAAGAATAAAATTATGGCATTTGCAGGTAAATAGATGATGTTGGAGACTGTTATGCTAAGTGAGATTAGCCAATCCCAAAATTCCAAAGGCCGAATGGTCTCTCTGATAAGTGAATGATGATGCTTAATGCGGCGGGGAAGGGTGGCAAGAATGGAGGAAGGACAGATAGCATAGAGGGAAGGGAGGGGTGGGGTCGGGGTGGGGGGGTAAGAATAATAACAGAATGTGTGACAGACATCATTGCCCTGTGTACATGTATGAATGCACAGATGGTGTGACTCTACTTTGTGTACAACCAGAGAAACAATATCTGTACTCCATTTGTGTTCAATGAATCAAAATTAAATAAATTAAAAAAATTGACATATTTCTTAATGTTGAACTATCTTCTAGTGTACATCCTAATTGGAGAAACATTTTTCTGTATTTTTCTTGGTACATTATAATTGTACATAATAGTGGAATTGTTAGATATTCCTACATGCACATGATATAACTTGGTCAATATCATTCCCCAGTACCTCTCCTTCCCTCCAGTTCTCCCTCCCACTAGGCCCCTTTCTCTACTCTACTTATCTCTCTATGATTTTTGTGTGACGCTGTCCTTTTCTTTCCCTTTTAACTCTCTAGCTTCCAAATATGAGAGAAAACACATGATCCTTGACTTTCTGAGTTTGGCTCTCTTCACTTAACATAATGCAGGGATAATGTATTTTTTATGTCACGTTGTTGGATTCAGTTTCTAATATTTTACTCAGTATTTTCACATGAATATTTGTAAGTAAGAATTGCCTAGTTTCCTTATCCTAAGCTTGTCCAGTTTGGGTGAAAAGTTTAGCCTGACAAAACGGTGCAGGTTCCCTTGTTCCACTTCCTTCTTCAATTTCCTGAACTTGTTATAATATGGAGATCACATACCTCTTCAAAGTTTGGTCAACTGTCCTGTAAAGTGGATGGAACTGGAAGCTTGCTAGTCAAGAAGGCATGGTGGGGTGGAGGGGAAGGAAAAGTAGAAAAGTCTGGACTTTTAATTCTACTAAGACCTCACCCCCAGCTTCCTTTAGTACTTTCTCTGTGTCTTTCGTTTTTTGAAGTTAAGTACAGCAGGTCAAGGTATGAGGTATTTGGTATGGGTTTTTGTTTATTTTCCGTGTTTGTTATCTATTCTTCCTGGGGTACTCTGAGCTTCTTCAAACTGGTTTGCGTTTATCATTAATTTTGGAAAATTCTTGACTAATATTACTTCGACATTTCTTCTGCCCTGTTCTTTTCCTCCTGCTAGTCTAATTACACTTCTTTTATGGAATCTCACCATTCTTGGATGTTCTATTTGCCTGTTTTCCCTACTCTTTTTCACTTTACATTTCGTTTTCAGAAGTTTTATTAACTTATCAAGTTTACCAATGTTCCCCTTGGCTGTGTTGTCTACCTGAGAACCTTCAGAAGACATACTTTCATTTCCATTTCTGTGTGCTTTATTTCATGATTTCTTCTTGACTTTTTTCTTAGAGTTTCCATATATCTCTGCTCAAATGATCAATATGTGCTTTTGTGTTATGCAATTTTTTTATTTTTAAATTTTTATTGTTTGGTACTAGGGACTGAACTCAGGGGTACTCAACCACTGAGCCACATTCCCCAGTCCTTTTTTGTATTTTATTTTGAGACAGGGTCTCCTGAGTTGCTTAGGGTCTCCTGAGTTGCTTAGGGTCTCCATAAGTTTCTGAGGCTAGCTTTGAACCATGATCTTCCTGCCTCAGTGCTGGGATTATAGGTGTGTGCCATCACACCTGGCTGCAATTTTTCATTAGTATCTTTAGCACGGTAGCCACAATCATTTTAAATTCTGTCTGATTTTTGCAAAATCTATGTCATATCTGAATCTGGTTCCTAGTACTGCTTTGTCACTTCAGACTATTTTTTTTTTCTTTTTCTTGCTTTTGGGATATATTGTAAGACTTTTTTGAAAGCTAGACATATTGTCTTGGATAATACGTAGTGAATATATACTGAGGCCTTTAGTGTGAGAATTTGTATTGATCTGAGATGAGTTGTGTTTAATGCTTATTGTGGCTATGGGTACCAAAGGCTTGTTTGGGCTCATCTGTTCCCCTTCTCCCAGCTCTGGGGCTTCCCTCTTTACTGCTCCTCAGCAAGTCTGTGTCTTGCAGTTTTACAAGCAGAACTGCACTATTACTATTACTGGAGGTTTGCCCCTGGAGTGGTAGATGTGGGGGAGAAGATATTCTCAAATATCCTACGTCTCATGCCTTTCGTGAGCCTACGGTTCAGAGATGTGGACTTCAGAAGTCTCTCCGCCCCTCTCCAGGGATAGAGTTTTATTTCCTCTTTGTCCTTTCCTGGCCACCATATTCCCAGTCTATGTCCCTGAAGTTCTTTCCCCTGTTGAACATGGCTTTTATTTGTTTTCTCCTTAGGAAGGAAGGCTGGAGTGAGGTGGGGACCAAGTTCCCTTCTCCCAGCTGGAATAAGGGTTCAGAATTATCCTCTGGAGGAGCTCTTCTTCCTGGAGGTGAGGCCTTAGGAAAGAATATGGAGGGATTCTTGGTGAATGCTCCATCCCACCTCCTTTCAGACCACAGAGGAGCTTTCTTGGATCTTCCCTCTGAACACCTGGTAGGGTCCCAGGAGTGAAAGCTGTGCAAAGTGAGCCAGAGGAGTTTTTTAATCTCCTACTTGTGTGTACTCAATCTCTAGTAATTTCTCAGAATCAAAATGTCCCTACCAGTTTATGGCACCTGGAAGTTTCTATTTTAGGTAAGCAAATATTAACAAAAGTCAGTTTTTAGTTTGTTCATTTTTTTTCATGAATGATAGGAACAAGAACTTCCAAACAATTTCTGTGTCAGAACTGAAGCTAGAATTGTCTTTCTTTATGGTTTTAATTTTTTCAGGGCTCCTATTTCTTCCTTGACCAATTTTAATAATTTATATGGTATCCAGAAACTTTTCATTTCCTTTAGATTTTCAAATTTCCTAGCACATTGTATCTCCTACCATTCTATTGGTAAGTGTATGCATGTACTCATATAAATCTTTTAATTCTACAAAACCTGAAATTAGATCTTCTTTTGAATATTGTAGATTTGTGCTTCTTCTCACTTGTTGATCATATTGGTTTATTTCATTAATATAATATTTAATTTCTACACCTATTTTCCATGTTTTTATTTATCTAGTTTTAAATGTCCAAGCTTCAGTTTCCTGGCTGTGAAACTACATAGAGCAAGCAAATAAAATGGCACCTGGAAGAAAATGGCCATTTGCTGCACTGAGGAAGCAAATAAAAATGGAGTCACATTTATTCAAGGCACTTAAAATGTAGTCAGGGGGCTGTTGTTAAATCAGTGCCAGACATCTCTGTAGCTGAACCTTTGAACTGGGCTGCCTGAGCATGTGCACCCAGATGCATGTTGACATTTGGACTGTGCCAAACTGCAGTTCACTAGCTTTTGTTAATCATTTGTGAAAACCCCTAAATGACCTAGAGATTGAGACAACAACCCATCTCTTCCTCACAAGACAGCTCGACTCTTGTTAGCACCAATCACAAGTCTTGACAAGCAAATGATGTGACCGCTACCACCTTGCGGTTTTAAGTTTTACAAATAGCTAACATTTTTGGAAAGCCTTGGAGCACATTTTCAAGAATGGTTGAATCTGTTTTTCCAGATTGCAATCCTAATTAGTGCCCAATAATTTTTGTTGTTGTTGTTCTCAGCTAGGTTGATTTCATTGTTGGTAGCAATACCTTCTCCACTGGGCTATTTGTAAGAAAATGCATATTTGACAAAAAAAAAATAATGCCATATGTCAAATGATATGATCATTAATTGCCACAATACTTTTAATTTTAAGCATATTTATTTGGAATTCTTTCTGGCTCATGAACAATACTTGCCAATTCTCACTAACCTTATCTTCTGAGCATTATGCCTGCTTGTTGAGGATTGAGATCCACAGAGAAAACACTTAAAAGAACACAGTCAAAATCAAAAGCACTTTCCTTCTGTGAATAAGAGATCCAAGACTAAGACAGCTAAAAAGAAATGGCTCTTAGCTGTTTCAAGCCACCCTTTGGACCCCCTATGGGTTTCTTTGGCAATGCCTTGGCAACTTAATAAATCACCCCTTGGCATTTCATAATAAATACCTAATGAAGTTACACATCTGCCTTTTTTAAAGTTCAATTTACACTCATTTTGCTGGATAAAAATTCTGGCACTGACAAAAGGTCACTTCCATGAGTAAAGAAAGCTCCCTCCACTATGGTGTGCATTCTCTTCCTGACAATCCGAGAGGTGTTAGGCAAGAGCCAGGAGAAGTCAATAGTCTCTACCCCTATATAGGAACACAGATCCTAAGTCTGTCACCAAGAGCACCCCTGCAACACAGCAGGCACAAAGAAACCCATATGAAACTTTCTAATTTCTCCATACTGCTTCACTCTTGATGTTCCTCCTGTTGGCCAGATCTGTCTTCCCAATCACACATCCTATGTCTATGGTGGGTACACAGATGGGGAGAGTGCAAAAAGTGTGGAGAAGCATCCCTGAACATCTAGGCCATCGGTGGTTGAAAACTGATTTGCATCAGTGGATATTAGACAGAAAAGCTTCGTTAATTCACCACTACTTAGCCATCTCACCAAATCAACCACTGCTATTCATTCCTGCAAAATACAAACCATTCCCAGGGCCAGAAGGGAGGGTCACGGCCAGTGGGCAATTCTTGAGGACATCCCCTTTCATGCCCCCAACAGTTGAGAACTATGTTTATCATGCATCAGTTGTGTTTGTGCCCTAAACTATATATGCCAGTTTTACTTGTTAATAGCATCTTATAATTGAATTAAATATTTCACAAGCCATAAAATATTCCTTTGAACATAAAGAAAATGAAGTTAAATGAGAATCAAATTTTTAAAAATCAGCCATCAAACTAGATGTGGGCAAAATAATCATAAAATATTATAGGAAAATAGTTAACAACATATCAGTATAGAATTCTATATTCACATTATTACATTTTCAATTTTCACCCTATAATTAAAAACCTTCAAAAGAAACTGCAGATGACATAGGTTTTATGCCAGAAATATGATACAAAATGTCAATCATGGGACTCTTAACAAAATAATAACTAAACAAAAACCAAACTCTTGGTCCTACATTGTAAGACTGGAGAACAAATTAATAATTTTATCTTTAAATATATGCATACATGAATGTATGTAATTGATAATCCCATGCTTTTGTTGGATTTTTTTATTAAAAAACAACTAGAGATCCTGATCCCAATTAGACATGAAGGTTTCTATACAGGTTCATTGAGCTGTTAATGCTCATAAATTCTTGTTCATTTTTACTTGATTACATTAAATTTACCCAGTATTTTCTTAAAATGTGTTTTTAATTATCACTACTAACTTATAAAGTAGGAATATATTTTTTTATAGAAGGAAACTTAAAAATCAGAGAAATCAAGGTCAAACTAACTGGTATTTTCAAATGGATATGAAATAAATTTATTGAGAAGTAACCAACAATTTCTAAGTGAAAAAACAGAATAGGCATGAAGATATTCTTTAAGGGTTAGTTATTTGTTATGGGTTGAATTCTGTTTGCCCACCCCCCAAAATGTTGGAATCCTAACTGGGTAGGTACTTGCTGCTCTAATATAACTCACAATGTGACCTTATGTGAGCATCTGGGTTGTACATGGGTCATCAAGCTAAAATGGAGGCAGTGTGGTGGGCCTCAATCCAATGACTGGTGTCCTTATAACAAGGTAAAATCTGGACACAGAAACAGAAGTGCACAAGGGAAAAAAAAAATGAAGACATGGAGAGAAGAAGTGAGTGACTGAAGTGATGCACCTACAAGCCAAGTGAAAGGAGGGGAGGCTGGCAACCACCAGAAGCTGGGAAGAGACACAGGATTCTGCCCTAGAGACCTCAGAAGGAGCACAACCCTGCCCACACCGTCTCACTTCCAGAACTGCTAGACAATCAATTTCTGTTAAGTCACCAAGTTTTAATGCGATGATAATTGCAGGCCTATACTACTGCAATATCGATCTGGGAGAGGTTTTGGGGTGTGTGCGAGCCTATGTGTGTGTTCTGGATCACAATGTAAAATCCAGTGTCTACTGTGGATTGTGATCAAATGCAGTTTGTAAAGCAGTGTCTACCACAGCACAGGCAAATAGATTGTCACTGATATCTATTTGGGAAATACCCTCAAGATAGGAGGCACGCAAAATTTACAAAGGGGAAAGGAGAAGAGGTGGAATGTTTGTGGGTGGAGCATGTAAGGCAGTTCCTAAAAACAGCAAGGTTTTCTGGGAAGACGTGCGTGAAGAGCAGCACAATTAAACAGGGTAGCTGGTGATCTGGTGATATACTGTGTGAGACTGGCCATGTGTTTCTTGCAAGAGAAAACAATAATAGCTGGTTTTGGCAGGTATGTGGGGAAAAGGTTTTAGCCAATCCACTTTGCATAAGTAAAAATGATTTAACCCAGCCAAATCTTCAAAAGAAAGTATGTGAGGCGTGTTAATGATATTGGGAACTCCATCCAGACAGGGAAAAAATCAGAATAATGGAAAACCAGACCTTCAGGGACCCATGTGCTGTTGACAGCAGACGGCAGAAGATTGCTTAATATTCTTACACAATTAACCTAATTCCCTTTAAGCTTCCTTCACATACCATAAACAAGATCCCCTTATCCCTTAGAAATTAACTTTTAACATCTGGGCAAATGTATTTCTTAATGCCCAAATCCCTACCCCCGGCCTTAAAAAATCCCTGTTAAAATTTATTTTTATAAAGGTCAAACCAAAAAGCACTTTGTGACCAGCTTTAGCCTTGCTACCACCTAGTGTATCGTACATCAGTGACACAAATCAAATGGCACCAAATTCCTGATACAGGATCGCAGTATCATTTACTAGCTGAGAAAAATGGCATTATTACTCAATCTTGTGTATTTATAAAAGTATGGAGTTGGTAAAGGTAACAAAGGGACAACAAAACAAAACCTAATGACTTACTCTATTACTAAGAGCAAGATGACCAGACAGGGGAACCTGCGTGATTTTCTGCTGAGTAGCTGTTTCCATCTCATCTCATCATAGCACTTCTGCAGGGACTCTAGCTCTCTTCCTCCTCTAGGCTAGGTGAGGCAGCTGATTTGTACCACACCTCCATACCCAATGCCCACTGTCCACACACCACTCCATGATGTTATCCATGCATATGAGCAGGACTCCCACTGCCAGGCTGGATGAGAAAAGTAGATGGCATATTTTTGCAATACTGGCTGACATAAAATTCCTGTATGGAAGATGGCAAAGTAGGTGAAGAGGAAGGTTGATGGTAATGGAGATAAGGAATCAAATCCTGGTTACAGCTGCTAACACTTTATTGTTGTACTTAGTAGCTCCGTGTCTGTGGTTCCTTGAAATCAAGTCAATTTATGGTTATTTTCATCTCTTAGAGTTTCTGAGGATTAACTTTGTAACTTTCTGGCTCTCAGATGTGCACTATTTCTCCAGGACTGTTCATTGCAACTCTCACTTACACTACCCTTTTATGTGGGAAAGCTCCCACCTTGCCCTGCTGTAAACATTTATAGGGTCTTGACTATGTCAGGGATGGAAGAGACATTGGGGTGTGTTGGGGGAGCAGTGGTTGGTGAAAGGAGCCTGGAAAGATGCACAGGTGACAAAGCTAGCATCCCCTCATCTGGGTGCACTACAACACAACTAACCGGTCAATATGAACACAGTAGCAAAACACAGAGTCCAGGATGATTCAGGACACAAAAGTGATACTGACTGTGTGCATAGGATGTAAATCAAGGAGGAAGCCATGAAGAAAGGAACAATTTGGAAGAACAGTGAAAACTGTGGTGAAATGGGAGGTCAGGACTCATGGCAGACAGTGTGAGAGAACGCTGGTGTGGAAGATTGTGACCCAACACCAGTTTTGTCTTACAAACTCTAATGAACAACAAGCTGCCACATACAGCAAGGAGCTGATGGTCAAGCAGACAGGTCACAAGGTTTCAACAAATTCTCACTGAGCACCCACAATTACAGGTCAGACTCTTTGTGCAAAATAATGTCAATGCCATGAATCCACTCAAGTGTCTACTTTAAGTTGTTTAGTTTTACAGAAAAACAAGCAAGAAAAAGAACAATATCTAGGAAAATTGTGGGAAAAAAACTTTAGTTCTCCTGAAAATATTTTAACTGGTAGCATTAAGCAGGAAAGTGGTTATTGTATACCATTCTTAGCTGGGTCAGAAAGGAAGTGGGGTTCATTCATTCATTAATTCAGCAATGAACCCCTACTACATATCAAGTTCTCTTCCAGTCAATATTTTAGTCAGCTTTTCACCACTATGACCAAAAGACCTGATCAGCACAATGGTAGAAAAGGAAAAGTTTGTTTGGTGTCTCATGTTTTCAGAGGTCTTGATCCATAGAAAGCAGGCTCCTTTCCTCAGGGCTCAAGATGAGACAGGACATCATGGAGGAAGAATGTGGCAGAGGTAAGCAGCTTAAATGATGATCAGGAAGCACAGAGAGAGAGAGAGAGAGAGAGAGAGAGAGAGAGAGAGAGAGAGAGAGATTGATTTATTCCATTTTCCAAATACAAATATAAATCCCAAAGGCATGGAACCCTAGGGAACCAGCTTCTCCACCATACCCCACCTGCCTCCACTACCACTCAGTTAATCCCATTACAGGATTAATTCACTGATTTGGTTAAGGTTCTCACAACCCAATCATTTCCCTTCTAAACCCTCTTGTATTGTCTCACACATGAGCTTTTGGGGGACACCTCACATCCAAACCATAATAGGCATGATAGAAAAGAAACAGACATATCTACCTTAATGGGAGTTAAATTGTGAGACTATAGTTAATGCATTTTAGTTAAAAGAGTTAAAAAGAAGTAGGAATATAACTAAAATATATACCCCTTTTAAAGATTCCAGTAGTCTTCATCTTTATAAGTAGCTGCTCATATTCTAAGGCATATTTAGAAAGAAAAAATTTTTTTCCTATCAATTGTGAACTGTCCAAGAAACTGGAAAGATTATGGATCCATTTCAAAAATTAAAAAGGTTTCTGCTTTAATTATTGTTATATGTAGAAACACATTTGATAAATGTTGGAATTTTTATAATCTGCCAGTGACTTAACTATACTGTAATACTTCCTAAATAAATTTTATTTTCCAATGTTATTCTTTCTTTGAGTGATTTTCTATTTCCTAAGTGTGCAATGTTGTTGCAGATTTTGGGATAGAAGTGAATATGCAGTCCCTGCCCTTGTCAAGCATATCCCTTTATAGGAGGAAGAGAGGATAGAAAGTAAAATATGTATGTCTGTAACAATTAGAAAGCAATCAAGAACAATTCTGGAAATATTGCAAGACAAAAAATCAGTAGCCTATGGAATTCCCATGCTATCAACACAGAAAGGGGGGTTCTCTCCAGTAAGAAGAAACTCCTGCCACTTAGCTACACAACTGCTTCTGAGTGAAGCCCTTCATGCTATTCTGTTTAGCAATGCTGCTCACCAACAACCAGCTTGTAGATTAGGTCTCAGAAAAGTACTACACTCATGAAAATTAATTAATCTATTAATTACAGCATCAATTATGGTGAATCAGAAGTCAATTCAACATTATTGCTTAAATACCTATTGTTTCTAAAATGAGAATTGCTGAGCATCCGGTCCCTCCCCTCCATCATCAAAGCCAAACACAAGCTGTGCTTATCCAGATCGAGATGTCGGTCATTGATCTATGATGCCTCACCCCTGAAAGACAGGATGTGGGTATTCCTGCTGATGAGAACATATGGTTCGGATGGTTTGGCAGGCGAAGTCCTGGCAAAGGAGTCTCAAAGCATCAGCAGATGCTGCCATAGCACAGACATCCAAATGGTGGCATAATTGCCGCTGCTGCTTTGATGCCACATGTTTCACTGTGATGACAGCATCGCCTTTCACAGAGAGCTGGTGGCAAAACAGAACCTCTCTCCAATCCCCAGACAGAAATGTGTGAGTGTGAACACACACACACACACACACACACACACACACAAGCAGACCTGTGCATGCAAAATCAGGTAAGGTCTGTCTGCCTTTTGTAGGTCTTTTATCAGTCTCTGATGGAATAAAGCCAACTAGAAAAGGAATAGCAACCAAAGAATCATTTTGGTCTTTGCTTACATAAATGATATTTAGGTTCTACTAGGAAAACAGGAAATCACTGCCAGCTTTCCAAGGAACTGACAAAGACTAAAGAGAAGATGGTCTGTTAGCAATTGGGAGATAAAATTATATATCACTCCTCATTGTACCCCTTTCTTCCTATCTCCTCCACTCCCCAGTCTCCTGAATAGTCGTAGACACTGCTAGGTCTCAAAAGCTTCCTATCACAAATTGTTCAGACTCATTTTTTTTCAGATTCAGTCAAAAAATATTTGTTGATTACCTGCAATGGGCTAGGAAGGTAAGGTCTTCAAGGATTGCAAACTCAAGATAGCTGAGGGGCTTGGGGAATATTCTTCCACATCTGCCAGATTTTCAGTCATTCATTCCACTCTTCCTGAGCAATGACAGTCCAGCACTATATTCAGCTTAGGGAAGCAATAGTAAACAAGACAGATATAGCACTCTCCATCTCTAGGAAAGGACTTAGCCAGGTAAACCAGCCAATGTGGAGCAGTGAGCACCCTGTGCCTCCAGTAAGGCACAGGGTGATGTAGACACACCAGGTGGGTAGAACTCAATACAAACTGGGGATTCATGAAAGTGTGGCGAGGAAGATAAGGATATCCTTAGTCCTAAGGATAAACTGATCAGGCAGATGACTAGGGAGGAAGCACAGCCAAGGCAGAGGGAACAGACAGACATGCGTCCTGGTTTATCAAATGCTCTAAGCTTTGATTCTTCACCTCTCAAATGGGTAAATAGTAATACTGAGCGAGAAATGTGAGTAAACAGCTTAACATGCAATAATTGATAGCTATCATTGGTACTGTCATTATCACCATTATTATTACTAATGATGACAACAATATCTGCAAATGCTTAGAGGTAAGAAAACGTGTGAAACATCCTGTAAAGTAACATAGATGAATTGAGCTGGAATACAATTGTGTATGTCTGTGTATCTGTATGGGGTATTATGTGGATAGAAGTCTGAGTTACTTCTACCCTAAGTGTGATGCTGAATGTCACACAAATGAGTGTTCAAAGCAACCATCCCCACTCCACTGACAGTAGCATAATTCCTTGCATTGTGGATGCAATGCCTATGAAAAGAGCATTTTGGACACTTGTCCTATTCACCCCTAAGGACAAATTTTTGTTTTGTTTTGTTTTGTTTCAGTACTGGGGATTGAGCCCAGAGGCACTTAACCACTTAACTACATCCTCAGCTCTTTTAATGTGTTTATTTTGAGACAAGGTCTACTAAGTTGCTTAGGGCCTGTCTAGGTTGCTGAGGCTGGCCTCGAACTTTCAATCCTCCTGCCTCAGCCTCCCAAGTCACTGGAATTATAAGGACTGTTGATGTTAATGAGTATCACACCACACCAAACTCTGAGATGCCAAATTTAACTCCAGAAAGGAGAGGTACAAATACCAGAAAACATAACCACTATCATGCTAATTTAGATAAATCTCTAGATTGGAATGAGTAAATGATCTAACAGCACAAAACTGCAGAGCTGTTTTGTATGTCAAACATTTGCATAGTCCACATTTGTCATGAACTGAATGAAAAGTAGACAAATTAATGAGTTGATAGAATACAGATCTACCTCACATATAAATAACAAGAACCCAGGAAAGCATACAGATTATCCTCCTTTGACATAGGATGAATTTACTCAGAAGAAGTGAGAATAAAAGATTATACACACTGATCTTTTATAAAATGCAGATCCAAAAACTAAGATGTTTAGATAAAGAACCAATTACCTACAGCCTTGGGGCCAATGCTTATGGCTGACTGACACTGATTAAACTTTCCAATCAATGTGGAAATTTGGAGAATGAAGAGCCACACAACCTGCATATAGCCAAAATAGAAAACCTCTGGAGGGCTGGAGGTGTGAGGGTAATATTTATTTGCAAGTTTTCAGGGACACATCTGGTTGTTCATCAGTCTTTCCACTAGATACCAAGAGCAGTCTGATTTCTCTTGACTCAAGCATTATCAAAGATGGATGAGAAGCTGAAGAATGGGTTGGTGGAGTTGGAAGGACATAGGTTCTGTCTTATATGGATATAAATTCAAATTTGCTGCATTCTACCTCTTCTTAGTTTTGCTACGTTCAGCAACATGGAGTTGTTAGCCTCTTTTTTGAATACTGAGTCATATGCCATTGTGAAATGTTTAGTAGAGGATTTCATCAAGGTATTATAAAAATTAGAAAAATCAACAAACAAAAAGATGAATTCAATGGCTCCCCAATACCCACTAGCTGAAGTTTAAAGTATAACCTGCCATTTAAGACCATCATGTGAGAGTCTAGCCTCAATCTGTAACTATAAGGGTTAAGCACTTCCACAACACTAACTGCTTTCCATGACCACACCTTGGCTCACTCTGATCCCCTGCCATGAAGGCTCCTCTTGCCCCCCAGTTCTCCCAGCAACTACCCAGCCCTCAGGGATCAAGCTCGGGTTCCCACTGTGGCAGCAAATCATTTTAGAGTACTCTTTATTAGCTATTCTTTTAGCGTCCCACCCCCAAGCTAAGAACTGGGTTTCTGTTGGAGGACTTTGTGCTTTCTGGGACATATAAAATGGAATACCCAAACTGGGTGGTTCATACCAAGGATCTGTAAGGTCTTGGAGTATAGGAAGGAAATGCTGATTCAGGTGTAGGATCCCCATAGGCATCTACCAGTGGAAGGTCCAATAAATCCTGGTGAGCAATCACCATGGCTCCATGATGCAGGAGACTTCAGTGCTCATTCCCAAAGTAAAAGACAGTAGGTTTTATATGGGCCCCCAAATATGGCGCTAGACACACTCTCCATAATTGTTTCTCTTCTCCAGTGTCAGCCCAGATCCAGTCCTGCAGCAGCAATCCCAGAGTGCTACTCCCTGCTAGAGCCCCATCTAATTCTCTTCTACTCTGCAAGTATCCTCAGCAGGTACTCAGAGGACAGAATGGGAAAGGGAAGCTTTTACATCTTCCTCTTGTCGTTTTCCAATCTATCATGACATAAACTCTATTCCTGGCTCTTAGAAAGCTTCATGGTTTATTTCAGGAAATTTCACTCCCAAAAAAACTTGGCTCTTATGATCAAAAACTTTGCTTTTAAAACTGTCGTTTTTGAGGTGGACTTCAAAAGTCTATTTTGGAAGTTTAAAAATAGCAAGATTTTTTTCCTTTGCTTTCTTTGCTTTTCTATGGACATGCTTCCTGCTTACTGTTTCCTGCCAAGATGCCCCCAATTCTTCACAAGGTAAAGTGAAGGCCACCAGCTGATGAGAAAGACCATAGATAAGACAGTGTGGAAAAACCCAGAGTTTACAATCTCAAGGTGTTTTGTGCTACTGTCATTCCACAGTATTTAAGGGAACAGGCACTGGCAGTAGACAGTCCTGACACCTGCTTGACACTTACTCATATGCCATCTTTGGCAATTAACTTCTCTATGCGTCTGTTTTATCATCAGAGAAAGGAAAAAATAATTGTCCTCACTTCTAACTGCTACTGTGAAGATTAAATTATTATACAGTACTTTACAAGAATATGTCAAACCCATACCACTCAATAAATGGTAGGAATTTTTATGCATCATGCTTTTGGGAACAGAGTATGTACTGCCTTGAGGTATTTCTAATATCATTAGTCTTTACTATTTGAATATATTTTTATTTAACTTTCCTTGCATATAAACCTTCTCTTAAACTTGATTTTAAGTGTGTCCCCTATTTTCTTATCTATAGAACAAGAATAAGAATAACCTATCTTGTTAAGTTGTAAGCACTGAATAGAGGTGTTTGTGAGTGTTTAGTCCAATCCCAGGAAAGAGAATGGAAGTCATCATTCTTGTATCCCCTATGAGAAAAGGGGAGGTGCCCAGGAAACTCAGATGAAAGCCCAGATCCACACAAGGAAGGTGGTAGGCACAGAAGACACTCTAGGGCTTCTCTGATATCCTGGGACTGTGTCATTTCAGGGTTCTGTGGATGACTTGCCACTGTATCTGTATCTTCGAGTCTGGCAATTTTTTCTGGAATTAAGGCTACTCTGCCATCTCATAGCAGGCTGAATGTGCCAGGAAGTTAATCCCTTCATGCCCTGGCAACTCCCAACCAGTGACTGAATGGACATGAGCCACAAAACCCTGGTTCCCTCATTTCTTGAGCAGAGTAATTCTGAACTGTGTTTTATGATGTTTCCCAGAGTTTTTCCTCTGGAGTAAGCTCCAGTTGCTCACTGTTGCAAATGGCTAACAGCACAACCTTTTGGCTTCCTTCCTTTCTTGAATTTCTTCTTCACAAAACCACCAGTGTTCTGTGCTCCCTGCTTTCACAGTCACACCTCCCTAAATCCAAATTCTGTGAGAGATGAACTAAGAGCAAGGTCACGTATGTATATTGGCCCATTTTATAAGAGTAGCCATAGGGATGTAGTATCATATCTAACTCCAAATACAGGAATGCTAATGAATAGGATGGCTTCCTGAAAAGAGACTTGGAGTTTAAGTTAGAAACTCTGGATCTGGTATTGTCTCTCACTGAACCGGCTGTGTGAACTAGTGCAATGAACTGAATGTCTGTCCTGAATTTATATATTAAAACTCTAATCCCAAGGGTGATGGCATTAAGAAGCAAGACCTTTGATAGGTAATTAGGTTATGAGGGTAGGGCGTTCATGTGGGTAGAGTACTTTAGTCCATTTTCTGTTGCTGTAACAGAATATATGAGGCTGGGTCATTCATAAGAAAAAGAGGTTTATTCTGGATCATGGTTCTGGAAGTAGAATGTACTCAGCTTCAAGTGAGGGCCTCATGGCAGGATGACAAGCCAAAAATGCAGAGTCCACTCTTACAGTAACTAATCTAGTCCTGTGAGAGGAAGAACTCACTCCTTCCCTCAAGAAAGGCACTAATCTGTTCATTAAGGCTGTTCTCCCAACCATCCAATGCATCCCAGTAGGCTCTGCCTCCAAACACTGTCACACTGAGGAATGAAGTAATCACATGATATAAAAGAAAGCTGAACACAGGGATCTGTCCTGAAGATGCTCCAAGAGAATGTAGGACAAAAGACTCACATTTGAGAAGTGGTAATGCAAAGCCAGAGCAGAAAGACCTTCGGAGAATCATAGGCGAAATGGAAGGAAAGTCCACTTCAGGGAAAAGGTTACAACATTCCAGGAGGTCACCATCCGTTTCAAACAGGAGAGGCAGCTTGTAGACTGCCCACACACCATTCTTCTGCAAATGCTTTCTTATGCTTTCCAGAAGATTTTGCTCTGAATTCCCATACTAGTTTGGATATATTTCTACTATAGTACTTGTCTCATTGTTATGCACTTGTTTGTTTCTAAACTCATATTCCCTAGAAAGTTTATAAAGTTCTTCAGGTTAGAATTGATATGCTCTCATTTTTCAGAAATGTGCAATTTTTATCCCTCTATGAGGAAGCTCACCCCAATACTGGGCATGCAATAATAAGTTATAAATAAATGCTATTGAAATATGAACCTAAATTTCATTTTGCCATGTCTGTAATATATAGTGAGAACAATTAAAAAATAAATTATAGCCATGTCTTCACCTTTCTGTATATTGCTTCCCCATTATTTCTCTTCTAGGAAATATCTTTACCTAAGGCATTAAGCACTGTAAAACAAATAAGCAGTAAGTATTACCTTCCAACCCCTTGGTGATGCTCAGGAGATTAGGAGACATCTTTCCTGAAGTGTATTAAAATGACCTGACCAAGCAAGTGGGGGGCAGGTGTGAACATCATCAGATAGATTCAGCCACAAGGTGAGGGTGCAGAACCTCATGAATTTCATCTCCTTTACTTAAACAAAAGAAACAGATAAATAATTATGGCACATCTATAAACCATGCTGAAATCATAAAAAATTCATTACTTTATCAGCTTGCAGCAAAATCATCAAAAACTATAGTCACTTATAATCTACTTTTCTCTGCTTCTAAGTGCTGCCTCACATAGCCTGGCAAAAAGCCCAAAAAATGGAAATTAGTTGTTCAGATTAAGTCCCTTGGCTAGGAAGAAATCCTCATACTGTATTTAAAAGAGTGCACCATAGTTCTTTATTGACAAGACAATTAACTCTAAGAAGACAGAACTTAATGTAAACTGGTAGCACTCAGACCTCCTTAATAAGGAAAAATCAAGATATATACATTGACCTAACCAGAAGACAACAACCTGCATGAAAAAATTCCTGCTTTCCAGCTTTGTATCCATGACAGTTCCTCATGGTGCCACTGATGTGCCAACAGCTCATCAAAATCCACTTGGACTTGATCCCCTAGCCTTTACCTTATTCTTTCTCTTACATTTTCAATCTAAATTAAAGATATCACCATTCCATGCACATCACCACAAACCAGGACCTTGAGAACCATCATTAATCGTCATTCACTCCCTCCCACAGTCACACACTGACACAGGTATATCCACTGGATGCCAAATCCTGGGCATTCTCCCTCCTTAATATCTTGAACTGATCCCTTTGTTTTGTCCCTACTGCCTGCCTTTTCTCCATATCCTAATTTCTGAATTTCCTATAATTAGTCTCCATGGATCCAATCTACCCCTCATTCCTTATACACATGGCTTTTGGTTAGTTTTCCAAAACGCAGCTCCAGTGATGTCACTCCCAAATTGAAAACCATTCAATGGCAATCAAAGCTGTTCAGCATTAAACTTAAAAGACCCTCCATACTCTTCCTTACCCCAAATGTCTTGCCTTGGTGAACGACAGATTTCTCATACTTGTTGATCTTTGCAAATGATACCCTTGCTTCCTTGTAACGAGCCCCCACCCACCAGGTAAGGCTAATGCATATTCCCCTATTGGGACCTGATTTTAATGGGATCTCCCTGTGGATGATGTTCTGATGCTCTTTCCTGCAACACACACAAACAAACTTATACATACCAGCTCCCAAAGTCCCTGCGCACTGCTGGTTCATATCATTTGTCACAGTACATTATAATTTCCTATTGAGTCAGTGGCCTCTGAAAATGTTTATTTGGATCTCCTAACCCTGACATAGTCTCTGGCATTCAATAAGTATTCCAGAAATGATTATTGAAAGGAAAAAAAGAAAAGATGAATAAATGAAACCAAGACATATTCCTCATTCTCTAGTGTATGATCTAGGATCTTATCCCAGATTTATTACCCGGCAACACTTGAGCTGCAAGAGGAACAATTTAATCAATTAAACACATCAAGGACCCCTACCCCCAAATAAAATGCCCTTAGGGAACTCTCCCCTCAAATTGGATACCAGGCAGTTCACAATTTACTTATCATTTCATGAATCTTCTCTTTAGTTTAAACTACCCAAGGGAAGGACTACAACTGACATCCATATATTCAACAAAACCTAATACATACTAATAATAGGAAATAATAACAACATTTATATCATATGTACTTCTCAGACACTAGGTTAAGCAAGTTCCACCAGGTTTTAAGTGTTGCTGAAGGCAATGGACTGGGCACCAGATACACAAACGACCTCATACCACATGAGAAGATGGGAAGTATTTCACCTAAGCATTCATTTAATGTCTTTTAAAACAAACACTTACTGAATATTCAGTCTTTTATGTGTTTCAAGGCATTTTCTTGAGGTAAGCATTTGTATTCTACCAATCAGGAAACTAAGACACTGAAGAGATTAAGTAATTTGCCGAAATCCTACAGCCGAGAAGTGACAGAGCTATGATTTCAAACCAGATAGAAAAACTGCCTTTTCTTCATTGCCTCAAAATAATAAGAATGATTATTTCTGAGTGGTAGTGGAAATGGTGAGTTTTGTTTTCTTGATTTTAATTTTTATCTTCTTTTATGTTTTAATTATTCATCTTTTCTATTCTTTCAGCAGTGATTTATGCAATCTCGAATATAATTTATAGTAGAAAAAAACTGGTTGACTATGCAATAAAAACATATGCTACATCACAGGGAAATGTGCAGAGGGATAATAAAATGCTAATAAGATGAACCATCTAAAATAAGCATAGGTCCATTTCCAGAATTGACTGAGTGCCAAGAGACACTGGGGTTACTACCCCCAGTTCCTGTTCTTCCTGCTATTGCAACTATTCAAATCATAGCTACAGCCTGCAAAATGTACCGTAACTAAAATGCTTAAAATGTCTCTTCACGACTTTAGAAAGAGACATAATCCAGAATACACAGACAAACTGGTGGTTGGTGCTGCTTTTTTTAGAAGCAACACTACAGTGTGATTTCCAAGTGAAAGCATTCAAGTTCAAACTGTGCTGCCAGCATATGGAATAGGCACTAGGTGCACCCGTGCTGGGCTGTGCAGCCTGGAGCTGGCAATTCCTCTCTCTGCTCTTTCTTCTGGATGTCTGTGGAAATCTGGGTCACTCAATCACATGGCTGACCCACATTTACAGAAACCCAGCCTTCCCATCCTATTAGAAAAACAGCAGCTCTGTGGAAGCAAGCTTTATGAATAACTAAATTTACAGATAAGCCCCTTTTAATTAGCTAGAGAAGAGGAGCCCCACTCCTTCCTCCACACAAAGCCAATACTGATTTTCTTACATTTTGGCACATCTGTAAACAGCTCCCAGTGGCTTCTACTTCACTGATTAGTCTCTCCTTTAAATTCCTTTTGAATATAATTAATTTGCTTCCCCCACTTTTTCAATCTGCACATCAGCAGAGCTTTTGAACCATCAATCTCCCAGAGATGATAGCAGCGTGTGATCTCCCTGATGCTGGGTACTCTTGGCTTCTCTATGTGCTGAAATTTGGTTTGCTTCAGTTCTTCACAATGAATCACAAGGCAGAGGGCTGGGGGAGAACTTAGCTTGAATGAATTATAAGTTAACACTATTTTCTATGGCTTCATGGTCAGAATTTCAAGACATACCCGTTCCTACTACTGACTTCCTATTTCCTAGGAATACATTTATTGAGAAATATAGTTTTGTCCTTCAAATGTGCTTCAAGAGTTGCCCCTTCTCTTCAGGACAGCAACTCACTCCCTGTGACACAAAAGGGGCAGACAAATTTATCAGGATCACTTAACAATGAAGGGAGGAGAGGCAGCCTGGGGTGGCCTGACCCAGGATGAGGAAGTGAGGGATGACCAGTTTGAAGCCACTGAAAATTTTACTGAAATACCCAACTCTGCACACCACCCAAAACCACTGATTCAGTTAATGCCCCCGTTTCCCATCACACAAAGAAGGCTGAGATAATGTTGTACGTAGTTCTGCAGATGTTCCTGAATGGGCAGGGGGCTTTCTGGAAAATGCATGTGGATTTCTTTGTTAAGCATTAGTGAATATTGTGAAGCACAGCTTACATCAAGATGGAAAAAAGGAAATGGGTCGGTGTAAATTTTTTCTCTGCACCAGCAGGAAAAGGAGCATTATGCCAAATTAAATCTCATTTTTCTTTTCCTTTTTCATTTTATTTTCCCTCACTCTCTTTTTCTCTTTATTCTTTCTTAAAAACAACAACAACAACAAAAAAAAAACAGAATAAAGAACATGTTTGCTGAACTGTAGGATCAGGAAAACTCTGCAGATCCAGCAGATCTAGATGTCAGCAAGGCACTTGACAAAATTTCTCATGATATCCCAGAGGACAAGACAGGGAAAATGTGTGCTGAATGACAAGTTCAAGAAGGGGGGTTTCAAATGGATTGAATTTCAGTATTCACAAAGCGGAGTGTCAACCTGGAGAGAATTCTCTAGTGGCTTGCCTCAGGGTTCTGAATTCAGTCTCATATCTGTCAACATTTTTCTTAATGACTGGGATTAGGTCATGGACTTCTCAC
Source organism: Glaucomys volans (assembly GCA_020662805.1). Taxonomy (NCBI): domain Eukaryota; kingdom Metazoa; phylum Chordata; class Mammalia; order Rodentia; family Sciuridae; genus Glaucomys; species Glaucomys volans. The sequence goes on along the minus strand of JAJEJO010000942.1, from coordinate 521,350 downwards.
CAAATGTTCACATGACTCAAAACTGGGAGGGACAATAAATATGTATGGTGACAGAATCAAAGCCCAACGTGATTTCAATAGGCTAGGACAGTGTTTCTCAAAGTGTGGTTGGCATGTCACCTACATCAGAACGCTGGTTTAAGAGACAGATGTCTGAACACCCCCACACTACGGACTAGATGCAGACCTATCTTAAAACACAGGAACCAGACCATAGCTATGTGCAACAAAATTAGATCCTGATTTATAAGCTAGAGTGCCCAGGCACATCCTTCTCTATACATATACGAAAAGGGCCATCATACTAGGATATCTCAAGATCAGCATAATGGAAAGGAGGAAAACCCAGGAGGCTGTTTTGTTTTGTTTTGCTTTTATAACACAGGGAAGGACCAAGGAATATCACATGAAATGAATTCAAGCTGGAGTCTGATAGGCATTAGATGGTGGCAGCAGATTGCAGCAAAGTTAACACTCAAGTGGGGGTGGGAGCGATGTTCTAGTTCAAACCTTAGGGGTTCCTCTTAGGAAACAGGACCTCCTCATAACTGGCTCCCCTCTGTAAATGGAAGGTTTGTTCCAAGTTCCTTCCTGGGAGAGAGCCCTCAGCAGGTAGTTCCATTAGCTCTGTCACCAGAGTTAATAACAACCAGATTTACCAAATGAGAACTCTACAAAACATTGAACAAAGAACATTATAAATATTGCTTGCTCCTGAAAACGACACTCCTGCCGACACCCTTCTTGGAGTTTCTGTAACTTTTGTATTTTAAACGCCAACTCTGAAATTCACTTCTCAGAGCCATGCAACTCTCATGCAACTCTCATGCAACTCTCAAACTTGAGGAAATTAAAAATCCAAGTGAAGCCATGTCTTTTACTATTAAATACTGGAAGTCAGTATTGGAATCCAGAATCAAAGGAAAACCCAGCTCCTGCCCCTTACCATGAGGCATTTTCATGAAGCCCCTGTCTCCTAACATAATATGCAATTGATTTGAGCCAAAGAGTTCAATTTTCTCCTTGCTACCCTGGCATTTTATGAAATTCAGTCTTCTGAAAGTAACTTCAATGCTTCCATGAAGAACCAACAAAAAGCCATGAAGCAAAAATCTTGCTAAAAGGACAAAAACTGCCCTCCGATGCTTGAGAAAAAGAGAGAACATCATGTTCCCTTCATTCCCATAATAAAGATTCTATCCATGTTTCAAATATGTCCCTTTAAAATGGAATGGAATTTCCCTAAAAAGTGGGTTGGGGTGCTTAAAATAGGGCAATAATTCATAAATTTTCCAACTTTTTCCCCTGCATTTTTACCTCAATTCACCAAAAAGTGAAAAATTTAAAATGAAAACAAGACAGTTCATGAATTAATTATATTATGGGAATTTGGCTACCTATTTAGAAAGAAAATTGTCTACTCACTTCCTAAGTCAGGTCATACCTTATTGTTTTCATTATTGTTTTTTACTTTTTTTATTGTTACAGACTTCATTTTGATTCATTGTACACATATGGGGTACAAATTTTCATTTTTATGGTTGCACATGATGTACATTCATATCATTCTTGTTCATCACACATGTACATAGGGTAATGATGTCTGTCTCATTCCACCATTTTTCATACCCCAGCCCCCTCCCCCTCTCCTTTTCATTATTAAAGGGAAGATAAAACAAGGTTCTTAGACCCCCCACTAATAGATTTATAGTAACATAAAAGAAGTTGAAGTTCCCAAGAATTTATCTTCTCTTTCAACTTTGGGGTAATTGGATCATGTTGCATCACTGTCTTTAATATGACTATGTTGTGTTCTTAAAAAAAAATCAGAAATAGAAGATAGAGCAGATCGGTGGTTCCCAGGGGATGAGGGGTAGGGGAATATGTAATGGTTGCTTAATAGGTATGGCATTTTCTTTAAGAGGGATGAAAATATTTTAGAACACAGAAGTGGTGGTTGTACACCTTTGTGAATGCACTAAATGCCACTTAAGTATACACTTTAAAATGGAGAATTTTCTGCTGAGTTTCACCTCAATAAAGCAAACCATCAAACACAACAAAAACAACAAGCCAGGAAAATCGTCAAGTTTCTCTTAGGACATGATCTCATCAGGAGCTTGCCGAGTTCACTGATACACTGAAGTCAACTGGGGCATGGAATGGGGGTTTACATGCCAGTGCACATTCATGGAAATGTGACCCCCCCACGCCTCTCACAATCTATAACAGAATTCTAACTGCTAAATCAAAGGCTGAGGAGTCACACAGAGGTAATTTTTCCAAAAAAGAGCTGGCCTGAGGGTGAGGGGAACTCAGTTTTGCCTTCTCTCTATGGAGAAAGCTAAATTATGCTGGCTGTGTATTCTCATCTCTGAAGTGTGGATAATTATGCCTCATGGGGTTACTGTGAAGGTCACATGGGCACCACTTCACGTGATGGAGCTCAGTTAACGTGGCTTATTTCAGGGGGTTTGGAAAAGAAGAAAAGAAACAGTTGTATAAACCACATTTGACAGATCAAGCGGATAGTCAAGAATTGCCAGAAGAGGAAGACAGGGGTCTGGGGAGACTACAGAACTGATTAAAGAACTCAAAATGTGAAGAGCCACAGAGCAAGTAGCAATTCATGTATCAGGTCCAAACTGTTTACAGGCATTATAGAGGCACAGTGGATTCCAAGGCCAATATCAGGTGGGATTTTGAAGTAAGAGGCACTCACCTGATGTGACAGGTGCATTCTCATTTTTCAATTTAACATTGCTCACACAAAGTTCCTCTTTTAATATTTAACACCAATTATCCTGAGAACAAAATCACACCTGTAACATTTCATTCCTACCTTCCTTGAATGCACAGGTGAGCTCACGGGAATCTGATTACTTGATGGAGTTCTGACCAACACCACCCAATAAGCACTATCCATCTTGTATCTCAGGTTTACTTCTTCCAAATGCTCCCCCAGTTGATGACCCAGCCAGCTCCTGTAGGATAGCTTTTCACCTCTCCTAACGTCACAGCTTAATTCTGGGATATCATTATTCCAATCCCTGGTCTGATGCCTTTTTGAGCTTCTTCCTCATATCCACAGAACTATGAAGCCCAAATTCTTCTGCAAAGACTCTGTTCTGGTCATTTTAGCAATTCTGAGACAGTAACAAATGTAGAGCTCAAAACTGAATTTAAAAAGATATTTTTTTTCCTAGTACTTAGGATGTTTTTGGTCACAAAACATGTTTTGGCTCTTAAGATTTGGGCCCTCACTCTGAACAGATGAGAAAGCTGAAGCCAAAAGATGATCCGCAAAGCTTTCTTTCATTTGTTCACAGGAGTCCCCTAGCTACCAGAAAATGAATACTCCTAATCCAAGGCATAAGGCCTCTTTGCCCCTCATCTACAGCCCAGCAAAGAGATGTTCATGTGTGCAAGGACAGAATAATCTAATTTGGCCTGAATTAACAAACAGCCTCAGATCTGCTTGGCATATACAGAAGACAAGACTTCTGTACATCATCATGGGGGACTTTTTCCTATTCCCATGAAAGAGGGTAACTATCAAAAGTAGCTTATGCTACCTGCCAGAAGACATACAAGGCTGTAGCTTGGTTAATGCAGAAGTGTTTGACAACTGCATACTTTTGTGCTTCAAATTTATGAATGTGTTTTGCGATGAGAAAGTCTGAAATAAATACATAAGAAATCCAGGCACTGAGCTCTGTGCTGTAATGAAATAACTCATTTAGTACATAGCATAAATCAATTGTGGAGCAAACTTAAAACTATGTTTTCCCAAGATGAAGGGGAACAGAATATTTTAAAGAGGTCAGAAAAGTAGTGCTTACCAAGAGCACATGGGGATCAGAGTTCAAGGTGGAAGAGGATGACAAGGCCAAGGCTTTAAATTGGAAAAGTACTGCTGCAGTTTAAATGATTGTGCCTCTCCAAAATTCGTATGTTAAAATTTTAAGCCTCAAGGTGATGGTTTTAGAAAATGGGTCTTTGGGAAGTGGTTAGGTCCTGAGACAGAGTTCTCATGAATAAATTGGTGCCCTCATCAAAGTTACCTTCGGAAAATGCCACATCCCTTCCACAATGTTAGTCATGACTAGAAGGGACCATCTTTGGAGCAGAAAGAGTGCCTTCACCCAACATGGGATCTGTTGGCTCCTTGCTCTTGAACTTTCCAACCTCTAGAACTATGGGAAAGATATTCCTGTTGCTTATAAACTACTCACTTTATGGGATTCTGCTATAGCAGATCAAATGGACTAAGACAAGCACTAAAGTATATTTGCAAAGAAATACCAAAAGTGGTCAAAGAACATAAAGTGAAAACTCAGGGACTTAAGTATGATGATATTTCAAAAATATTTAAGAGTGGAGAAAATAATACCCTGGGTAGAGTTGAAGTTGCATGAATGTCTTACATAAAAACTTCTGGCTGAAATGAACCCTAAATTGCAAACATGGGATAAGAATGCCTGCTGAAGAGAGACAGGTTATGGGGGAGCACAGCGAGCTGCAGTCCCAATAATAGGTTTATGAGGCCTCAATAAAAGAGAAGAGAAAAGAAAGATAATGACTGCCTTGTGGATAGGTCTTCCAGATAACAGAAATTTTAAAAAGTATTAGCCTAAGAACTGCCCAAGAGAACAGAAAACACATCATTAGGGAAAATTAAGTCAGGTGACAAGAAGACACTGGAAATCTGAGGGGACCACACTGAGGAGAAAATGACAGGCAGAACTGTGGATGCTTTGTTTGCTCTGTTGAAGTTTGTGAACCCTAGGAGTTCAAAAGAACTAGAACAGATTCCCCCATGCACAGTAGTAAAGCTGATGTACCAGTCATGACTTCCTTGTTCACCTCAACCTTTGGAAAAGAACTAGCCACAGACACTGGGCTGCTATTGCACACGCAGAGGTGATCTTTCCTTCCCTTCCAAACCCACCTACTGAGCAGGAATCATATGCTGAGCTCTGAATGAGACAGACATGATGTGCATCAGAAATATGCAGAAATAAATCATGTCTTCACAGAATGTACAATCAAGCAGAAGGGATGAGATAAATACACAAATGACATGGGACCAAGGGATGAAAGTTCAAGTGGCACCTGCACACTGGCATCTTAGATATGCTCAGCAGCCCTGATAAAACCAGCTGGCCCTGCAGAGATGGTTGGAAACAGAAAGCAAGAGATCCTGGTGGTATGAATATCGGCTGGGAAAGGCTTCTCCCTTGTTATCTGGGCAGCTGAACAGAAAACACAACACAGAATCTGAATATGACTTAGTTACTAGCCAACAGTGTTTGTTTCCCAGGTTTATGCTTAGCACATTTTAAGTTTCAAAAACTATCTCATAAAAATTAAATTTAACCACAATCTATAATTCTTATTCCTAGTTGAGTGTTCCTGAAAGAAAAAGTTAGATTTTGATGACTCTCTTGTTCAAATTGCTAGCTGTTAAAATTATGCATTCATAAAATACAAAGAAGTATATGACATGTTGAAAATATTAGGTATTTGGGCATGTCACCAAATTTCCCTGAACATCAGTGTCCTCATCTATAAAGTAAGAAGAGGGCTAGATAAACCAAGTAGTACTTATGACAATAAAATAATGTACATAACAACAATGCTTTTAAAACTTTAACAATTATATCATTGTATCTCCTTCTTCAGTTGCTTCATGAAACTATAGCTTATGGCTATAAACATTTGTTCCCATGTATGAACCCTTGTTGGCTTTCATTCATTTCATCATATCTATACATATACAGAATGCTCAGGTTTGAAAATTTATACCATAATATCCTTAAGCCCTTTAAAAAGCTGCTTCCAATTGAAAGTCATCTTTTTAATGTCCACTGAAGAGAATTTACACTGTATTTATGGCCTAGACATAATCATTACCTTCCAATAAAAATGACTCATTAAATAAAAAGCAATTTTCACCCATGAGCTCTTAGAATATATTTGCTTACTTATGGAAATCCAATAGCCTCTTGCTCAATATTTCCTGCATTTCTCAGTACAATTACTTGGGGCTCATGTGTCTATTCAAGATTTTCCAAATCAGAGCAACTCAGTAACACTAAGAGGACAGAATAACAACAACAAATACCCATGCGAATAAAACCACATTCTCTATCCAAAGTGATAAATTCTTGCATCCATTTGAGACCAACAGTGGCTTCAGACCTTTATTCAGCTTCTAGTTAGAAGCCAAAACAGAGCTGGCTGTTTTCAACATCTTTATTAAGAATCTGAGCTAACTAGGACATATTCCCCTGCAACAGAGAGACATGTTCTCAAGAATGACATCCACCCAAAGCTGGTTCCCCGGCTCTGCATGTTAAGTGAGCATTTAAGGTCTTCAGAATGATTAACTATTTCACTGATAGCTGGTAGCGCATTGTTCGTGCTCCCCACAAGGGTTGCTTTCCCACTGTAGCACTGTCTGCCTGAAACCAGAACTGACATTAGACAGAGCAAACAATTTAATTTTACTAAGGGGCTAGAAACTCGACCTCTCTCAGCTGGAGAACTGAAGTGGTTTGTTCAGGACAAAAGAATGCAAAAGACTTTCTTTCCCCACTCACCCCCCAGCGAAGTGGCCTGGCCAGTCAATTGCAGCAGAGAATTTTCAACATCCCTGTGTTCAGTTCAGGGAAGATGGAGTGCAGAGGGGAATCACTTCATTTAACATACACTGCCTGGAGTCACAAAAGAGATGGTTTGTATTTGGGTTTTCATAGCTCTCTAGTATTTTATAACAATGGTACTGTTTCTCATTTAAATGTTCAGTGTTTTGATGTTGGGCATATCAAAAACAACATCATGATTACAGAGTTAAAAAGACACTTTGGGAAAATAATTGTTTGCATATGTTAATGAATTAAGGAGTTTTGCAATTAGAAGGTGAAGATGTGTCATTAAAATTAGGTGCTTTTGTCTTTGCTTCAAATCTGACATTTGATTTTTTTCAGTCCATAAACAAAATGTGAAATACCAAGTTGTAAAATACCATGAAGGATGGTGACCACAAGCTTCACAGTATAAGCATAAAGTGCACACACAGCCAACATCAGCACTGGAAGTCTGGTAAAAGGAGATGTTTACTTACAGCCATGTCAGAAACTCCATGTCTTGGTAATAAATCCAGTTAATGACGACAACCTAACGTAACAAAAGCAGCTTCTAAATGATGGAGACAGCTATGAGCAGAGTGGTACCCACATTTGTAAGTCCAAGGTTCAAGGCTCAGGTGTGTCATGGAGCAACTGTGGGGCTACAGGAAAGTTACTTCATTCCAATAATCTCACTTCCTCAGATGTCAGCTCACAGCACTGGGTTCAATGGACTTCAAGGAATCATCAAATCATTTTTTAAAAAATACAATTCAAGTATAAGTTTAGTAGGATGTATATTAGATTATGCTTTTGAAAATTAATAATTTAGATGTGGGTTTTTGTTTGTTAAATAGGTTGACACACTTCCTCTTTCCTCGTATTCATACTTATCCTTCCAGCTAGAATGATAGTCTCCTAAGCAAGGGATGAAGCTGTCTCCACACCCAGCAACTCAGACAACACCTAACACAACAGTTAGTCCATCCAGGATGTTTACAGATAATACATTTCACAGTTTAAAAAAAAAAAAAAAAAGCATAATTGCTCTGAGGCACTATTCAGAAAATGGTACCCAAGAAGGGAGGGGGAGTACATGCATACAATTAACAAGAGCAGAGTGAGGGAGTGATGAACAAGTTTTTCCTCTTAAGGTACAGACTTGCTGGAGTTAGGAGAGATTGAGATGGGGCTCATTTAAATCAAGACTTAGAAAATATCTAAAAACAGAGCACTTCTATACTTGACAAATCTGCATTTACAACTGCTTTTTTTTTTTTTTCTTTTGCGGTGCTGGGGATTGAACCCAGGGCCTTGTGCTTGCGAGGCAAGCACTCTACCAACTGAGCTATATCCCCAGCCCTACAATTGCTATTTTAAATTAGATTCTTCCTAGAGTTCATATTGTCTTTTTTTTCTAAGCACAAAGAGTAGTTCTCAGTCTGTGTCAAATAAGCAGACATTCTCCCCACCATTCTAATTTCTTATAAATTAAAATAACCAGTTTACAAAACACAAATTCCTTCAGGACTTTATCCAGAGGCCATCTTCTCAGTGCAGCTTCTTTGGAACTCACTACCACTACCTGTATACTCTCTTTCCCTTTTACTTGCATTATTTTTCTGCTTAGCTCTTAGAACCATCTAGCATATTATACATGAGTATTATCCACTTCTGCATGAGAATGTGTAATGGATAATTTTAGTGCCAATGTGACTGGATGAAGGGAAACACAGCTGGTAAAGCATTATTTCTGGGTACATTTATGAGGGCATTTCCAGGGGAGAGTGCATATGAATCAGTGAATTGAACACTGGTTTCACTCCACATGCATAGGCATCACCCAATTGATGGGGGACTTGGACAAAATAAAAGATAGCAAAGGTGAATTCTCTTTCTTCTGGAGCTGGGAAACCTTTTTCTCTTTCTCTTGGACATTAGAACTCTGGTGTTCAAGCCTTTGAAGTCTTACGCTTGTGCCAGTGTCCTCCTTCTTCAGGATCTCAGAACTTTGACCTTGGATTAAGAATTAACACAACCAGCTTTCCTGGTCCTAAGGCCTTTAGATTTGGACTGGGCCATGCCACCAGCTTCCCTGATTCTCAAGTTTACAGATGGCCTACAGTGGGACTTCTCAGCTTCCATAATCACATGAACTATTTCCTTAGTTAATCCCCTCTCTCATCTTCTCTCCTCTCCCTCTCACTAAATGCTCGCACTCTCTCTCTCTCTCTCTCTCTCTCTTTCTCACACACACAAACTAAACAGAACCTCTTAGCTTCATCTGTTTCTGTAAAGAAAGCTTATTCAAACAAAAATGTTTCACAATACTACATATATTTTATATATTATAAATTTTTGATTCTTATATATTTTATAATATTCATTATATATTCATTATAACATTATGCATTGCATGACATAATATAGATTACAATGCATGAGTAAATAATGTTATATTCCCTATAAGCCACTGTTCACCAAGACACATTAGAAAATGGGATGCACATGGTGGGGAGAGGTAGCACTTATCTAAAATGATACAAATGTGTGTACCTAAGGAGCAGTATGTTGTCAGAACATGAGAGAGGGCTGTGGAGTAAGATGAACCTGAATTTAGACCCTTGTTCTATTACAGACTAGCACTGTGAACTTTGGCAAGTTATGTACCTTCCCTCATTTTCAGTTCCTGGATTTCTGGAGTAATAAGGGTACCAACCTCATAAGTCCAATGTGAGGTATGAACGAGCTCAAGTACACAAAGTCCCTTGCAGTGTGCCTAGCAGATAGCTCTGGGTAAGTGCCAGGTGATGGTAAAGATGGTACTGAGGAGAAGGGGATGGGAGACAATAAAGATGATTATGATATTGTGATTAGGAATGAAGATGAAAAAAATTTCAGTAGACAAAACTCTCTCAAGATCCTCAAACTCTAGCCCCTATTCCATCTCCTTCTCCATTTTCAACTCATGAATTCATGCACATATATTTGACAGATTTACTCTGACTTTGGATGCTCACAAGAAAGGAGAAGTATAAAAAGATGTTTTGTGTACCTCAATCAAAAAACACAAAATGCTGGTACTTTTTTCCTTGTAGTTTTAAGCAGTCCAGGGTTCAGGTAAATAAATTACAAAACCTTGACAAACTGGGACCCTTGGGAAATGTATCATTTTGCATGGTTGAGTTTTCTAAGTAGTAAAGCAGTCACCCAGATAGGCATCATAATTTTATGGGTTTTGTCTTGAGCTAGCACTCTTCTCTTTTTCACTCATTCTCTGATGCAAAGTCTTTCCAAATGCATTGCAGTTCTCTGACTAGACCCAGTCTGTACACCACCAAGATCTGCTCAGCCCAGCTGCTCTACAGCAGCTTAAACTTCAACTCTTCATCCTACTTTATGACCACAGAGCAAGGAGCTCCTCCACAGTACTCACTGACAAAAGGGAGACCTCAACACCCAAGAGTAACCACACTGTACCCCAAATCAGTGGTTTCCTTTCTAGTTATCCAAATACACTGAGCACAGCCAAGAAGACTTATGAGTTGATGTATGATGTGGAAGATCAGATCAGTAAGAGACCAAAAATGGGATGCCAGCAGAGAAACTACTTGCCCTTCCCTCTAAGGCCATGCAGAATTGTCCAAAACACAATGGTTCTATGTGGCCTCCCAGGAGACATGGAGGAGACTGAGAAAAAGGGGAGTGAGGAAGTTGCAACCAATTTAAGGATACATGCATCTGTATTGGGTCTCCCTTCCAATATTCTGTCCCCTGTTGTTCCTTACTCTTGCCCCCTGGGATTGCACCCTCAATATACCATCATCATGTGTCTTCACCCTTGGGTTCTGTCTTCTAGCGACCTGGGCCATGAGGATGATTTTTACTCTTCATTACAGCCATCTGTGATGATACTGTGTGGTGATGAAGTGAAGCACTCTCTGGGCTTAAGCCTATAGGAGGCTTAACCAGAAAATGTCATAAGTGTCTTGATTAAGCTCCCAGACTGTGGTGCTGACCTGCCCAGGTCAAATTCCAGCTCCCCCACAAGATAGGAAATGGAAACACTGGACAAGAAAGTTAAAATCAAGCTTTTGTTTTCTCATCTGTAAGATGTGGGTGAAAGAGTACCTGCCCCTAGAACTCTTGTGAAAGTAAATGAGTGAATATTTACTCAATACCTGTTGACAAAACACAGGAAAGTCAGCTCCTTACTTCTCTTGTTGCCTTATTAATAGGGCCATTTCTTGTTGGTGTTAGTATTCCTACCTTCTAGCAATATCCCTGCTTTGCAGTTTCTAAAATAGTATGGGATTATATGTCTGGAAGGCTATCTTATTAGAATTATGTACAAAGTAAAAGCAAATAGGGTATATAGATAAAACACAAGAGTTTAGATTAATTAATGAAAATTCCTTTTAAAGACTGTTTGGAGACTGTCAAAAGTGATTTGTGCTTATATCCTGGTTCTTAAATGTATCCTATCAAATTATGAAGTTTTAAATTAAGAATTATTATACATTATTGAATCATACTATCTGCCTATGGAATTTAGAACATTGAGTTAACATTAACACTTTTTAACTTCAACACCTACACTATCCAAGTTTTGAAATAAGAATACAGCGACCATAAATAGAAAGTTTGCCCATCCCATTTCTGACTGTTTAGGAAAAACACCATTATGAAATAAACTATCAGTCAGAGAGAAGGAGTACAACTGATACTTTCATATCAAGGACAGTATTTTACAAAATGGTCACCCAATATTTAATTAACCACTATTCCATTATTAACCAAATATTCCATTAGAAATATCCTCAAGGTGGAAGAAAGAAATATATGACTGTGCCTAGGTTTGAGGAGAAATGTGTGATGTGTCTCAGGGCAGGGAACCAACACCCATGAGGAAGACCAATCTTATTTCCATCTCCACAGAGTTATTTATGATCCCAGGGCCTGGTATTTGGATATTCCAGGGCTGGGGATATAGCTCAGTTGGTAGAGTGCTTGCCTCGCAAGCACAAGGCCCTGGGTTCGATCCCCAGTACCGCAAAAGAAAAAAAAAAAAAAAAAAAAAAGGATATTCCAGGTACAGAATTCCCTATCAAAGCTGACCTCAAAGCAATGTTTACTCTTAATAATCATAGTATTCTATCTAAGTTCCAGTCAGTGAAATCAGAAACACTCTTCCAAAACCAGGATCCCACAGGGATGACAATATTGATTGTAAGATGTGTTCTTGATATGTAAATTAAAATAATTAGATTGTTTGTAATAGATTATAACAGCAATGTGCAAACTGTGGTTAGGAAAGACTCCTTACTACTTAGGAGAAATCCCAAGTTCCCAAGTTATGCTTAGGGTATGGGTAGAGTTTAAGTGAAAGCATTCTGGGACAGCGATTAGCACAGCTCTCAAAGCCATCTTTATTTGCTTCCTGGATGCTGATGCATTCTTACTAGAGAATTTCCAAGGGATGCTGTAGAAGAGAGTGGGCCTAACAACACTACAAATCTCTCATCAGACAGCTGCTGTGAAATGGCAGTGAGCCTAAGGCTCTATACTTCTTAAAACTGCAGATTTCTTACTCTTCAAGTGCTGCTTTTGCTTCAGAACATCCAGGGTACTTCCTCAACATACACAGACACCAGGAAACCAAGTTCACTCCAAGTACCTCTTCGACATACACAGAGACACCAGGGAACCAGTCCTATGCACTACTGTCTTTTGGTTCAGTAAATGCTACATGAATGGCAACAACCTTAAACCTGGGTCTAGAGTCATTGGCATAAATCTTCAAATCAGAACTAGACTTTGTTCTCTGAACAAGCTAAGTCACTCCCTTCAATGACTTTGAAGACTACCTTCATTAATTATTTTTGTGGCATCATAGAAGGAACTCAGGGCCTCATGTACGCACACAAGGCAAACACTCTTATCACTGAGCCATATCTGCAGCCCCAAAGACTTCCTTCTTTCATAAAAAGGTTCCTTCGCTAACATTGCTGGGCAGATGCAGATTTAACATGAAGCTGCAAAAAGCCAAAGCTTTCAAGGCACAAGGAGCACCCTAACAGTAGTTCATGCACTCAGTCATTTCTGTAAATTTAGTAAATACACACACGCACTGGGATGGAACCCAGGGGCACTTTACCACTGAGCCACATCCCCAGCACTTCTATTTTTTATTTTGAGACAAGATCTCTATTGGGTGCTTAGGCCTTACTAAGTTGCTGAGGCTGGCTTTGAACTCGTGATCCTCCTTTCTCAGCTTCCTGAGTCACCAGGATTATAGGTGTGGACCACCCCACCAAGCTAAAAGTAATATGCTTTTAACAATGATTCAAAACTTCCTTCTCTTCTCCTCTGATTTCCTCTCCATTGAACTCTGTATCATATTAGGTAAGTGGACAAAGGCATTTTGGAGAACTAAGGAAGAACTGAGTTGAGGGTACATTTTGTTTGCATTTAGTGGGATTATTTATGTAATACACCATCAATTGCATGCACAGATAAATCCTTGTTCACCATCCCATGGTAGGAATGGATCCTGAAAGCCCTCCTCCTATCCACTGCATCGAGAAATCCAGCACTGTATCATCAAGGACAAAAATTCTGTCGCCACATAAATATATCCTGGTGTGGTTGCCCTGGAATTATAGCATTAGTAGCATACATAGAGCCAGAAGCTAGTCTGAGGAAAACTCCTAAGTCATTGGACGTGTGTACTTATTATTGGAAGATTTGGTTCTTATCTACAGTCAAAATGAAAGTCCTCTCCTGAATAATGCAGCATATGCATTATAAATCTACCACAACCATAACCTTTTCCTTTACTTGTTTAGATTCACAGAAATAGAAATTATTAGAGCATTTTTTATTTATGAGGCCCAGACCTGAGGCAATATTATGAAGAGTAAGAATATCTATAATAGTTGATATGGAAAAAAAACTTGATAGAAGTTTTTCCAAATTTACAACAACATTGAAAATTTACATAGCATTACCAGTAACAACTTGTGACTCTGGAGAAACATTTCTAAACTTCCAATAGTAAAAATCAAATTTCAATCAACCACACTGAAGGAAAAGTAAAGGATCTTTCTACACATTCTATCGCAATGATTAGAAAATTGTTATCCTATGGAGAAAGACACATCCAAAACTGCAACCAAAAATATAAGAAAATGTATTTGAGAGATGTACTAGTCATTTAATCAATTTTTCTGAGTTTTGTAATATCTGTGATATTTATTGCCTTTAAACCTATGTTACTGTAATTTCTTTCCTTGTTTCAAACAAATAATTTTATTGTCATAACTTTTAATTCTTTTTCTCAAAGCAGTCACCTAATTAAAGCCCACAAAACCGAGAGTCATTTCTGGGTTTAGGCATTCCTTCACAATTAAGCCATGATTATGTACCATCAATTACTTTAACATTCCAGTTATCTTCATACCATCCTGTTGTGAACTGGACTTTGTAAAAACCTCCCACAATGCTGAAGAGTAATGCTAAGGCTCTAACTTTTAATGTGTGCCTGTGTACTTAAAATTTCCATGATAATTCCCTCAACTCTTATTCACTTTTTAGATCAAGACACTTCATATTTAACTTGTTATTTTCCTTGGTATTATTCTCAACAGTATATTGCTTTTTAAAAGCAACTACAAAATTAACTATACTATGCAAATGAAATTCTGTGAGTTTAATCACAAAGAGTGGCCCAGAGGACCCACTAAGTCCTACAATGTCCAATGGGAAAATCTATAGAGTCCCATTATGTTCAATAATTCCTATACCAGTGCCCAGAACTTAATATAAATTGAACAGAATCCTACACACAATCCTCTATAGATTCCATCTGTAGATAAGACATGTTTTCATAAAAACTGGCAAGCTAAAAATACTGACTACAGCCCATTTTCATTTTCATTTCATTTTTTTTTCAATGAAACATTGTGAATGTAGTGGCATCACATAAATATTTATCAAACTCTCTAATTCTTCCAACTGTAATGATAAATGAAAATATCCTTCAATGTGCATACAAAACACCCGCAAAGAAACCCCATTTTTAGAAGGCTGAAATGAGATGCATGTTATCCAAAGTCACAGAGGGCAATAAATTTATCCCACTACCTTCTAGAGAGAAACTAATATATGAAGCAACCATTTGGTATTATTGTATTGTATTATTGTAGCCTCTGTTTACTAGACTTCTGAAATTGCACTCTTTGTTAATTGAATAAATAAAAACAATATGTCATCACTTGGCACTTGAGAATAAAGGACCATGACGAAGGGACAGTAAGCCCTATAAACATCCATTATTAAATCTAAAATGAAGACCACTTACCAAGACAAGACAACACAAGCTTCTGTGCTATTGGCTTGCTACTCTATTTGGATTACTTCTTTATGGATGTCATTAGTTTTATCATTTACTGATTATACAGGGACAATAGCAGCTCAAGCTTGATACACAATGCAGACATAATTACAGATGTGAACCAAGAGTCCTCTATTAAAACCTAAATTACCTTCAACCAACAGTTAAGAAAAGGTCAAGAAGAAGGCACCTGCTGAAAAGACTAATAAAAGTATGCTGTTCATTATTTTCCAGAAGCTTATAATCCTCTCTCCCACCTGGCTTACATGACAATTCCTAAGTTCATCAAAATCTTGTAGAGTGCTCAGGGCTCTTCTGGGAAACATTATTTTTTCTTTTGAATAATTATGTTCATAAAGTCTTCAGCCAAGAAAAGTTTCTGCTGTCACTTGATCATAACTTCACTCTTCTCCTTTGCTTGCTTGGATCCTAAGGGGAAATTTTAAGGGCAAGCCTGGGCCAAAATTCAATGAGCCTCTTTTGATTTAGATGGGTGGGTTAAAGAAATACATCATCTCCAAAAAAGAATTAGGAGAGGGAATGCCATTTAGTCCAGATTTGTCGTGAATTACACCAAAGCCACCAAATAGCATCTGTCTTATTCCTCATCTTCTCAAAGAGGAGTAGCAGACAAGTTTGAAAAAAAAAAAAAAAAAAAGCTAGAAAAAGAATCTAGAAGGATTAACAACCATCTGTAAGATAAATATGATTTCTGGTGCCTCTGAATTTTTTTTAAAGCAGCTTATATTACAGAATGGAAGAGACATGCTACTAATGGGGATTAACCACCCCTGTAAATATCTGGGCTGCAGCTAACAACAGAGGGTCCTCACTTTTTCTAACAGCACATCCTCTCTCTTTCTTGGTTTTCATGATCCTGCTCTTGATTATCTGATGATCAGATCCAGCAGATAAACAATATCACACTTAGCCCATGCAGTTAGTAAACAGTTCTTCAGTTGAACTAACTAATTAAAAGTTACTCAGTTATATGTCTTTATTTTTTCCTTGACCACTAGCTAAAATGAATACTTCTCCCTGTAGATGAAAGTAGAGCATCACAATGTTTGAGAGCTTGAAATATCCTGTTGCCATAATATCCAGCAAAAACTATGCTTTTTTGGTAAAAAAGATGTGGAGAGTATGAGTCAGATGGAGAGAAACAATCCTCTTCTTTCGTTTCCTTACCTTATAAAATGAAATTATCAAATTATTACCTCTCTACTGTTTCTCCAGGTCTTCAATGAAATATGTCAACATATAAGAGCAGCACTACAGAAATTGGAATTAATAGGAATTGCTGGAAAACACCAGTTCTCAAAATATATTTAAACTTAAATTTAAAATCTGTTATAAAAATATTTACATAGGAAAAATACTTTGTCAGGGTCTTGGCAAAAAACAGATGGCACATTCAAACTGAGTAACTGAGGAGCATTTAATAAATACACTATTTACAAAGCTGTGGTCAGAGTGTAGGGAAAGTTAAAAAAAAACAGTAACAGCAAGAAACTGTTACCACCCATCAGTTGAGGAATACAACCAACTCACAGTGAACAGTATGGAAAGAGTCAAAAGCACCAATACTCTGACCAACATTCTTTTCCTCATTACATTTCCAAGAGAGACCAACGAGTTCTGCCTTCTGCATTGGGAGCAGAAAGGAGGGTGGACGTTGGATCTCAAGAGACAAATGGTGGAGAGTCAGCATGCTGAAAACCATTAAAAAATTTTATTTATGTTGGAATAAACTATATTCCCAATATAGCAATTATTTTACAGTAATGTGTCTGAGACACCTCTTTCAGATATTTATTTGAATTCAGGCATACTTTAGTTCTCCTAAGCCTCTTCTGATTCTATCAAAATATTTGAAGTAAAGAGAGC
Source organism: Glaucomys volans (assembly GCA_020662805.1). NCBI lineage: Eukaryota > Metazoa > Chordata > Mammalia > Rodentia > Sciuridae > Glaucomys > Glaucomys volans. Next base: position 504,436 of record JAJEJO010000942.1, on the reverse strand, counting down.
ATTTTATGCTCAGATAAGTTGGAAAAATACTTGCTACAGTACAAAAGCAATCTATGTAAATGCATATGCATTGCGCATGTGAGATTTTCCTCTTATAACACCACATGTGTAAAAATAAGGAAATAACTGTCCCTACCTCCTGGGATGACTGAATGAGACCATCTGTATAAAGCATTGTGCAAAGAATTTGGCACATAAACAAACAGTGCTCAGTAAATGTGAACCACTTTTGCCACTGCCACCAACATCATCAACTGCAGATGCATTCTGACTGGAAAACTTTCCACTATGGAAAGTCTATGCCTTATTCCTGCATACTTTGCATCTATAGTGCCTGGCCCAGTGCCTCTCACATAGGCAATGTTCAATTAATGTTAGAATATGACTATAATGGTGAGCATTGTCATGTGCTGTTATGGTTCATATATGAGTGAGCCCCAAAAGCTCACTTGAAAATTCAGAGAAAAATGATCAGGTTATGAAAGCCTTATCCTAATCAATGCATTAATCCCCAGATAGGTATAACTGGATGGTAACTACAGGCAGGAAGGGTGAATGATGAGGTGCGTCATTGGGGTATATATTTTGCCCATGGTAAAAGGAGTGTCTCTCTGCTTTCTGGTGCCATGTTGTGAGCTGCTTTATTTCCTCTTCCACAATGATGTTCAGCCTCATCTCAGGCCCAAAGGAATGTAGTTCATCACCATCTGTGGACTAAGACCTCTGAAACCATGGAACCTCCAAATAAACTTTTCTTATAAATGTTCTTGTCAAGTGTTTTGGTCATAGTTGCAAAAAAGCTAACAAACATATCCTATGTCAGACTATACTATTATTTAGTGATTATTCATTTCTCTTCCTCCCTCTCCCCTTTAGAAGAGTGTCTCGGTGTGATTAGGTTGCTACAATAAAATACCTTCCACTGGGTGACTTATAAATAACAAATTTATTGCTCGCAGTCCTAGAAGCTGGGAAATCCAAGATCAAGATGCCAGAATATTAGTGCCTGGCATGGACTCATTCTTCATATATGTATGGTACCTTCGAATTATGTCATTACATGGCAGAAGGGCAAGGGAGCTCACTTGAGCTGCCTCCTTTGCAAGGGTACGAATTCCATGACTTGAACACTTCCCAAAGGCCTCACTTCCTAATATTTCCATATTGGGTATCAGGTTCCAACATATGAATTCTGAGGAGACATCAACGTTCAGACCAAAGTAAGGAGTATTCTCTTCTGCCCCTCACAGTTGAGGGGCAGAAGAGAATACTTTGCCTCATGACCTGCTCTGGCTATTGGAATATGAGCCAGTTTAAAGAGGCTTTGAGATGCTGAAAATCTTCACCATTCCTCTTCTTCTTGCACCCTCCACACTGAGAACCTCATATCCTGAATCAGAAGACACGTGGACCAGACAGTAACTCATTCACAGTCTGCAACAGTGCTGCTTCAGCTGTTCACAGACTCCAAAGGAAGAAAAATAATGTTTGTTTGGATAAACCAATAAAGTTTATGAATGTTATAAAACAATAATGCAAAAAAACCAGACTAATACAAATACTTATTAAAAAGATAGTGACAGCATTCTAGAGTGGAAAAGGGGAAACAACTGGCGTTCAAATTTCAGCACTGACAACTACCAGATGCATGATCCTGATTGGGCAAGTCTCAGTAAACTCCACCTTGTTAGACTATTCTGACAATGAGAAATTGTACTTTTAAAGCACCCACCACAGTGTGTGGTACATTGTAGAAACTTGATAAATGGCAGAAATAATGCAATTAGTAATAATGGATGGCATGGTATATTCTCAATTACCCATGATTAAAATCCAAAACTAGAAATTAAACATTTCTTTAATTAGCCTCAGATAGATAGAATGGTGAAATTCTTGTTCAACTTGGACCTTACAAAAGAATCGAAGAGAAAACCACAATTTAAAATACACAATGTACTCTTTCTGAAAGTTTCTAATACCTCTGAGTAGTTGAGAATATGAATCCCTGTTGAGCTAAAGAATAAGAATGCATTCTTTGTGAAGGAAAAAATGATTAAATTGCATCTTACAGACTAGTGATTTAAATTGTGATCAAATCCACTATAGTTGGGGGCCCCAAATTAATCCATTTACTGTGAACATTATTAAACATTTATTAAATGCCAGTGCATGGTAAAGAATTTCAAAGGTATGGTTTTATTCACTGAGCTTCAAAGAGCCAAGAACATAAAACTACTAAATGCATCAGCTAATCCCAGCATATGCATTTTCACAAAACAGAAGCACCACAATTACTGAAGCACAGAAATGGGTTTTTGATCCATCAGAGAGGTATTCAGAAAAAGATTACTGCTGATAAGTAATAAAATATTTATTTGGATTGTAAAATTTGATAAGAAAGGAAATGTATCTAAGACATGGGCTAAATTATCTGTCTTTCAAAATAATAAGGAAAAATAAAATATTATATCTTAAAAATATTGTATTTTACAGGAAAGATTGAATCTGGTAGCTATTCTCTTACGAGATCAAGAAAATTTAAGGTAGTATTTCCAAATCATATGTGGAAGGAATGCATGAAATGCCAAAACAAAGGTTCCTGGGCTCCCACCCCAGAATCTACAAAATGAGAATCTTTGGGAATTTAGCCTGGGGATATGCATTGTTAACAAACTCCCTAGATGATTCATGTACACTCTAAAACTGAAAACTAGCAACTGATGCAACCATCATATAACCTTGGGCAGTTGAATTGAAAGTTTTAAAGAGACAAAAATCTAAACAAATTCAGGCCATTCTATGTTCACAGGTCATGTCCAAGGCTGGACTCAGGAATAGCTTCAGGGCTAAGAAGATGTTCACTCTGCCAGCAGCTCAAACCATGACTGTTAGCACTTGGAAGAGCAGAGCTGATGGATCATCCAACAGTAGTATGCATCTAACAGCGCTATGGTGATGTCTTACTATATTGCTGTATACAACATGTACGCTGGACATAGAAGTGCCAAACCTTCCCTCAGTTCTTTCATCCCCCTTGCACAAGTTCAAGTAATCATTTCTTATCAGTTTCTTTGGTCTTAGATGCTTAAATCTAGAAATAGTGAGAGAGAGGAAGATGTTCATAAATATTATTATATGGAAATTCTATTCTTTATAAAAAAATCTCTGTAGCAAGTTCAAATCTTTTTTTTTTTTTCCCTATGGTTTAGAGAACACCTAACTTTATTTTCTAAGAGAAGGGAACAAAACAAATGACAAACGGAAAAGAAAATTGCTACTAAAGTTTTAAAAATTTTAAAAGACCCCTGGAAAAATCAATCAGAAATATATATATAACTGAATGCAAAGGAAGGAGCACTTGGTTAGGACTTGAGGAGATGAAGGTCCTAGATTCAGCTTATATCTTCTAATGGGTATGTGTACCCAACTTAGCTGCTTTTGAATACAAAAATGTGAATGTTTACAGGAAATAACTCTTTAAGTCAGGAAGCAATGTCAAAATGTAAGTGAATTATCATCATTGATATCAAAATTTATTTTATAAAATCCAGAAAACATGGAACACATGAAGAGCACTGTTATCTTTTCAACAGAGGAAGAGAATATCAAACTATAGAAGTCAAGAATTATAAGGGCAGAATTATCATCAGATGAAACCTATTTACACATTTTCAAAAATAACACCAAAGACAAAAACAATATAAAATGATACATATAGGAAAAACCTAGGCCATTTGCCAAAATTGTTTCTGTTCTTCACTGTATCAAGGAAGACCAAGAAATGTAGCTTCCTGATAAAAACCACCCAATGTGATTTGATGAAGTGCTCTAGATAGCAGTGGTTAATAGTTCATTTCAGTATCTTCTTATTCACCTCCCTATCCACATCTACCTGTGTCACAAAGCTAAGTGTGGCAACTGAAGAGCCACTTAAACAACGGGACTATACAAAAAATTATGAAGGGTGTTTTAGTCAGCTTTTTTGCTGTTGTAACTAAAAGATCTGACCAGAACCACTGGAGAGGAGGAAAGGTTTATTTAGAGGCTCACAGTTTCAGAGGTTTCAGCCCATAAGTGGCTGGCTCCATTCCTCAGGGCTCAAGGCAAAGCAGTATATCGTGGTGGAAGAGTGTGCCAAAAGGAAGCAGCTCACATGATGATCAGACAGCAGAGAGAGATTTTACTCTCCAGATACAAAATATATACCCCATAGCCAAGCCCCCAGTGAACCACTTCCTCCAGCTACATTCCAGTTACCACTCAGTTAATCCCATCAGAGATTAATTCACTGATTAGGTTAAGACCATAACCCAATCACTTCTTCTACAAACTTTGCATTGTCCCACATGAGCTTTTGGGGGATACCACATCTAAACCATAACAAAGGGTGATCCATGGTCAGGGACAGCAGTCAATGAGGCCAGTGTTGTAAGGATTTGAAACCTGCGTAACACTTAATTGCCTTGCAGATTTTAGAGGAATTCTACATACTTGGGAATTAACAAGGAAACACATACTTGTCCTCAGAAGGAGAAAAGCATTGTAGACGGCAGCTACTAGTTTGAAACTAGGCTCCAAGTTGCATATCTCCTTGGAAACTCAGTTCATGATCTGATAATTATTAGCCCTACCTCATGAGGCTATTGGGGGAAGTAAGACTTTACTTAAAAGCCCTACACACAGTGTCCATGAAGTCATTATTAGTAGAATTAGAGTTTTAGTACAGAGTGGGCACTTAATAAAGGTTAATTCCCTTCCATTCTTGATTTGTACCTCAAATATATAAATATGTTCCAACCAAGTAATAGGAGATAAAATCAAATACAGAATGCCTACATAAAGATTGAATTTTCCAGACTTGGAGCTTTTCCTTCATTATGATATAGAGATTAATTTGACAACATACAGTGCTCATTAGAACCCATACAAACAAAAGTTATAGTTTAAATTTGAAAGGGTATATAAAATTGCTTTCCTGCCCAATATTTAATATAGTTTTAAAAATCCTTTTCCTGGTATGGTAAATATACAGTTAGAATCTCTGTAATGACACCTTCCTAAGACCTTTTCTAGTCATCGTCATCATCACTGGTTCCAAATGTTATAGACTGAATATTTTTTTCTCCCAATAGTAGTATGTTGACACCTGCCTCTTGCCCAAGGTGATGGTATTCGAAGGTGGGACTTTTGAGAAATAATCAGGTTTCAATGAGGTCATGATGGCATGGTTTCCATGATGGGTTAGTGACACCAATGCATGCTCTCTCTCCACCATTTAAGAGGACACAGAAAGACGTTGGCAGTCTGTGAACCCAGAAAAAGGTTTTCACCTTGACCCTGCAGGCACTCTGATCTCAGCCTTGCAGCTTCCAGAACCGAGAAAGGAATATCTATTGTTTAAGACATGTAAGGTTTAAGAAGACCATGATATTTCATTATGGCAGCCTGAACTAAGTCAGGGAGCAAATCACTCATTTAATATTGCAGAAAATTGGTTAATAAATATAAATTTCCCCTGAAAATGGTAAAGAGCCAATATTGCCATTTTCACAGGAAAAGAGAAGACACAACTCCTCCCTTGAGATGCCTATAATCTATTCAAGTAGAAAAATGCACAGTGCTAATAATGTAATAATGGAATGCAGACACATGCATGTGTCCAGGGACATGTATATTTAAGACAAGTAAGAATAATACCAGGTATTTGAAAAAAATATGCTGTATCCATGATAGAGAATAAAAAAGAAGGCAGGGGTCAATGAAAATATTGGGACAATTTTGTCCTATGTCTTTAAAGCTCTATAAAAATAAATTTTTACAAATAAAATCTTAAAATGTTTATAAATAAAATTCACAAAATGGATTTTGTTATGTTATGAAATGTCTGCCGAAGCACACCTTCATGTATTAGTGGAGCATAGAGTGTAAATCCCCATCACTCAAGGGCCAGCTGTGTCCATCAAACATGAAAGACCAAGGAACTAATGCAATGCAACTTCAGCAAAACCTTACTGTAAAGAGAAAGATTCCTATATATGATCCATTTGAAAATCCATTTCACACTTCTAATTTAAATCCAATTCAAATGTAATTTATCAGAGTTATTCATTTCATGAGGGTCAGGAGTATAATCAACAGAGGTGACAATTACTTACGCTTATCAAAAGATAACCTGGTAGCAGTAGTGCCAAGCTGGAGAAAACAAAATGCGACAGAACCATGACTCCTGTTGGGAATCATGGCTATTACATTATAAATAGATCTTACAAACTAATAAATTCTAAGAAAAAAATTTACTTTGCATCATTTTTTACCAAATGCAAACTCATTTGTCATTATATTGGAGTGTCTTAATATGCCTCTTCCAATGTTGATGATTTTAAGAGGTGAAAAATCACTTCTGGCACAAAATATTACACTTACCACTTTCGTCATCTATATTGAACCTTCCAAGACCACTGCCATCCCTGATAGAATACTGGATCTCTCCGTCCCTTCCAGAGTCTTCATCCTGGGCAGTCACCTGAAGCACACTTGTCCCAATGCGTGAGTTTTCTTTTACAGATCCAACAACAGCAAAGTCTGGGAAATAGGGGGTGTGGAGGTTTTCGTTGACATCCACCACTTCCACTTCAACAAAGGAAACTGATGACAGAGAAACAGGTCGCCCTTTGTCTTTGGCCCGAACAGTGAGGTTATAGAACTGCTGCTTTTCATAGTCAAGCTCTTTGCTCAAGCGAATGGCACCACTTGCTTTATCTATTTCAAATCTTCCATTATAGTCATTGACCAAAGAGTAACGTACTTGACCCCCCAGTCCAAGGTCTGGATCATGGGTCTCCAGCCAAGCTATGACAGTGCCAACAGGGAGATCTTCAAGAACCTTCACACTATAGCTACTAGGAATGAAAGATGGGGAGCAGTCATTGACGTCATCCAAAAAAACCTTAAGAGTGACCACTGAAAACAGTTGCTGACCACTTTCTGCCTTGTCTCTGGCTTCAATTTTCAAAGAATAGTTTGCTTTGGATTCCCGGTCCAATTGATCAGCTACATAAATGATTCCAGTTGAGCTATTGATGGCAAATTGGTGTGTATCCGTCAAGACTGAGTAAGTCACTTCACCATTAGAACCCAAGTCTTTGTCTCTGGCTTCCACTTGAATAATCTCAGTACCAATACTTGAACTTTCCAGAATGTTGACTGAGTAACTGTCTTGAAGAAAAACTGGGCTGTTGTCATTAGCATCCTCCACATTGATGGTCAACAACCTCCATGATGATTTCTGTGGATTTCCTAAGTCATAGATAGTGATGTTAAGGAGATAGAGGTCAGTGTGTTCTCGATCCATAGGCATAAGCACTTTAAGTTGTCCAGTCTCCATGTCAATATTAAAGCAGCTGTCTGTATTTCCATCAGATATTGTAAATAGCACCTTTCCATTAAAGCCAGAGTCAGCATCATAGGCTTTAATCTTCAGGATGTTAGCACCAACAGGCAGGTCCTCCTTCACAGCCACATCAGAAGGAAAAGACTTGTCAAAATGTGGTCCTTGTCTATTAATTGAATAAAAGTCAAGAAATCCATCTTCCAGATTCAATTTCCCATTTGCTTTTGCTTTAATGAGTAGTTTTTCTGCCAGTTTCTGAGCCACACGAGTTTCTCTGCAACTGAAGCTCTTTGAAGACACTTTCCCATGGAGAACTGAAATGTTAATAGCCATGGGGTCTGCAAAATTCTCTCCGTCAGTCGCTGTAATTCTGAGGGCAAAATTACCATTTTTAATGCCAGAATTCATCAGTGACTTTTTAAGCTGTAAAACACCAGAGTCTGGGTTTAAATAAAAGAAACCAAGTTCATTTCCAGATATGATTTTGTACTTTACAAGTTCAAGTTCATCAATATCAATGGCTGAGACAGCGGTGATGTGACCACCAACTGGAAAGTCATATGAAATAACTCCCTGGCAAGCCACTTTTTCAAAGAGAGGGCTGTTGTCATTGACGTTCCCTATACGAATGGTGACATTTACCTCACTTTCATGGCGGTATGGCGAACCCCAGTCAGAGGCCCTAACGATGAACCGGTAAGTTTCCGGAGAGGATTCAAAATCCAATTCTTCAGTTGTGCTAATAACACCTGTAAACTGGTTAATGGCAAATGGTAATATATTCAGGCTGGCAATACTGTAGGTGATATACCCATTTTCTCCTTTATCCTTATCAGAAGCTGAAACAGTAAGAATGCTCGTTCCCACAGGAACACTTTCATTCACAAAAGTATCATACAGTGGCTGCTGAAATTCTGGGGTGTGGTCATTTGCATCTTCTATGCTGATGGTAACTTGTGCTTTTAAATCTCCTTCCTTGTTTGTCACCTCCAGTTTGTAAATCTCCTTCTTAACGGTATTCAAAGGCTGTGCTGTGACAATCAGACCTGACCGAGGATTAATTTTGAAGTATTCTGCATCCTCACTTGGAGATAACTTATATTCCACATCTAGAGGTTCAGGATTTAATTTTACTATAGCAACCACAATACCAGGAGGAGAAAACTCGCTTATGCTCACATCATATACCTCTTTTTCGAATCTAACTGGGACAGTGTCTCTTCTGGGGTTGGTAATGTGAACTATCTTTAGTGCTGAAAATTTCTGAGGTGACCCTTTGTCTTTTGCTTGAAGGGTGAGATTGTAGCCATAGGCAAAGCTTTCCCAGTCAACTTGCTTCCTCTCCTGGATCTTGTACTCATTCATCCACTTTCCTTCTCTGGCCAGGAAGAACTGATCTAAAGGATCCCCAGCCACAATGGAAACAGATTCAATCTCTCCATTGGCTCCCTCATCTTGGTCGTCAACTGTCACCACTGCATATGTTGGCTCTTTGTCTAATGAATAGGGAACATGAGTGACAACATGGATTGTTGGGGCATGTTCATTTATACGTTCAATGTGAACATAAAGCTTGGCAGTACTGCTCACTCCGTTGTTACCATAGAGTTTCATTCCCCGGTCCACAGCCAAGATCTCCAGATCATACCTATTCTTTTCATCATAGTTTAGTCGTCCACTTAAAGAGATAACACCACTGGTGGGGTGAACTGAAAAGAGATCAACTTTGTTTTTGAAGTAGTAGTAGAATTCTCCATTGGAACCAATATCTGCATCTGTTGCTGTCACTTGGGCGACACTAGTCCTCAGAGGTGTGCTTTCTGCTATTGTAACAGAGTAGGTTGTGGGTGAGAACAAGGGCCTCAGATCATTCATATCTAAAACCTGGATATTTACTTTGGTCCATGCTTCCAAATCCTCTCCTCTGACAGAACCTTTTACAATTAATAAATAATTGTCCTGAATTTCCCTATTTAGGATGGCAGAATTGCCACCTTTAGTTCTTATTCTGAGGAAACAGAAATCTGCAATGATGACTTCCTCTGCTTTGAAAAAGCCTTCCTCATCTCCGGAAACTATTCTGTATTTGATATCCCAGGATAGATCTATTAAGGTGATGCCCATTCTACTCTGGCTGCTGACATAGGTCCTCGCGGCAGAGTTCTCGTACACGGTGGCATTATAAATGGAATGAGTGAAGTGGAAGCCCAGGGGCCCAGTCCCTGGCAGCCCCTGGGATACAGTGGCCAAAAGCTTGAGAAGCAGAAGGATGAGGCAAGGAGGAGGAGGTCGCGAACCCACACAGAGTCCCATAATTATATCCATCACATCATACTTCCATCCTGGAGGGGGGAAAAGCAGAAAGAGAAAAAAAGATAAATTAACCTAGAAGACTGTGGGAAGGAAGAGGAAGTAACTCTTATTAAACAGTGTTTTTAAAAACTTTATTATAAAGTCTTTTTATTAAAATATTCATATAAGAAATACAGAAACCTCACCACTACTAGGTAAAACAAATTCAAAACCACTAGGATTTAACCATATCTTGTTTGAATATTTTTAAAGAGACACTTGGAGATTGTTGAGGGGATAGTTCATTGGTACAATATTACTTATATTCCGAAGGTCAATTTGAAATTTATATTAGAGGCCTTAGGTACATTTATCTTTGACACAGAATTGCCATCTACATAATTATCCTATGAAAATACTTATACATATATTCATTATGTCACAGTTTAAAATAACTAAAAAGATACTAAAGAACTATCAATAGATAGTCAAATAATTCATGGTAATTTCATAAAACAAAATACTACCTAGTCATTAAAAATAATATTACAAAGATGTGTATTTTCAGGTGCAGTAAAAAGTGATGCTAAGTGAAGAAAAGGTCATCACACAGTATGTGTGGTACATCTATTATTTTTAAACATGTATATATTCGATTGCATCTTTATATTTTGAAAGGTTAATTGTTGTAGGATTTGGAGGCATATTTTCATTTTCTAATATTTTTCAATGAATATTGCTTATCAGTGGTTATACAATTACTTGCATATAATTATAATGTTTTAAACAAACACTTCAAGGTATTCTAAGCTGATCAAGGTTTCTATATAATCCAACACCACAAGAATGGACAAAGCACCATGTAATAAAGCAGAGAGGATGATCCCAAGGAACTGCATAACCTAAGCAAGATCCCACAGTGGATTCACTGCTCAGAACAAGGGAGGCAAAAATTTCTTAGAAGAAAAATTTAAGGAGTTACACGAGCTATGCTCAATTATTTTCATCAGTGACTATTAAATTTTGATAGTCCATAGTTCTATGACCAATTAAATTCAAAGATAAAAACAATTCTCTGTCCTAACCAGTAAAATCTACCGAATCTCTCAAATGGGGGTTGGATGGGTAGGGGTAAAACACTTGAGTCTATGAGTATGATGGATTATATTTTTAGAGTTTTCAAATATGATTTCTTACACTGAGTCATACTCTTCAGCCACACCCCTGACATTTTCCTGCTCATCCTCTTCTACAGGGACTGTAGAGATGGAGTAGATGAGAACTGAATCCTTTTGCAAACATGATGATGTAAGCTCTGTGCCATTTTTCCACTTGGCTATATTTGATCTTCACAAGAATCCTGAGCAATAGGTATTATTTAACTCAATCACATACAAGAAAACTGAGGATCAGAGAAGTTGCCCTATTTGATTGGGTACACAATGCCCCCCAGGGCTAAGTGGCAAAGCAGGATCTCAGACCTTGGGCCTTTTCACTCTAAAAGCTATGGTTTTCCCCGCCATACCACCTTCTCTCTAAATTATTTATAAGTGAGAATTAAAATTAAGACTCCTGGACATACAGATGATACAATTAATTCTATTGAACCAGACAACAAATATCATTGCTGGCAAAACGTAAAACTCATCTAATATCTCTATTTAGATATCTACGTTCTGGTTTTAAATTAGTTCCAAGTACTGATTGCAAGCTTAAAACATCTCCAGAAGTTTAACATATGAAACATCACAAATTATTTTTGTAGTTTTTAAAACACTTTTAAATCTAAGATTGGCAAGGAAAAATTATTGTAGCCTTGTTGTGAATGAGAATGTCAAATCTCCTTGTCGTAGTAGCAGAGTCTAGATTGGAGCTCAGGCTATCTCCTCATCCCCATACTAATGTTTTCCTGTGGTTTCCCAGCTCTACTTTAAAAGATACTGTCATAAAGAAAACCCCTGGGCATACGCTGGGTTCCACCCAGAGATGAAATATGTTTTGTTTCTGTCATCTGCTGAAACATCTAGAAAACACTGAATAGTAAATAAAAAAAGTGAAGCTTAACATAAGGATTTTTAGAGAAAGAAAGGACTTTAAAAATGAAAGAAAGAAGGGAAACAAAAATGAAAGAAAGGAAATAACATTCTATAAAAGAAGTCAGCTTCATGTACAACTCCTCTGACTATCCTCAGGAAATGTCTTACATGCTAATTACATGAAACAGGGAAGCTTCAGCAACAGCTCAAGGAACCAGGGCAAAGACCAAGGCAGATCGCTAGAAATGTTACCTGGTAGGTTCCTAGAGTGACACCACTGGGCTGCTGGTCATTTCAGAGGAAACTTTGTTAGAAAAGAACACTTTGGGGTGTTTTGGATGTGGTAGGTTGGAATGCCCCACCTGGGAGAATAGAGCACCCCACAGGGCCAGTGCCTATTTTGTGCAGCAGGTTTGACTGAAATATGAGAGTGATAGACCCCTCTTTACTCATCATAGATGTAACCAGCAGCAGGTTTAATGATATTTCATATGACTTTATAAAAATATTTTCTTTTTAGTTGTCGATGGACCTTTACTTATTTATATGTTGTGCTAAGGATCGAACCCAGTGCCTCACAATGCCAGGCAAGCATGCTACTACTGAGCTACAGTTCCCCTCCACATGCCTTTTTCTCATCATCTGAAAATGTTCCAAAGCTGTGGAGGAATTTTTAGGTTCATTGTGACCACAGTGGAGTGAGACAGGCTCTTGCTAGGGGATACAAAGACAAGGTTACATTCTCTCCGAGTAAAACACTGGGAGTACCCCCAGTGCTCCAGGGAAATAACAAATTCAGGTTCTGCCTCATTTCCCACTCACCATTTTAAGCTGTGGTGACTACTTTCAAGAGCAGTTTTGCTGATATTTTGCCCCAGGAGTCCAGACCCCATAGGTATTGGGGAGGAAAACCTTCCCAACTGTAAATTCTGTTCAGTTGAACTTTTCTGACTTTTCCCACCACTCCACCCTGAACCCTATGCTGAAGGAAACCCAAAGAGAAGATCGACATCTGAGCATCATTCCATTCCTGGCATCGAATACAGCACCTGCCACATGGGTGGTAATACAAGTTTGCTGAATGGAACATTGAAGCTTATATGAACCAGAGATCAGAGGTCTTTCATACACTCAGTTCCCAAATTCCCCCAGATAAGCACATCTTACTTCAAGAATCAAAATCTGGAAATTATATAGGTTAAAAGGAACCTTAAAGATCATTTTGTCTAATCTCCTGGGTTTGCAGATGAGGAAACAGAGGCCCATAGGTATGAAGAAATTTCCCCACTACCAGGTCTTAGTTCTCCCAAGTTGTGAGCTGTAACATGCATCAATTGGATTGGTGCCCACAGAGCCATGTGACAACTTCAGAGCCCTGGTTTACTTTGAGTTTGGGGTAATTTTTGTGTTCTGACACCTTTTTACTTCCCCTATTGCTACTTGCTCCTCTAAATATTTAACTGTTTATGAATACTCATTTAAGGGGCCTATGGGTGTAGTTACCTTTCCAGACGTTTTCGTGAATCTTTCAGAACAAAGAATAGTGTCATAATATGAAAAAAATTCATTTGATTTTACTATTCAAAAATTGATACTTCTGCATACTGAGTGTTTCTTTCAGCAAGAAACACAGTTGATATTTTTTCCTATCATCTACGATGCCTGGTCATACATGCAAATTTAAAATACTTCAAAACATGATTAAACACATGAATAGGATGGTGCACTAAAATTTAGTTTAACTCCAAAACAACTGAGCAAGACTGAGCTCATCAGATTCAATTGTTAAAACAGAAAAACAAAAAAATCTCGTATGATGTTTGTACCTTTATTTTTGCATGAGAAAAGAACAGGCCTATCTGACATAAATTATGCCTTGCAGCTTTTCCATTGATTTGGGAAATACATGAGTGCTAGTAGTTAGGACTTCATTATAATTTTACAAAGCAAACACTCGAATAAAATTTTGATGTCTTTTTTTTTTTTCATACCAGTGATTGAACCAAGGGGCTCTTAACCACTATGCCACATCCCACATCCCAGCCTTTTTTGTTTTATTCATTTCTTTATATGTGGTGCTGAAAAATCGAACCCAGTGCCTCACACATTCTAGGCAAGCACTCTACTGCTGAGCCACAACCCCAGCCTTCAGCCCTTTTTATTTTGAGGCAGGGTTTCTCTAAATTGTTTAGAACCTTGTAAAGAAGGTGCTGAGACTGGTTTTGAACTTGCAATCCTCCTGCCTCAGCCTTCTAAGCTGCTGAGATTATAAGTGTGTACCACAATACCCAGCTAGTGTCTTTTTTTTTTTTTAGCTTGCCAGGATAACTGTTTAGATGTTTTTTCTCACATTGAAGTGAAGCTGTTTGTGAAGCCGATATGATACTTACTGTGTTTGAGATGCCCTGCACATTGATTTATGCTGCTGCTTCTAGATTATTTTAAAGAAAGCACTTAGCTCCCAGCCTCAGAACCTATTTTCTATGACTTAGTAATATAATCAATAATTTTTATACAATCTCCAAAGAGATCATCAAGCCATTAATCTTTGAGACATTTATTTTTCAGAGGCAGCCCTCATGTGCTCTCCCATTCTGTCCTTCTCGCTCTGTTAGGATGGATCTTGGTGTGGGACTCAGAAGGGCACACAGATTTTTCTTTCCAGAGGATGAGTAAATACCAAAGACCTCAGCAGTAGGGAACAGCAGTGTTATGATTTAGATATGAAGTGTCACCCTTTGGCTTTTATGTTAGACAATGCAACCATTTTCAGAGGTGAAATGATTAGGATATGAGAGTTTTAACCTAATCAATGAATTAATTCATTCATGTGGATTAACTGAGAGGTAGCTATAGGCAGGTTATGGGAGGTTGGAGGAGGTGGGTCACTGGGGGCATGCCTTTGGGGTTTATATTTTGTCCCTGGTGAGTGGACCTCTTCTGCTTCTTGATTGCCATGTCCTGAGCTGCTTTCCTCTGCCACCTCCTTCCACCATGATGTTCTGTCTCACCTTGGGCCCACAGCAATGGAGTTGTCTGTGGATTAAGACCTTTAAAACCATGACCCCCAAATTATATTTTCTCTTCTACATTGTTCTTTTCAGGTGTTTTTGTCACAGAGGGGAAAAGGGTGACTAAAACAAGCAGCCACTGAAAGCCAAGTATCTAGGAGAGCCTTGACTCTGCGGTGCCTGTGCTTGCTTTGGTAACCTAGTAAAGCTGTTCTCTGCCACCATTAAACTAGCCTCCTTAAAGAGCTGAGACTTCTGAAGAGTAAAACATCTGGGAAAAAACTTCCAGTTTCACTCCATCTTTTCCTATCTTATATACTATCAAAAGATTTTCTATTCAGAGAAAGAGGTTACTGAGGAAGTTGGTCATGACAAGCCACGAAACAAAAAAACGAAGTCAACATATGGAATCTTCCCTTCCAGGCATCCCTGATAAACACAACTGTGTTCCTACTGCAAATGGAAGAGCAGTGTCTGCTGTGGGGGGCATGTGCTGTGGGGTCCTGTCAGATAGGAAGGCAGTGCATTGTTCCAGAACACACACTTGTGTACCAGACTGCCTGGGTGTAAGTCCCAGTTCCGCCATTTTCTAGCTGTGCAGCTTGGATACTTTACTTAACCTTCCGGGGTCTTGATTTCTTCTACAAAATGAAAACAATAGTGCCTACCAAATGGGAGCAGAGTTAATAAATATGAAGCACTTAAAACACTTTCTGGCACATAGTAGGTACCTAATTGTCAGCTGACATTGTCATTAAGGAAGATTTATAGGAAAGGAAATTCACAACCTACTTCACATTTTCCTTGCCTATAGGAAAAGTCACGCAAAGATTAAATATGTGGTGCTGAGAATCGAACCTGCTGAGTGGTCTTGGGAATGGCCCTGGACCTCTCTGGTTATTAGTTTCCTCATTTGCCAAAAGTTAAAAATAACAGAATACCTATGGCAAGCTGGTAGTTGGGATTAAATACAGCAAAACCCCTTTTAAAATTATCAATGGACATGGAAGCCTAAGTTATTATCATGATTGCAGGTATACATATTACCATTATAATATTATCACTCCAATTTGAAGACTTTTCCTTTATGCTAAATAATATCTCTCTTCACCCTCTGAGTCACTTATGAAAAATACTAGACATAAAATAAAGAATAAGTTTTTATTAAAAAAAAAAGGAATAACAGATGTCCTTTCTTTGGTAAAATAAAGAATGATTACTGTCTTTGTCCCATAGGTCAGACAAACCTGCATGGAATCCCAGCTTTGCCACTTGTTGGCTGAGTGATTCAGGACAAACACTTAAATTTTCTCAGTTTCCCTATCTGTAAAATTCCCAAAGTCAAAGGCTTTGCATAGTGTCTAGCACATAGTAAATGTTATGTAAATATTAACTGACATTATCATTACTTGAGTGTTCAGAAGCAGAGACACAGAACAGAAAACTAGTAACAACTAAGTTAAGGATAAAGGGTCTGGGGGTCCTGTTCCTAATACAAAAGCATCCCTTTCACAGAAACCAGGCCCATGCCAGGGTTGGGGTCAGTGTCAGAGGAGTCCTATGCATGGTGACATGGATGACAGGCCATTGCCACAGCTCTGTAATTTGTTCCCACGCCTGCATGAACACTTTTAAACTTAGGAAACTAAAGCAGCCTTAGGGACTTACTCTTAAGACCTGTTATTTAATTCCTGGGGAGTTTGAGCAAGATTTCTCCTTGTGATGAGTCCCAGAACAGCTAGATGCTGCTAAGCCTGTCTTCTGGAGCAGCCCATTCAGATACTGTTCAGATTACCATCTTCATGGAACTACTTTATGTTCTGGGTCCTTGCTCCTGAAATCAGTTATAGACTGTCTGTATGACACACTTGGGAATAAAGTTGCACTCTCTGGTTCATGCTAATGGTTGCCTGAAAAGAAGAAAAAATGTTTATGTTTGTGTGTGTGTGTGTGTGTGTGTGTGTGAATGTTTTAACAAAACCATTGTAGTTGGACAGCCGAAAGCATAGCATGCTAAGTATTTAGATCACAAATAATTCATATTAGGCCATTACTCAGATTATATAATGAAATATTTAGCTAAGCCATGTAAAGTCACTGAGTTTAATAGCCTTGGGGTCATAAAATTACCCAGTCCAACACCTTAGTTTTACCATTGAGGAAACAGATTGAGAGAGTTAAGTGATACCAACAAGGTCACACAAATTGCCAGTGGAACAGCTAAAAAAGGACCTCAGCTATCACTGTGAATTTTATTGTTATTACTCTTCCCTCCTTTAAGAATCCAGGACTGTACATATTCACTTCTACAAGTTTTACTCATCTTCTAATCTTTACTCTATGAAGCTATCGCAAAGATTAACCAGCTAAAAGTGAGCTGCATTTGTCTAGCTGTGATTCAAACTGCAAAGGGCATCACAAACATCCGAGGGCAGGTGAAACTCCGTTTACTGGGCCACCCAAGAGTTTCAGAGTCTGTTGGTCTAGGGTGGAGTCTGAGAATGTACAGTTCTAACAAATTCCTAGGAGACTGTTGTCCTGGGACTGCATTTTGAGAACTCTGCTCCACACGTTGTATCATACCTCTGTGAACGGCTCTACTGGCACTTCCTTCCTTATATTTAAGCCTGTAAGGGTGCTCTTAAGTCACATAGTTAGACTGACAGGTTCCTGAAGGAAAGTTCTAGGACTTATTCCTCCTCCTTTTTATAGTGTCTAAAGAAGTTCCCTGAAAAGGCAAAATTCAATTTTTTTTTTTTTTTTTTTTTTTTTAGTGAAAATGGGCTAGTCAGCATACACCAAAATCTACAGTATGTTCTGCATAGGAGACAAAAAGGAGGATCCAAGAAATTAAGAATATAATCATAAAACATGGACATCTTGGGGAAATAGGTAATCCATCCCCTCCCAAACTCTGTTCCATAACACTAATTATATGAGACATGAACAGCTGTGCAACAAAACAAAAAAACCTTTGGAAAACACTGGTTGAGCAAAGGTAAAGAGATTTCTTAACTTTTCTTAACTTAGAACTTCCTTGGAGCCTTTAATATGCTCCAAAATAAACCTTCCCCATCTCCCATCTTTAGTCACTTCTAATAATTTGCCCTACATTGTTATCTGCATGTGAAACCATGGTGTACATTTATTGCTTATCATCTACTTTCACTATTATAAATTAGGCTCCATGGTCTATAATCAGGATTCAGTAAATACAGGCATGTATCGCTTAAAGATGGAATGCATTCTGAAAAATGCAATCATGAGATGGGTAGCATGAGATGTATGAGGCTCCCACCTAGTTAACAGGGCACCCCATTTTACTGGAAACTTAATTTTTTTTCAATTTTTTTTTAATTTTTACAGACTGCATTTTGATTCATTGTACACAAATGGGGTACAACTTTTCATTTCTATGGTTGTGCATGATGTAGATTCATACCATTCATGTAATCATTACATGTACATGGTGTCTGTCTCATTCCACCATTTTTCATACCTCTGCCCCCTCCCCCTCTAGGAAACTTAATTTTTCAGTAGAAGGAGTAAACTCTAGAATAAATACTAGAAGTATAGCATGGTAAATACGTAAACCAGTCACATTGTCATTTACTATCATTTTCAAGTATGCAGTGCTGTACATAATTGCATGCGCTGTACTCATCCCACTGGCAGCACATAAGGTTTCTTTACACCAGTATCACCACAAACTCAAGGAATACATTACAACATATGCTACAACTCTATGAGGCTACAATGGCACTGGATAACAGGCACTTTTTAGCTTCTGTTTTCTAAACAGCTGCCTGGGAAAGCTTTGGAGGCAGGGTGGAAACCCCAGGATTCCTGAATCTAGTTCATCATTCCTCTTTCTGCGTCACACCATAGTGTATGAACCCTCATTTAAACTGAGCTGAGAGTTACCCCTGAAGAAGCTGCTCCAACACATGTTAGATAAGCACACATGCCTGCATTTCAACTGAAGAATGAGAGAACTGCTCCAGCCCTTGTTATGCTATTTTCTTTTCCATTAAAAAAGGAGCAAATAGAGAATTTGCAGTTCTGTGAGCTACAAAGAATGACATAAGGGGAATAATCTTGTTGAACAATCTATATATATTCAAAATAATTTATCATCTATTTTTACTTTGTCAAAGGCCAAAAGCACTTTGCCAAATCAAAACCACCCTGAGATATAAAATCAAAAGCCAATTTTCATATTTCATCCCTCTCTGGAAAATGCTGCCTGACTACTATGAACTCCACATCTAAGCAGGGCTTTACAAGCAAGCTGAGTATTTGATTTACAAGGATATATCACCTTCTGTCATTCCGCACAATGAAACAAAAAATTCCCAAACCAAGTCCCCAGTTGATTCTGCCAACCAGTCAAGCAGACCATTACCCAAACCCAACCTTTTTTCTTATAATACTGTAAATTCTAACTTTTTCCAGTGGTGCAAATCCTTCTGTTGTCCAAAAGTGGTCTCTCAGGAGAAAAGTCAGTCAGCATGAAGCAAGCATAATTCAAATTGATTCTGAGAAAAATAGAAGATTCAGCCACACAGTGGCAGTGTTATGAATACCCTCCTTTATTTTCTCCCCAGGTGCTAGAAATATTTCCATACAACACTGGTTAATGTCAAGTATCATTTCATCAGTAAATGCTTCAAATTCAGGGGTAATTCAACCAGGGGCTATCAGAAGGAAAGATTAGCATGTTGTTCAAGCCTTTTAAAAATCACTTCTCCCTCTGGAGAAAGAAATTCATCATGGTGTAAGAGAAAAAAAAATGTATGGAGAGGATATAATTTGCTTCTATGCTTGGCTGTCTGAGAAAATGTTCCAGAAAAAACTGCATGATTTCAAATTTTCTCTGGTGGGTCTTCCTGACAGAAACCAAAGGGTAGGTACATTAGTATTCTCTTATGCTTAAGTTAAAAACAAAAACACATCCTTTTGCAGTCACAGTATTTAAACTGGAATAAGTGCCGATAAAGTGAAGAAAGTACAAATCATTTCTAATGCAGCAAATGTCTTTAAATAACATAAATTCCAATAGTAACTAAACACAAGGTAGTTGAGGGAAAAGGTGCTCTCAGAGCACTTTGCTTTCTATATTTTGACTTGATGGATATTTCTTTCTCTGTCACGTCCATGCCATCTGCTATATTTCCAAAATTAGCATCTCTATAGCCATCCCAATTGCCATCACCCTTTAAAAGTGAGTCTCCTTCAAGAAAAAGAGTATTGTATCTGAGTCTTTAAATCCAGAATCATGGAAACAAAATATGGAGGAGTTCTATGCACCATACCCCTTTCCTGCTGAGGAATGGAGGACTTGCAGGCCCAATGAAAGCCAGTGTGTGCTGGCAGAGCTGGGGCATGTACAGAGCTGTGACATAAGTCAGGTAAAGGGCCATCACATGCCTGTTTCCAACAGAACTGAAACTTCACAGGAGCATGATATAATCAACAAAACATCCTGAAGCTTGGGTGGACTTTTTGAGAAAAAACTCAATTTTGAATCTTTTCATGACTGTATATAAAACCAGATTTTACCTTGGAGAAAGCAAACCAGAAGTTCAGATGGGCTTTTTTGAAAGTGCCTGTTTGGTTGAAACTTAACCCCAGAATATAAGGCATCAACACTGAGTCTTCATACAGTAGATAACCGACCTATAATTGCTAAATAAATCTAAGGAGACAAGAGATACTCAACTGTCTATAACAGGACACCATCATATTACATGTAGCGTCATGAAGGTCAGAAAATGGGCAGATGGGTGTGAGAATAATTATACAAGAAATTAAGAAATAATTTCAGGAAATTACTGAGGCTACCTCAGGTAGCAATCTTCATGAACTTAAAAAGAGGAAGAGATAAAACAAAATAACATGGAGATAAACACAGTGTGTAGAGAAAAATCTTAATACAAGTGGAGGCAAAGAAGGTTATTTGGAAATAGGCAGCAATAAATGTTCCAGGATTTAAAACAGCTTGCATATGGGTCAAGAAATGCCATTTGGAAGTTTGCTGACAATCCAGAAATCTTGTCAGTCTTGTCTCTTCACATTGCCATCACTGACAAGTGTCTTAGCAAATAAGGCAAAATGCAAATTTGGTTGCTTCCAGCTTTCCCAGACTCCCCATTAAGATTATTTATTATTGACTGATACATTTATGCTGACTATGCCTAGATTAGTACTCAGTGCTAATGAGACTAGGGTCACTGGTTCAATTCCCAGATGACAACTACCCACAATATTCCCAAGATCAGGTCAACATGGACAACTCTCAATTACTTTCCATCTCAACTAAAAAGCCCAAGACTGCAGAGTCATGAGTCTGTGGGATCTTATTATATGTTCACTTGAGAAAGGAAGCATATTTCCTTAGAGGGGTGGGATATTTGTTAACTTTTTTGTAGATACAGGTCTACAGAGTCATTCAAGAATGTCTAGCTAATTGTTTTCAGCATACACAATTTTGGCATTCTATCCTAAAGCAGTCATAAATAAACTAGGTGTAAGAACACTCAGAGCTTCAGAATTGGCCTGAACAGAGGGCTGCCCACAAAGGCTCTGCCCCAGAGTGCAAGGCCAAGGGCAGATCCTCTCCTGGAAGAATAATGAAGAGAACAAGAACAAGGCAGGCTAATTGAACTCCCTAAAAGATATAATGAACTACTTTTCTGGATCTCTGTTAATACTGCTGTACTTCCTAATTTTGAACAAATTAGGTCCCATGGGGGATGAGGACCATGAAGGGAGTTCCTGGGATATTTTGTATCCTTCTAATAAAGTTCCATGACCAAGGAAAATCGACTTGTTTACCCAAACCCCTCCTCCTTGGGACCTTGATAATACTTTTGAAAATGAAAGCCAGAACTTAAAAAGCAACCAAAAGTAGCAGTTTCTAAAGGAAAATAATGTATGACTCAGTGAGTTCAAATCCAGGGCCATGGAGACAGAGCAGATCAGACCTCATGATCTATGGAGGGTACCAGTACAGAACCAGGCATGGGTGCTCTGTGCAGGGAAGAACAGCACCCCTTACCTGCTCCATACCATTCCTGATACAGCCAATCAGCCACTTAGTGAAAACCTCAGCATATTCCAACCCTGCTGAAACACTTCAATGCCTTTCCCAGACTTTCAGGACAATCAAGGCCAAGACTTCAACGAAGCCAAGAAGATTCTGTCAAATTTGGCTGTTTTTTGTTTGTTTTATTTTATTTTATTTTTTGAGATTTTTTTCTTTTTCTTTTTCTTTTTTTTTTGAGTTTAGCATCAATCATATCAAACCACTCTCTGTCCTCTGGATGCATGAACCTTCTTTCTTTTCCTGGCAGAGCACCTCCTTCCTCAGGTTCAACTTTCCCTGAGTTCAACTCTTTTATCTTTCCCTAACTCCCCATCACAAAAACACAAGCAGGACAGATTTCTTGGATGCCTAAGACTCGCTGTGTCATCAGAGCACCTGGTACATTTCCTTTTCAATACTTAATGACATTCTAAGCACATTTTAGTAAAACTATTTGATTACTATCAGTCATCCCAACTTGACTATAAACTACATACAGAAGGGGACTATCTCTTATGGATATTGCTTTTGCCCCACACCAAACATGTTTGGACATAGAAGCTGCTCAGTGATTATTTATTGCTGGAAGAACCATAAATATCTTATTAAATTCTAAGAAAATATAGATAGGTCAGTGTTTCACAACTGGGAACAATTTTGAACTCCCAGAGGACACGTGGCAATGCCTGCAGACACATTTTGTTGCCACAATGAGGAGATGCTACTGGTATCTAGGAGGTATCGGCCAGAAATGATGCTAAACATTCTACATAGGACAGCCCCAAAGCAAAGAATTAACTGTCCTAAAATGTCAAGAATGTGGAGGTTGAGAAACCCGAGGTTAGGGAAAGTGGTAAAATTATATTGAGAAGGATAAAGCCCAGGATATAGAAAAAATTACCAAAAGAATAGTAGCACAGCAGAGGCATAACACAGAGCCCTTCTGCTGCCATTGAAAATTCCCAGGATAATGGCCTAGGTGAGGTTATCTCTGGAAATCTGGTGGGAAGATGTGGCATCCATCTGCTAGGGCTGGAGGACTTCCATCCCCACCATAAGATCCTGACAGGGTTCTGAGCTCTCTGGCCAGAAGAGAGAATGAAGGGACCTTCTTCTCTTAGTGGTAGAACAATTTGGCCTGATTTCTCCAGGAAGCAATGACATGTGGCAAGGTCATCAGTCACCCTGACAGCGAGAATCCCTGTTTGCTCCCAAGGACTAATGTTCTCCAGTCTTTGACCAACCTGACTTGAATCTCACTCTTTACAGGAGCGTTATTCTGCCAACGAACTCAAGATCCTGGAAGATTGATCTTTCCAGGTCCACACAGGGCCATGTCTCCAGAGGTTTACATAATTTTCTCTGCATGACTACTAGGAGGACATACTCCCCAGTATTCACAGCCACACTATTCCATGACTTTGGGGGAATCATTTTATTCTGCAACATGGTTTATGAGGCACTGATTATCAAGCCCTGCCCTGGATCAAGAAACAGAGCACAACTCCCACAATTCTACCCCAAGCTACAATAATCTAAACAGACTTAAAATACCCCCTTCTCTTCACAGCAGCTAGAAGTAAAGGAGACCGTTGCTCAGACAAGCCTTAAACCAAGCAGACTCATTCCACATAGTTAAGTAGATAGTTTTCTTCTAGTTCACCCCTGAGTATGTGCAGTTAAAAACCAAGCATACACTTTGCCACTAATTATGTATTACAAATAAATAGTTTACATAAGCATATGTAAACTGTGAAAGGGGGGATGTGGCAATTTTGAGCATCCACAGCAGATGTTTGGGGACAGCTGTACAGGAAAGCTGACAAGAATTTCGATGAAATTTATTTTAAAGTCCCACAAGAGTGAGAGAAGGTTTGTTTAACCTTTACCAAACTATTCTACCCAAGGGGTTTAGATCTGAATTTTCATTTAGAATAGATTTCTATTGTGTTTAACAGACCTTTACCATTTCCTCCTTCTTTTAACTAAAGAAAGAAGCCCTGGAGATTTGACCACTATGAGCAAATGTCATTCAGTCATTACAAATGTTTAAGGCCAAAAGTTTGCTTGTCAATCTGCATGTGTTATTAGCAGATTCTATGAGACAAAAGTAAATAATATTAATAATGAACTTAGCAACAGAAAAGTCTATACACCAAACACTTCAAGTTTAGAGTTTCAAGACTCTACCAGGCTACACAACTGTTTTCCAGAAACTGCCATTTTCCATATCAGAACAACATGTTAGCTCTGAGCTTCATGTGGGTAACAAAATCACCTTGCTATTACTTATACATTTTTATGAGATAAAACAAATGACATAAAGATATAGTTGGCAAAAAATTACATAGACTAAAGATGCCTAGCCATAAATTTGGGCATCAACTATACTTTTGCCTCACAAATATTCTGCAAGAACAAACACCTGGCATTTGAGACGCTTTTGTTGAACTGGGAAATAACAGCCAACACAGAAAGAGGGCTCACCATGTTGCTGTGACCTGTGCAACACTGCTATGTCATCTAAGATAACTTGAACGTGTGCGTCTCCAGTTAGGGAGGTTAGGAGGAAGGCACTTCGGGGTACTGTAAAGCAGCACCCTGCCCTTGGAAGCGAAATGATGGCACTCAGAGCTGTGTGCTGCCTATCACACCCGGGCTAGTAGATGGCAGCTCCAGATAATAACCCAAGGTCTAGACCACAAATAAATGGTTATAACACTAGAGGGTTTCAAAGTGATTTTCTAAAAGTTGAAAGAACATAATATTTACATACTGTCATAGAAACTCAGAAAAAAGTCATAACATCTATGACTTTACTTCTATTCAAAAGCCTACTTGGATTTGCTATTTTGCTTAGAAACCATCAAGAAATATTACAGAGTAATTCAGATTATTTGGTTTTGCAATCAGATTTGTTATTTGTTTTGTTAAAAAAAAAAAAGATCTTTTCTCAGTCACCATAATATTATCTCTTCATTAATAAACTTAAAACAGACAAATTAATTATTCACATATTTTGCCCTTCAGGTTCATGTAAAGGATATATAGAATATATAATCATAGGATTCAACATTTATCAATCTGATGCTTTTGAAACTCTGAGTTTTATTGTGTCTCTTTGGGGGAAATTTTAAAATAATCTTCTTGCTATACTCCTTCTTCCTTCTCTATTGATTCAATTTTAATTACAAATTTTTACAACATGGTCACAATATATGGGAGACATTGTGTCTCCTTGACCCTGAATTAATAGCACCTCAAACCCTTAGCTTACATTTGCAGTAGACACTATGAATATACTGAACACTACTGAACCATACGCTTAAAAATGGAATATGGTCAAAACTACATGATGTGTTTTATGCCCCACAATTATTTAAACATATATTATATATACAAAAATCTATGAATGTATATATGTGTATATATAAAATACTTTATAGACTATATATAATATATATATTTATATATTACATTAAAGCACCAGTCTTGAAATAGACTAACTCTCCTCTACCCCTATGCCCCCCCATATATTCATATTACCTATATGTGTATACATATTACATATATATCAGATTTATATGCTGACATACAATGACATACAATGCCGACAAACAAAGCATCTGAGCTTTTCAGCAGAGCCATAAATTTTGTTTGGGAGTTGGTGTAGGAGGGAGTAGTGATTGCAGAATACCTAATTTCATATTACCTTATTCAAATCCAAAGAAGTATACAATAATCTAATACATCATGTTATGTCCACCATCGGACTGACTGAGAGATTTTCCTGCTTACCAAAAAAGTCATAATCAATGAGTTAACCTAAATGAAAAATCAAAAAGTGAAAACTTCAATGTGAAATCATTCAAGAGCTGTGCAATATATTCAGTGACTAAGACAGGAGGAAAGACTTGGGGGAAATTTCCCCTTTTTTAACCATAACAAAGATTTACATTCCCCTTGCAGACCAATAGAAGCTGGATCCAACACCTAGCATGGGAATATGTGGGTTGAGGACACTCCCAAAGGTGCTCAAAGGAGCAAGTGACAGAGATGGTTCATGTCTAAGGCTGTTGCAGCACCACCAGACATGGACTGTGGTGAGCACTCTCTTTTCTAATATACACAGGGCTCATCAAGATCCTGGCAACACAAGGCCCTTCTGGGTAAGTATTTCCACAGGTCTAATCAATGATGAACATGCAGCGCAGTTCTTCTAGCTTGACATTTCCTCACGTAAGTTTAATTTAATTGTGGCCAATTCTTATCTGAGTCAGCTCTTCACTGACAGAAGAGAGGAGCTCTGAACAGGTTTCACAAACGCTGGCTGGGGGCTGTTTCAAAGCCTTTCCATAATTGAGGCAGCTATCTTTCTTCCTTAAGGTGATGCTTCCACCTTCTACTAGGGAAAGAATTATAAAATATATATGAATGGCATTATTTGCTCATAGGGCAAGTCCTCCTAATTCATGGTAGAATCTCTCCTTTATCAGTGGAATCCTCTGGAATTCCTCTATAGATGACTTAAATTAAAAAGTAATGAAAGGAAATCGGAAGCAATAGGTTAGACTTTTATGTGGAAGGTATAAAATGGATCCTGCTAAAAGTAGATCTTGACAAAAGTCATAATACATAATTTTATTAAAATTTTAATTTTATTCAAATTACTCTTAATTTCAAAAATCTACCAAATATAATGGTGTTCCCTCCTCTACATTATTACTCTCATTTCTTCATGATCTCACTCTAAATGAGAAGAAAAGGCAATACGTGGGTACAGGATTCCTGGTTAATTATCTTGCTTAGCAATTCCATTTTCATTTGATTCTCTCACTACTTATAATTGATTCAACTTAGGACAGTGAAAAACATTTGCCCCCCTTTAGCTTCTATCTATCTATCTACTATTTTTCTACTTTGGTCAAGTGATCAGAGAAGGGTCATACTTAAAAGTAAGACTATGGGGAGGTGTTAATGCTTTGTAGTTCAAGGGAGAGCCCCCAATATTGTGCCCTTCAAAAGTGTCTTGCTACAGCTTAATGGGGAAAAAAAAAAAACACTTTAAGACATTTATGAAGCAGAAGTGGGAAGCAAATTTTGTACATGATGAAACTATGAAAGTGAGCCAAAGAAACTTATTTTGTTTATAAATCACCCAGTCTATAGCATACTGTTACTTTTCTTTGATTCTTCAAGACTAGACTTCTTTTTTTTTTTTTTTTTTTTTGGTTGTAGATGGACATAATGCCTTTGGTTTTTATTTGCTTACTTTTATGAGGTGCCGAGGATCGAACCCAGTGACTAATGCATGCTAGGCAAGTGCTCTGCCACTGAACCACAATCCCAGCTCCAAGACTGGATTTCTTGAGAACTCTCAGTTCTAGGACTTGTTGCTTTAAACTGCCTGCCAGGTAAGGGGGTAAAGGGATTCTGAGAAGGCTCATTCGGTGTGGAGAGGAGAGGGGAAGGTCCTGTGCAGTGCCAGCCACATTCTGACTGCTGACTGCTCCTCCATCCTGTTCACAGACCAGTGCCAGCTGTTGCTTTCCCTGAAACCTTGACTCTTGTTTCCAGAATTTCAGTGATTCCAGGTAAGTCAGTTATGATTAATAGAGAATTAACATTGCTCATATGGATTGAGAATCTAAACATACAAAAATCACTACTATAACAAATGTTTGTAACTTTACAAAGGGTGTCAATATGATCAATATGTTTCCCCCACAAACTCACGTGTTGAATGTCCATTCTCAATGTGGCAGTGTAGGGAGGTGGGGTTTAAGGGGACGTGTTTAAATCATGAGGGTCCCACCATCAAAATGGATGAATACCATTCTCTGAGGAATGGGTTAGGACTAGTGGGAGTGGGTTCATTTTCCAGAGAGTGGATGTCATAGAGTGAGTACATCCTCATACCCTGTCTCTTTTGCTGGCTCAGTGGCTCACACTTGCCTATTCACCTACCACCATGTTACAACACAGTGTACGAGATATTGGTACCATGCTCTTGGATCTCCAATTTTCCATCATCAGCAGCCAAATAAACTTCTTTTATTTATAAATCACTCAGTTTGCAGTATACTGGGTATAGAAACATAAAATAAACTAACACAGATCAAACCAGTGGCCCAAATGCTGTGGACACAAATAAGAAAAACCAGCTGAATGAACTTCAGACAGCTATTTGACCTTTTCAGGCTCCCCAGTCATTGAGGAAGGACTTACAACGTAAGTATCTGGACTTCCATTATGCTGATTTTCAGCTCAATTTCCAGTTATTATATTATAAAAATATGATGCTTAAGTTTCTGGCATGACTTAGGAGCCATCAATTATCTAAAATTCTCATTTCTTTTATGCTGAAATAATTTGAACTTCACTATTATTAAGTACACTGTTCTGTAATTCAATTTAATTCAACTAACATTTGGGGAACACCTAACAGAAACCAACCTCAAGCAGCTTAAGGGAAGAAAATGCTAAAAGAACATGGCAAATGCCTTAGAGTAAGGACACAAAGGGCTATGAGAACACAGATAATTGCTGTGTGGGAGCAGGGAAACAGACGCCACATGGAGGACAAAGCATTAAATAATATTCTGCTGGGTGCCTACCAAATGCTGGGCATTTGTGATCTTCTCTATCTGACCTATATTATTTTGTTTTATTCTCACAGGAAACTAAACCATTATGTTTTGCACATGATGAGACTGAGGTTTGAAGATTTACTGTCCTTGACCACATATTCATACCTGGTAGTTACAATTCCAACATAGGCCTAGACTGCTCACTATGGAAGCACACTGTTATCTGAGTTTGATCACAGAGGACAGAAAGCTGTCTAGTGATTGATTGGAACCTTTTCAGCCCCAGCTCCAGAGGGAGCAAAGGAGGTAAACACATGTGGGAAAGTAAAAGGCCTGCCTTGCCCTTGAGAAAGGTCAGACTGAAGGAAGAACAAGGACAGGATGGGCAGAGTTCAACCCTGAAATGCTAAACTGAAGACCAAGAGTTTATCCTAGAAGCAACTGTGGAATTGCTGCTTTGCCAGTATTTTCCTTTTATTGATCAGAGAAGCATCATGATGGAAAAGCTGCTTCAGGAAAACTGAGGCTTTTGTGGCTAGCATGTGCAGGATATAATCCAGGCAACAGGTAGCTTAGAGGCAGGGAGGTCTGATAAGGAACCCTAATCTAAAAATGGCTATCTTAAGAAAATAATGTGTAACCTTTAGTCAAGTTAATTCATCCCAGATTTCATAGTTTATCTATGTATTATTATTTAATACATTATTTTTCCACTTATGAATTCCATTTGTTTTATGACCAAAGTATCTTCAGTCAGCAATTTTAAAGATAGTTGAGTATCAAGAACACAGGATGCAAAACTTTTGAAAAACCAAGTTCAAATTCAGTTTTTCTTTCAATTTAGACTCCACTATGTTAGGAAATTCACAAAACCAAAGAAAAGAAATTGGTGTTTAATCCTGGAGTGACTTAGTCCCTGATAAAAGACAAGGAGTGAGGATGTAGTTTTACAGCCACTTTAGTTAGAAAGGAGGTCAGCTGCTTCTGAAGCCCCCATGACAGACACATTAATAAGGAGGGGTTTACTGCTAAGATAACACTCTGCACCTGCCCTGGGGGTTATGTCCAGCGCTGTTTTACCATTATCTGCAGTTCATGTGCCTCTGCCACAAGCCTTTATTTTGTTAAACAAACTATAATATATGACCTGCCTGAAGAGAAAATATTTATTCAGATCAGAGAAGGACTTTTAATATCTGAGAGGGGTTTTGATAGAACTCTCATTCAGAACAAAAACAGAAAGAAAGAAAACACACCTATGTGCACAGAATTTCATTATCCACTCAACCACATCTCATGTTTAACTGGACAATAGGACTGCTAAATAATATTAGGTTACTCTTGATCTACCACATTGTAGAGATGAGCTAAAAAATTATCTCGAACACTCCCAATTACATAGTTTTTGACATAAGTATTTCATTACAAGTTTGAATTTTTTAACATTTACACAATTATGTGTAGTATTCAATAACAACATCTGAAAAGCTATAAATATAGTCGTACATGTTTTACACACATGCACACTCTGTACTACTATCAGCTTCCCTAATAAAAAATCCCTTCTTTACACCATTACCATAATTTGCAAACTAAAGTCAATGGAAACTCATTAAAATACTTCACATTATTCAATATTTTCTATGTTTATCCAATATTTAAAGCCTTTCCTTCCAAAGTGCTAATATTCTCAATAATAAAACAATTACACGTTTTGGAGGCATAATAGCAACATTCAAATGAATATTTACTCAAATAAATAACAATGAAGCAATAAAGGACTTAATTGATTTGCATATTTTTGTCCATTATACAATGCCATGCCAATAGAGTTTATAATAAATCCAAGCCATGCAGTGAAGCAGGGTAGAAGAAATTGGATTGGGGAGCCTGAAGACACGAGTTGTACTCCTGTTTGTCTTGTGACCCTGGGCAAAACATTTAAAATCTGACCTTGGTCCTCACCTACCTCACAGAGCTATTATGAAATCATGTATCTGAAAGCACCCTGAAGTTTAATGCATAAACTGTCTCCTGTTGTTCTGCTAAAGAAGCCAAGGGCAAGAAGAAGTAAATGTCTTGCTCAGAGTCAGAGGGCAGAGCACAACAGAGTCAAAAGCTCTGCTAGCTTCCCTACTAGGCAGACACAGAATTGCTAGGACATCCATGAGGCAGAGAGGGGGAGAAGGCAGCTTTACTGAATTTATGCCAGATATTTCAATTACAATACTAGAACTACACTAATTTCAACATACATGGAGTCTTATGACAAATTAGCATTTTATCTTGACTTTCATATGGGAGGTACACCATCATCTTCCCATGTTTAGGACATTTGAAAGTACTAAATAGTCTCTAGGAAAACAATGAGGTTTTCTTATTTTTCTTATTTTTTCTCTTTCCACTACAACTTCAACTGCTTTGTGACATGTTTTCTTCTCATGCTAAGATTTGCAACCTTCAGTTTAGAACATTGAATGTACAAAGCCTTTTTAATGTTTATAGTGACTAAGAAAAGTACATACTAACATGGCTGTAGTTTATGAAGCACAGGTAAGAACTTTCTATTTATCACCCTGTGTGCAAGTTTCAATTTTTTTTTTTTTGACATTTATTACTACAGGAGCAATTATGGTTTCTAACTCACTGATAGGTAAAATCCCCAAAGCCTTGGAAAATGCTAACAAGCCAGGACTGGAGAGGGATTTTGTTGTTGCTGCTTTTTTGTTTTATCTTTGTTTTGTTTTGTTGGCATTCAACAGCAGCCTCTTTTGCAACCTGTTCAGAACACCCCGTATGAAGCTCCCAGGCTATCACAAAAGAGCTTGGTGCTTGTGCAACCATTATACTCTGTTTACTGTCTCAGACACAGAACAAAGAAAGATAGGTGCCCAGCAACAGAAGCGCAGCAGGAAGAATTTAAGTTGGGCCCCAACTTTCAGAAGCAGAGGTTTAAAGCAAGTTAGTCCACAGAAGCAGTATCCCCCCAGCAACTCTATGAATCCTTTGGGCTCTGCTGGCATGAGGAAGGTTCTAACTGTCTTAAGTACAAACAACTCTTACAGATGCCTGAGTGCAGAAAGGAGAAATACTAATGATGCCTGTTCACAAATTGTCTGCGAAGGTCTGTTTCCCATCAAGTCCTCCAAAGTCCAATTTTTGGAAATGTGAGCTTTGAAGCGAATGAAAGTCACAGGTCGTTGTGGCAGGTAGATGACAATGTAGACAAAGGCAGTGGCAGGCTGCCTTTCTCTACACAGCACTTCATCTCCCCAAAAGGAGATGTAATTTCAGCATTTTTATTTGAAATGGTTCAGAAGCAATATGGAAGTACTATAAGTCTCTAACAGGATATTAGTACCCTGACTCTTCACATTGCAGGTAAATTTGAAGCATAGTTCTGTTATCTGTGATCACTGAACAACCTCTAATAGTGTCTTCTATGTGCTCAGAACCCTTTTAGCTGGACACAGGGACATGAAAAACAGTAGTCAATGTGATTATTGCCCTGAAAAGCTCAATTCATCACACCCTCCTCTACCAAATAAAGAATACAATTCAAATTTCCCTTCTGAAGTTATGTTCTTTAAAATTGCATTTCCAATCCCAAATGTGTCAGGGCACAATGAGGCAAGGTAAATATTTTGCCATCTGAAAGAACCTGAACTATAACAGAAAGAACCCCTCTAAAAAGATTTATAACCATTTTGTAGCACTGATACATCTTATAATCTCTGCAATCTGCAATTTTCCAAAATTTTCAGGTAATTCTTAAATGTACTCACTAGCTTTTCCTTCTCAGCAACTCTATGAATTAAGCAATCCAGTGGTCCCTGCTTATCTGCAGTTTCAGTTACTGAAGAACAACATGGTCCAAACATATTAAGTGGAAAATTCCAGAGAAAGACCACATTCACATAACTTTTATTACATTATATTGTTATAATTTTTATTTAATTGTTATTGTTTTTAATCTCTTACTGTGTCTAATCTATAAATTAAATTTTATCATAGGGTTTTATGTAATATACTAGAAAAATATTATATATATGGCTTGATATTATGCATGATTTCAGGCATCTACTGGAATCCTCCTGAGATAAGAAGGAACTATTTATTTCTCTTCTTACAGGTGGAGAAACTGAGGCTCAGAGAGGTTAAGGGATACCAGCAAATCAATGAACACATAAGTTTCAGATTAACATTCCAGGCTAACACCCCAGGCTCCTAGTTCACAGTGGTCTCTGATATTAAAGATCGTAAGTGTCTCTGTCCATTTTGTGCTGCTCTAACAGAACACTACATACTGGATAGCTATTACACAACAGAGGTTGATTCAGCCCAGGCCTCAGCATCAAGAGGCCAGCACCTGTCAAGGCTGCTTTCTACACCAAAACATGGTGGAGCACATGAAACGGCACAAGGACATGAAGGCTCAGGTTCTTTTTCTTCTTAGTCACTAATATCATCCTGGTACCCCACTCTCATATCCTCATCTCACTCTAATTACCCCACCAAAGGCCTCTCCTCTAAACACCACCAACATATGAATTTGAAAATTCAACTCCAGCCCATAAACTTGGGGCATGGGGACACATTCAAATCAACAAAATCCTTTCAGCTATGCTTCAAGACAGAGAAGGCAAGCAGTAACACATGATAAGGGTTTGCTCCTCTTCAATAGATCTTAGTTTAAACTATAATTGGTTTACTGAAAATTTAAGTTGATAAATTATTTTTTCAAAAGGTCTGATGTCCTTTATTAAGTGTTATATACTTTTTAGCTGTTGCAACCTGACAGAAGCCAGCCCTGGCTCAGGGACAGGGTTCAAATCATGGTCCCCTTGCTGATCTCACCTCTGACTCTTGGGATGACAACATCTTTCACATCCTGATATTGTGTTTTGCTGTGTTTCATGAATTAAATATATTTTTAAGAATCTTAAAATAGATGAAAAGAACACAAGTGATCTGCAACCACTTGCAGCCCACCATCCTCCTAACCTAAGACCTATTTGTTGTTTTTCAAAGAAAGACTTGCCAAGGATGAATTCCTTCTCTGCCCATCTCTTTCCATTCTTTTTCTCTTTGTTTTTCTTTCTATGTTTATATCAGTGCATTATACTCATATAATGATGACCTTTGTTGTTACATATGCATACATGCACACGATATAACAATATAATTTGGCCAATACCATTTCCAACACTTCCCTCCATGCATTATTTCTTGACCTCATTTACCTCAGCAAAAAAATTCCCTCAAATTAATTTTCTACATATGCTCCCCACACCATTAGGATGATCATATTATCTGAATACAGTTTTTACAATTTTGTTGGCTTCCTATTCTTCATCACAAACATACGCATCCCTTTATTGGTGGTGATTAAATATGGGTAACTGTGGGTCTTTACCACACTCCACTAGACCTTCCCTTCATTTCCCAGTATTTCCTTTTAAGGAAGTCTCCAGATTCACTTTAGTGGTATTTGGAGGTGGCAATCTTTGGGAAATAATTAGGGTTAGACAAAGCTATTAGGGTGGGGTCTCAGACAGGACTAATAATTATATGAAGAAAAAAAGTTCTGAACTTGCACACTTTTGTGCTTTCTTGCCATGCTTGATGCAAAGAATATGCTCTTGACATCAAGCCTACTCCCTCATATTATTGACTGGGGGACCAACTCAAATGACTAGCTCGTTACTTCTCCTGAGACCTAAGCCCTGGTGAACTGGTCCTGAAACATGCATTGATGAATATAAGGGAGCATGCTCTAGTTTACAGCTTCAAGGACTCCAGAGGGAAAGTTGCTTTAGAAGATGCCAGGATCTAAAGGGTGATTTGGATCACTGATTTCTCCGAGTGGTTTTCCAGATCTGGGACTACTAGGAGTTCACTTCGTTTTCTGGTGAAATTTTATATCTTATTTTCTTTCCTAAAATAATTCCTAAGTTTAGGATTTGAAAGTAAACTTAGAAGGCTATCCAGAGCCACATGTGAATCAGAAATCTATAAACTAAACAAACTAAAGTAAAATAAAAAGAAAGGAAGGAAGGAAGGAAACCTTCCAGAAAAAAATATTTCAAGTATTTCTATAATACTGACAGGGGATAAGCCTTCTTAAAGATGACACAATGCTCAGAAGCCATAAATAGGCAACTGATCTGATCACATATTCAAGAAGCCTTTTACATGGGATGAGAACTTCATATAGGCTCTTATTCTTATTTCCTCCACATATTCCACTAACTAGAGATCTTTCTCAAGGGGACGAGATGGTGAAGATGCAAATACCCTCACTGACGTCCAGCATCATTTGTGGCCCTAACATCTGTCATATTAGTCAAGGAATCTACCAACTCCCTAAATTCGGTTTCATTTTCAGAGAATGGAGAAGTGGATGGTAATTAGTGCATGGCATTCTGAAGGCAGGTCTGGCTTGGGGACAGGAGCCAAGAGCACTAAGAATATCTGAAAAGAACTGAAAGGAAAGGAAGAAGGAGAAACACATCCATACCACATGGGGCAAGAACCAGACAGGAACTGGGGCCTAAGCAATACCCAGAGTGATCAGGAAGAGTGAAAATCACAGCCCTGTGAAAATCACCACGGTACCACCATGTCCTTATGTGAGAAAGAAGAGAAATGTAGGCGTAGGAATGGGTGGAAGTTCTAACTCTTCTCTCTCCATCTTTAAAAACTGCTTAGGCCCAGATCAATAGCCCAGGATTTCCCAGATTACCTGAAACTGTGCACTCCAATGTGAATCAACACACTCATTTTGGAAGTTAAAGGAGACAAACAGCCCCTTTGTTTTACTGGTGAGAACTCTCTTAGGTTAAGCGAGTTTTTCAAAGTCACTGCCAAATGGCTAGCTGCTGACAGATCCATTGGCTGGGGCCCATCTCTCTCAGCTATTGAAAGGGTCAGTGATACCACTCCCCTTCCTAAAAACATGGGGAGTCAGTGATGTTTACAAATCTCTCAAGGGCTGCAAGCAACAGCAGACGGATATATAACTCATCCCATAATAATCTTGGGGAATTATTAAAGAAAACTGCCTACTGAATTTCTTTGTTCTAGGAAAATATATGCAGGCTAGTAGGTGTTTTTGAAATGTTTTGAAGGTTGCCATACTTACAATTCCTGGTTTCCGAATTTTATGAAATACTCTACCCCAATATAAGGACCCATCAAAGTGTGCACTAAAAAAATTCTCATTGCTCTGGTTTTCACCCAGTATGATCTCTTTCTACTCATTCACTTCTTCAAGCAGAGTGAACTATAAAGAAACATGAATTCCCTGATTCTGTGGTTTTGACTCCAGGCTTTGCAGCTAGAAAAACAATAATAAAAGGAAGGCTTCCATTCAGTCTAGATACTTTTTAACTGGAAGCCTCATTTTTTTTTTCATCTAGAAAAAAGAATGAAAAAAATGTTAATAAGAAGCTGTACCATAAGCAAAAGCAACTGTATCTTTTAATTAATAAATATTTTCATAGGTGTCTCAACTGTATAAGAAATATCTTAAAGTTTATATTATACCTTTTTCACCTTGAAAAATGACTGAGTAATGGAAAGGGAACTTCAAATTTGCTCCTCAATGGCAGTATCAGGATAAGAAAACAGCTATCTTGTACAGAGCTTGGGATCATAGCCTCTGGAAAGCATTAATTCCTTGAATTAATAGACTTTGACTCACTAATCTAGAGAATAATTGAGTCAACATCAGCCCTTATTCTGAGTTTTGAGAGTAAATGAGCAAATAGGAAATAAGCCTCCAGTTTCTGGTGATGGGCAGAGGAGCATTAGACTCCTGCAGATTATGTAAAGAGAGCACAGCACTGGCTGCTGTTCCTTGTCTCAGCAGGTGAGGCAGAAACAACAGGCTTCATGTTTATTTGTTTGGATGTCATTTGATGGGGACCCAGACATGGTTAAATGTGCTCCAATATTCATCCATCATACCCACCATTAACTACAACTGTCCTGCCGGATGTAGTGAAAGGAAGAGATGCTGTCCCAAAGTGAAGGGTGGGGTTCAGG
Organism: Glaucomys volans; assembly: GCA_020662805.1. NCBI lineage: Eukaryota > Metazoa > Chordata > Mammalia > Rodentia > Sciuridae > Glaucomys > Glaucomys volans. The sequence continues at coordinate 467,981 of JAJEJO010000942.1, read as the reverse complement.
GCAGCAAGTGGCTAGTTCAAGTGTTTCCTTCATTGTCCATGACACTTAATACACAATACAGACATTAAGCATATTCAGTTCACAGGATCAGGTTGCAAGGATTTGGATCAACTGTTTGTCCAGTTTCCATGCCTCTAATTCATAAGGCAATTTGCACAAAATTTAAGCCGGACTCTGCAATATGGAACAAGACTGCTTTTGCCTACAGTTATGGTTTAGAAATGAGATATCCCCAAAAAGCTCATGTGCAAGACCATGGAAGAAAGTTTAGAGGTAAAATAATTAGGTTATGAAAGCCTTAACATAATCAGTGCATTGATCCCCTGATAGTGATTAACTGGATGATAACTGTAAGCAGGTGAGGTGTGGAAGGAAGAGGTGGGTCATTGGGGTCACGCCTTTGGAGTATATATTTTGTCAGTGGTGGCGGTGGTCTCTCTGCTTCCGAGTGCAATATTCCTAGCTGCTTTCCTCCACCACACCCTTCTGCCATGATGTTCAACCTCCCCTCCAGCCCAGAGCAACAGAATTAGCTATCTATGGACTGAGACCTTTGAAACTGTGAGCCCCCAAACAAACTTTTCCTCCTCAAAAATTGTTCCCATTAGGTCTTTTAGTCACAGCAGCAAAAATACTGACTAAAATACCTACCCAATATTCATTCCTAGGTGTTGCTTAAATAGCACTATATTTTTTTTTTAGAAAGGAACTATTCTGATGATCATGGTTGATTTCCTTTGCGGCTAGCATGTGTTCAGTTTAGGCTGATGAAATGACCAGAAATGTGGATAGGGAGGAGAGAGTGTTATTTGTATTGCTTTCCAGATATTTAGATGGCAGGTAGCATTGCCCTTTTCTCTTCTTTCCTTCTTGTATTGAGTGGGACAGCTATTTTGCAACCATGTGGCAAATGAATAAACAAAATACCAATGTAGGAAACCTAAGAGAATCACAGAAACATTAGTCCTAGTATTGTTGTGAACCAGAATCAAAACTCCCAACCTCCCATTGCTGAACTACTTGTTATGTTAGAAAGATAAACCTCCAGCTAAGCTGCCTTATCTGGGCTTTCTATTTGCTGTCACATGCATTCATAAATAATGCAAATATTTTCTATCTTCTTACAAAATGAGGCACTAGATGAAATACATTTTATACATAACCATGATGAATAAATCTCTAAAATTAGACAAAGCAAGAAAACTTATAAAATATCAAAGACTGAAGAATATGAGCCCTACAGTAATCTAAAGCTTGATAATGTGACAAGTGTCAATCTCTTATGTTTCCAGTCATTGCCACCGATATAACAATTTCCTGAGAGCAGAGATGCATTAACTCAGAAAACCTATTCCACATCTACAACCATACCATTTATCACTTATATTGTCATGGAATATCACTTGGTCTCTAAGAAGACAAGATATATATACATTTTATGCTAGTGAAGTTGACTCCAAACATTCATAGTCCCATGTATTAAGTCTTAATATATGCCTGACACTGCTAAGGGTTTTAAATGCTCTGCTGCATTTCCCCTTAGGACAATCCTAGAAGGTAGGATTAATTAGCCACTTTTTACAGATCAACAGATGGGAAAACTGAGGCTTCAAATCTAATTTTCTTGCTCTAAATCACATAATTAGTCTATGATCATGCCTTTGTGACTTCAGCACTTAGTGCTGTTCATCACCCACATTCTGTTGCCTACTCAAGAACCATGATCTACTTTAAACTAATTTTGTCAATATGGATATGGCTTGGGAGCTAGATACTGGCAATAAAGGTTTAGATGTGCGTGAAAGAAATGCACACTTCCTGACAAATAAAGAATGACCCTAATCTGTGTCACTCAAGCTGCTGAAGACGTGACACGGTCCTGCATTCCAAGAGCACAAACACCATTTTAGCCACAAGTTAGACATGAGCTAAGCTGAAGAGTTACCTGTCCAAATGAAAAGATGTGTGCCTTCAATTAAACCATGAAAAAAAAAAGAAGGAAACTAAGGGAAAAATTATTACTCTCATTCTGTACACCAGGGAGTCACTGATAATAGGGTCATAGTTTTTGACTAATAGTAACCATCAAGCTAAGGGCCTTCTACTTTTCTTAGCAAGAATTTCTTTCATGCAGCTCTAGGTATAGGGAGCAGGATACTTTCACTATTTGTGCTATAAGGAAACAGAAGAAGTGTCTTCAGGTCCCCACCAACTGTTTGGAGCTGTCAAGGCTGGCAGGCAAATCTGAAAGGATCAAGTCAAGCTTGTCATAATTGCACCTTAATGACTTCACAAGCTGTAGGACTCTCACCTGCTCCAAATGTCAAACAACAATCCCTGGAGGATGTTCAGATTCCAGAGACATCTCCCTGGAGCCTTGACATAATTTACCTAACATATTTGAAATGGGTATTAAATGTTATCAGATTAAAGGTCCTGGTTCCTAGAATATCTCTGCTAGAATCATCCTCAAATTTCTGGTGTCAGTCTTCAGCGAAGGCCTCTGGGGATTCCACAAAGAGTTCCAGCTTACAGAAACTTCAGCAGTAATTGGTCTTTACTTCAATGTATCCTTAGATAAAGTATAACAGAAATGAAATGGGTTAGAGGTCATCATTCACATACTGGTAAGGTACTTCATTATCCTTGGACTTTAAGATAAGGCCTAAATCTAACCAGAGTCTGCATTTAGGAATTAAGATTTTTAGTAACCATACAGAGATTTACAAAGCCCTTCTACACACTTTCAATCAGCATTTATGACCTTAAGCCTCATCTATGACAACTAGAACAAAAGCAATCATTTGATTGATACTGTAAGTAAACAGAAACTCAAATATGAGTTTACAAAAAAGCAGTTTGCCACACTGAATGTTCCAACTGAAGGTTGTGTTTAGATTTCATCTGAGGCTAATGGCTGCTTCTGGGTTACCATTAGAAACTGTCATCTCCTTTTAAGACACAGCCACACCTCCAAGTCTACACAAGAGAGCAAAGTCTGCAGTGAGTGAACCGTCCAAGCCCAGGAAGCTGTCCAGAGAGGTTTTTCTGCCTATCCCTCTCAGAAAAGTCATCTTCTTTTCCAGGTCAGTTTTTTATTTATATTTATTTATTTATTTATTTTGGTCTAATTTGATCACTCTAATACCTGTGAGCAAAAAATAATCTGGAGTCCAGACCTAAAAATAAAATTCTTCTCTCTCTTTGCTTTGAAGACCTCCCTATTTTATGGAAGGTCTTGTCAAATTCACTCTAATTATGGAATTTAATATCTAGGGGGATTCAGGTTTTAGAAATCCAATGACTTTTAAGCACTATTCTCTATGAAAGTAAAAGAACGAAGCAAAATTTACACCATATTACATTCTACCTTTGTAACTGGGAAAAAAATTTAAAAAAAAAAACAGAAAAAAAGTTATCATAATTTAAATGAAAAACACCATTTTAAAAATAAAATATAATTAATCAGTGAGGGCTCCAAAAAATAATGGATTTCACTTTAGTGCTTTCTGAACCACAACAATTCAATGTGAAGTCCCAAACCAATAAACTTGTTAACTATCATTTCTTGAGCCTTGAGTAAGAATGTATGAGCCAGCACTTTCCAAACTGTTAGCTCCATAAATGCCAATGTGCATTTCTTGGATAAAAGGAGCTCTGCTGTGAAATACGTGGGGGAAGGCTGCTTGCTGCATGTCAATGGTACCTGCAACCAGTGTGAAACAGATTAACTGTCTAAAAGTAACTCAGGTTGCCTAAGAGTAATCTCCCAAATGCGTTTTAAATGAAAATCCCCAGTTCCCAATTGCCAGAGTTTTGATTCAGTGAGTCTGTAGGACCCAGGACTTTATGATTAGGATGCTAAATTTGGGAACTACTGCTCTAACCCAGGTTGGAGACTCACAATGCACATCAGCAAAGTAAAAGTTTAGGGAGAAGTACTCACAAGAAAAACCTACTCAATTCCTTTAGCTGGATGTTTGAAACTCATTTAACCATGAAAACTCCATCTGTCTTCTTCATCCCTCCCTTCTTCCCCTGTAACTATTAACATTATTGCATTGAATAAAATTTGGAAAACACTAACATAAGCAAATCCAGGATTTTCAACAACCTTCATAGTCTCAAAGTCTCATTTTTACTCATACTTGATTAGAAATGGCAAATGATAATAGCAGATATGTCTGTAGCAGATATTTATTAGCAAATGATTCCCGGGATATATACTGGTTTGTTCAAATTCATAGCTCAGCTTCCTCTATCTCCTACACATACTTCTGTAGAAGCCTTCAAGGAAAAATGATTTGTAGAAGTAGATTCAGGCAATACATCAAATCCTCAATCTTATAAGTTCCTTAAGGATGGGGACTATGTCTTCTTATTATTTTTTAATCAACAACACTGCACAGGGTATGAAATGGATCAGTGTTTGTTGCTGGAGCTGATGGAAAGACGATCCACACTATTTTCTTTACTGAACACAAGGAAGGATTGAAGCAGTTTTTAAAGATTTTTTAAAAAAACACGAATTGAAATAAAAATGGCTTATTGTTGCTTAATCTCTCAGGCAATCAAAAATTGTTTGACTTATACTATTTCACGTTTCCCATCATTTTGTGATACCTGTTGAAGATGTATCAGCACTGCTCACCACTTTGACTCATTCCAGAGCTTCAATCAGTTACACCCCAATCAATCTGAGCAATTAAAGAAAACCACAACACGCCTAGAAGATGGCTTTCTATGACATTTTACCTCATAATAACGAAACACACTGATTACTTGGGGAAAAAGAAACTTATTTGCCATTTTATTACCCAACATCTTTCATAAGATTTTCAGTTTGGATTTTGTCATATTGTGTATTTGTGGGCATTTAAAGAAGGTTCCGTAAAAAGACATTTGTTTTGTTCACAACTGTAGCAGTGCCAGCACACCGAACAGACTCCACAAATAGTTGTGAAAGGATGACAGAATTAATGAAGGCCACATGCAGCACATGCGCTTGCTTCCTGGTGGTGCAGTTGCAGAATCCTGCCACCACCTTCCACCACCTACCTGCCACAACCCTCCTTCCTGGCCAGGGTCGCCAATCAAGATTTGAGCCTACCGGTCACTCCACTATCTTCCCCAACATTGAATTTCAACTGAAATTTTCAAGATTTTCCATTAATTCAAGAAACGACCTCTGGATTGGTCAGTACTATTGAATGTATTTAAGAAAAAAAAAATACTTCAATTCCATTAAAGTACAAATGAATTTATTTCTTAAACTAGAGTTTTTCTTCAAGGAGATTGTTTCCCAAGGGCAAAGGAGAAATATACAATTAAGACTAAATAAACAACCTGGAACAAAGAAGGATCCTTTCCTTTGGACTAGAAATGCCCTAAAATACAAATCTTACTGAATTAAAAAGTCTCCATATTTCTCTCACCGTACACATATCCCTAATTTTCAAAATACACCACCATTGCTAAACCCAAGGATATACTCATAATATTAGAGCAGCAAAATTGGGAGAATGCTTTGAAACAACTGTTTCAAAGTTGTTTTTTTTTTTGCTGCTGTGACTAAAAGACTCGACCAGAACAATGTTAGAGGAGGAAAAGTTTATATTGGGGCTCACGGTTTCAGAGGTCTCAGTCCATAGACAGCTCCATTCCTTGGGGCTTGTGGTGATGCAGAACATCTTAGCAGAAGAATGTGGCTGAGAAAGTGGCTCACATGATGATCAGCAAGCAGAGACAGAAACATCCACTTGCCAAACACAAATATATACCCCAAAGCCACACCCCCAATGCCCCACTCTTCCAGCCACACCCTACCTGCCTTCAATCACCACTCAATTAATCCCATCAGGTGATTGTTTCACTGATTGGGCTAAGGCTCTCCTAACCCAATCACTTCTCCTCTAAACCTTCTTGCTCTGTCTGACAAATGAACTTTTGGGGGACACCTCACATCCAAACCATAACAATGACTAAGTAGGAAAAATAAAAAGTGGAAGGCAGAAACAATCATGTTTTCATTCCTGGGGAAATGGTTACTTGTTCTCTTCTGTAAACTCAGAGAAGCTTCCTTAAAGATTGCTACTGCCTTACCACTTGGTCAGTATGGGGTAGAGTTTCAGAGAGGCTGCACCACCTATCCATATCTCAGTTAAGCCCCATGCTATATGATAAGACGTTTCCTCTATGACATGGATATTAGGTGAGTTGGAGTTTGCAAAGTACCAAACATTTTCAAGGTAAAGATAAATAACTTCTGTTAAAGAAGTGGTAGAAGATTTGGAAAAATTCCTTCCCTCCTGTCACTTTGGGCCAAACTTCCTTACAGGTGAGGGCTTTTATACTGAAAAAATGCAAATGGAACCCTAAGGACTATCAAAATCAGGACACCATCTTTTAAGGCTTGTTAAGGCTGAAGCCACTTCAAGGAAACCACTCCAGGTCAGTTGGTTCAGAGTACTGACGAACTGCACCCAATGCTAGTCTCTTAGCCTGGCCAGACTTCCTTCCCTTCTCCCACGTCTCCTACACATTATGGAATGCTAGAAGTTTGCAGAGAGGGAAAGCTTTTGGAAAAGTTGTGTGCACTGAAGTGTAAGGCATCACTCTTCTGTCTGGAGCAGGCATTTACTGACAGTCATAAAGAAGCCACAGAAACTTGCAATAGACTTCACTTCAAACCAGCAGAGAGAACTTGACATTTAACAATACCCAAGAGCATGGTTTTGCTTATTTATTTCTCAGTGCAGGCTCTTCAGCTCTCTAGATTTCTGAAGGACAATCTCCTCCCCCCACACACACCCCACCCCTCTAAATTAGCACTGCCTCTTTCTGCAAGGCTACCTTAGCCAGCACATCAGGTAACCTTCCTTTCTGATGCTAATGAAGTTCAAATAGCCAAATCATTTGGTTTTCAAGTAAAATTGCCAATCGCTGGTAACTCAGCTGTAGCAGGCAAAACTAAAAGAACTTCTATTGGAGAAAACTCTAAATATTCCTTAGAATAAAAGAATAACATTAAAGGACAGGAAGAGTTTACAAGAATCTTCATGTCCACATGTTCTGAAGGAGAGAAAGGAAAATACTTGAATCATGCATCCTCCTAATTTTCTTCATTCATGCATTCATTCATTCCTTTTTTTCCTTTTGATGGTTGCACTGAAAATAATTCTTGCTGGTGTCCCTAAGTGAGAAGGATACTCTAAAATCTGGTCATACTGTACTAAGTCTAATGCCATGTCAGGTTCAGAATCATCATTACTGAGGTCCCAAATTCCCTATCTGCCACCTCCTTGGTGGCACAGCCATTAGGTTCAGTAGCACATATTAGTAATATGACAAGCTAATTCTTTCTCTATTCGAATAAAACTAGGGTTCTCCCTTTTCCCAAGGACGCTGGCTCTAGAGTACAGAAAGACTAGAATGTGGGAAATCATTGCCTGAAAGTGATGCTGTGGTTATTAGTTTACTCTCCTCAGCACAACTAGAGGTCTCACAGACCTTCCCTAATCCAGACCTATGAACAAACTAGAGCCGATTAAAGTTGCATGATTCCAAAGTGTGATTTAATCATGCTTTTCCACAACAGAAGGAAAGAGTAGGCACTATGCAATTCCTGCCTAATGATTGTGTGCATTTTTTCGGCTTCATTTTCAGAAACATTAGAAAATAAATTGACAATTTGGTTGTGTAACTTGCCAAGACTAACTGAAGCAGTTAATTGTGAGGTACTCAAGAGGTAAACCATCTCCAATGCAACTTGTTAAGCATGGATAGCTGGGGGCATATTTTTGGCATGATATTAAAAGGATCATTGTCAATAGAAGAAAAGACATTTAGCTTTTTCTTTATATCAAAGCAACTAATAAATATGCATTTGGTATATATTTCTTCAAAAACCAACAGTAACAGTGCTGCCAATAAGCATGTTATCTTAGGGCACAGATTGTGTCTGAGTATTGAAAACTCATTTTTCTTCAGCTAAATGAGACATCCTATACTCACTCCCTGAGTTCCAAGTGGAGTGCCTTCTCAGCTTTGTCATTCTAATTCTGCTTTCTTGAGATATATCAGAAAATTATAGACTCCACAGTGTCCTTGGAGAATTTTCAGCCTAGCATTTTCTATTTATTTTTTACTTGGAAGCCCCCTTTTTACCATAATATGTAATCATTGGAAAGTCCTAAGGAAAAATCTTTTCATTTTTGCATGTTATATGATAAGGGATTTAAAATGAAGCATTTCACTTGAGACCAATACATTATTAATGATTTTATCACAAAGTTCATTTAATACAATATTAATAATATTCATTATGTATGAAGACAAATTCCAACCCTGCCCCATTTATAAGGAGCATATGCTATTTAATTTACTTCAGATCTATTTTATAAGAAAAATCATAATTTATCTAAATTAACATTAAAATAACATTATATCAGAGTTTATTTATTTAGGATTATGCACATGTTAACATGTTCATTGAGGTTTAACTATCCAATACCATGTCAAAAATAAACTAGCCATAAAGTTAGTTGAAATATTTGCTTCACTTGCTTAATTTTTTTGTGTAATTTTCATAGATCCAGGCTTTAATTTCTAAGCACCTCTTGACAATAACCATAGAGTTGGAATGAATAATTTTTAATATCAGTAAATAAAGAGCCAATTAGATTGAGTGGGTACTCTGTTTTATATTTTTAGCACCCGATGTGCTGTATAAGAACCTTGATCATCTTAGTTTGAAAATCTGCTGAAGATAATATCAAGGTTATTAGCAAGATTTTCATTTTTATGTGCTTTATCAACTTATTTACATTTCAATTTCAGTGTTTCTCACGTTTCCTCTCCTCCATGCCAAGTCTGTTAAGGCAATAAGTTAAGTATGTTTAAGAGTAAAAACCAGGTTAAGCACCTATAATGCCCAAGGCACCATGCCCAACAGCCAAGTACCTGAGATGGAACTGTGGTCCTGTGACCTCCACTACCTTTTCTGTGCCCTGAAAGCTTCCAAATGAGTGCACTGTAAAGAAAAATGTTCAAGCGAAGAAGTGGGAGAAGAACTCCCTTTGTCAATTAAGGAATAAAAGAATAAAAGAATGTGGCATCCTAGGTAACAGCCAGAAACCAGCTGGGGGCCTGAGCACAACTCCAGGGCCCCAGTTCCAGCTCCAAATGCAGGCCTAATGGCATTCAACAACCTGAAGAAGTTCTGCAAAGTTCCGCAGCAGAAGTTTGGTGATGAAATAAGCACCAACCTAATAGGAAGTGACAAGAGAATACCCATAGTAGTGTCATGCAGTAACTACTTGTGGTCAAAATTCAGAACCCTGAGGAGAATCAGCAGCAAAAACCTAAACTCCAATTCCCAGACCCACAACACTTAGCATACACTAAAAACAAAAAGCCCTGTAGAATATTCTTACCTCCTTACTAGTTCTGAGGATTAAAATTCCCTTTCCCTTTTATCAAACCAGACCAGCAATCTTCCTTGTTTTATATAATGAAGAGCTTAGCATTTTTTAAAATGCAAAATTATCAAATTTGGATTCATTTGACTAAACTTTTATACCAACAAAAGTAGGATAACATCCCTATGTTCTCCTGTGAACCTTAAAATCTGTTAAAAACTATATGATACAACAACCTAATTATTAGTTAACCAAAGCTCAAAAACATCTTATTCCTTAGATTAGATCAAATATCTAACCATCTCTCAGTAATCAACTTTCTCTGAGGTCTGGAGGTTTGAAAAAGGGTTCCTCTGAGGCAATCTTTTTTTTTTTTTTTTTTTTTTTTTTTTTTGGTGGGGGATACTGGGAACTGAACCCAGGGCCATTTAACCACTGAGACATATCCCCAGTCCTTTTATATATTTTATTAAGAGAGAGGGTCTCACTGAGTTGCTTAGCGTCTCACTAAGTTGCTGAAGCTGGCTTTGAACTCAAAATCCTCCTATCTCTGCTTCAATCAGCGCAGAGGAGAAAAAAAAAAAAAAGTAAGGTAGGGAAAAGCATGCAATAAGAACCACAGTCATAGAAAGCAATGCCAGGACATGATAAATATCCTCAGCACCTAGCCCTGAAGAATTTCATCTCACCAAAGTCCATATCGCTCTAACAAAGCATATGCATTCCTAAAATTCTTGGTGCTCTGCAAAATCACACAATAAAAATCATGTTATGGGGTAAGTGGGGCTCTGAGGTACAGCAATCAAAAACATTGTCAATGACACTTTTTTTTAAAGCAGGGAACTAATAAAAATGGTAGCACAGTTTTACACATGTTAAATCATTAAGAAATGCATAACTGCTACAATAAATATGGCACTTCACCTCGTTAAAAAACAGAATTTGCTATGCAAAGGGATGTGGCTTGTGAGTTTCTGTGAAGTGGTGGAAGAGGGGTGTTCTAAAATCAAAGGGAAAGTTATAATGCCAGATGTGGGTGAGAGAACTCCCAACACATGGTGCTCTTTTGGTATTCCTATGTAGGGTTCATCTGGCTGCAGTTCTCTGCATTCACCTCATGTTTCTCCAGCAGGTCATCACACATAAACAAACACAACATATGCTTCACTTTATACTTGTCTTTAAATGTATCAATTATTTTGGAATGAATTTGTGTTTTCAAAACAAATGTTATAGCCTCTACTGACTAGAAAGAAAGATTAAAATTCAGAGATTAGAAAAATGTGAAATATTTAAAGATCATCTATTCAAATTCTAGTGCTCATACAACAGAAAACATTTGAGGCTTTTTTGTTTTTGCTTTTGAATCTTGTCCTTTTAACTTCAGGGACTCCAGGAACTCTCAAGATTTTTCAAGACTCAGTCTAAACTAAGGAAGGTTCCAAAGAGAAACAGCTCTGATGGGATAGCAGTATTCAGGTCACAGACCAGAGGTTCATCTGATACATGAAGTCTACCTAGATGCCTTAAGAGTTGTTTGGGCAACATAATTATTATCCAAGAAGTACATTCCTTCTGGTTCAAATGGAAAAATGACTCACCCAAAAGGATGAGATTGTCACCAAAAGAATGTTTGCACTGCTGGGTTCTATCCATATATCATTTTCAAGTTCAAGCAAGAATCATGGGAATGGTGGTCAAAGAAATTTCTAAGACGATTATTATTAGTTTTACCGATACAGAAATCATTATTTATTTTGTGTGATGGAAAATCATTGTCAAACACAATTAGCCTTTTAAGGGCAATTCATCTACTTTCAGTGGTTTGGAAATCTCTGCAAAAGAAGCCCTATTTGTAAGAAGCAGACAAGTAGTGACTTGTCCTCCAAATTCAAATAAAAAGGAAGAGGAAAAGATTTTGCAATGAGTCAGTCTTAGCCAATATGGCCTGACAGAGTCTACTTTGAAAACACCTCAGAATTTAACATTCAGTGAATATTACTGAACAACTACTATGAACCAGACACAAACTTTCAGAAACACTAACTCCCTAGAGGCTGCATTATTTAAATATTTCACAAATGAGCCTTTGAACAGCCCCAGGTTGAAAGTCTTTAGATTAGTACATAAGACTGTAAGACTTACATTTTATGTAATGGGTATATCTAGTTAAAATTTCAGAAAGGTAAGAAAGTTTGAAAACTCAGAAGAGAAGAAAATGAATATAAAGCATTTAAGTTATATTTTTCTTTTTTTTCTTTTTACTAAGTTGGATATAATTGAGATAATAACAGAAAGAAAAACTTTGAGTTATTCATGGGTCTATGCAATGTTCTGGGCCAACTCCTGTTGATTTTGAAAGGACTACCAGCCGACACCTTAAAGAACCCAGGAAATTTAATGGAAATTTAATAAGACAAGGGTCTGAGTGCGGAGCCTCGGTTAGGTATAGGAGAGAAGGATGTTCTAAAACCTGGGTCCTATTCTACCTGCTCAATCTCTAGCAGCCTTGGGTCAGGGACAAGGAAATAAAATTTCACCCTTTCACAAATAACATCTCCTTTCATTATGGGGAGTGTTTCTCGTCTCAAAGTCCAATCACTAAAGAAACCTAGTGGGTGATGCTCACATCATTGGTGGTTCAAATGATACACAGATACATCCTTTTGAAGGACACATTTCCCACATGACCTTTGAACAAATTCTATAAAGTAGTAAATAAAATAAATTGACTTAAATTGGGTAGTCAAACATACCTCTCCATTTATGACTCATGAGACAGACTGATAAACAGAGCTAAATTGCAATTCACATCATATGTCCTGAGTAGCAGCCATAAAAGAAAAATATCATTAAAGGGATTTCCATCCCCAATAAAATAATCTTATGTTGCCTCAAGATCCTTGTAAATCCAAGCACTTGAGAAAATAAGGTGTAATCATGATTTTTTTCAAAAAAGCTTAGTTGGTTTTCAACTGTATAATTTCACAGGATATGCAATCTTCTTTGAAATTTGTTTCTTAACCAAATGTAAGTTTTTCCCTGAGATAATGACAACTGATGTTCTCGTTTCAATTATTGTATTTAAGTTTAAAAATATAACCTTGAAATCTACATTCTTTTCTAATAGTTCTTATTGCTGATTCTTTTTGTCTGTAATTCAATTCATATTTTAATCCTGAAAGAACACAGAGAATTCTCTTCTAAATACATAGAAAACAAGAGGCATAATTGATTTGTATTTATCAACATGTTATTTTCCCATACTAGAATAACCAACCAGTAGTTATTAATCCAATTCAATAACAACCCTCACTCTGACTACTAAATTATTTTCAATTGGTAAAAGTGCAATCTGCCAAATTAAAATATTCTTATCTTGGGATAAGATCACACCTCTTATTTCTAAAATCTATAGAAATCATGGAGAATATTGACTCCACTACACCATATCTCTTCACTAGCAAACAAAAAGTTTTAAATAAAAAAGAATAAATACCACGGAATGAAAAGTTATTTTTTTGTTTGTTTTTTCTTAAAAACAAGTCAAAAGACATTCCATTGATAGTCTTAAGATAGCCAGGATTGTTTTTCATTCATATATTTTTTAAAACACTGAGAGATCTAACAGGCTAAACTACAGAAGTCAGGCAAAAACTCCCATTCCAAACTTCCCTCAAGAGCCAATTAGTTGGAAGCCTTAAAAAGAGAACAATGCAACAATTCTTTGCAGCAACAAATTACAGAAGCCCTTACCTTTTAGTCAGAATAAGTGACAGATAACCAGCATAATAAACTCAGCAGGCATGCCTGCAATGCACATTTCTCAGTGGATTCATCCCACAGTCCCCAAAGAACTGTGCATCAAAACTTCAGCCTGCCTGCTCCATCCTTCATTCACTGCCTGAGATATCTGCTACCACGGTAACAAGAAAGGGCCTGCCGAAGCAGCAATTTTAGTTTCTTTAAAAAAAAAAAAAAAAAAAAAAACCTTTGTCCTGGAAGAAGAGAGGGGAAAGGGACACAGATGGGGTGGGAAGAAGGAAAAAGGGAGAGGAACAGAATAATTACTCCATGAAGGTGAAGTGGTGTTTGCCATAAACTAAATGCACAGCAATCAGCTTTATAAGTCTGAATGGCCCTGCTTGCAAGGTCCTGAAAGAATCTGCCCTGCCTCTGCCTCTTAAGAGAAGAAAAGTATGCAATGTGTGAGTGTGTGTGTGTGTGTGTGTGAGAGAGAGAGAGAGAAGAGAGAGAGAGATTGAGAGAGGAAACATGCTCCAATGTAAGGACAAGGAAGGAAAGGGGGATGGCTGGAGGGCTAGGGGGAGAGCCAGAGGATGTGACCCACATATGGAATGAGCATGGAACAATGAGGACAGGACCGCCAAGCCAGTGCACTCTGGGGCAGCAGTTTTGAAAACAAGGCTTCACAGCTTTGCAGGAAAGAAGGGTGTGGGGAAACATAACACAAAACAAGCTAATTGAAATAAGCAACTGGATACAAAATGAGCTGGCCAAATCACCAGCAATCAGCAATCGGGACATTGTGGGTTCCTGGATTTCATTTTTATGCAGCCTGTGGGCTTATTCCCCTCCTTACTAGAAAGCTCTTGGTCCCAAGGGTGTAGAATTCCAGAGGACCCAATTAACACTACACTTGGCAAGCTCCCTGGTATGATCAATATGAAATAAGCTGCCTTTTAGCATCTCCATAAAATAAAACAGCCCAGAAACTAGGTCTGCTGCTTTTTAAAAAACTTTGTTTTGTAGAATAAAAGCCCAACTTGGGGGTGGAGAGTATACATGTATCAGGCATTAAGTAGGATAAAAGGGTATGACTTGGATGAATATATTCAAGAGCCAACCTTATATCTAATGGAGTTTTGAAGTCAATGAAATCGTCTCTCCTGTATCCTCAGGTCTTTGTGGCCAGTGGTCTGTTTCATCAATGAACTTTTCCAGGTTTGACTCACAGGGAACACTAATGATCACTGCATTCTCTAAAACATAATTCTGATGTTTTGGCAAATGACACAAATCACATTCTCTGGAAAATGTGACTTAGTTACCTGCTGAAGTAATCTTCATGGTACACTTTCCTTAAAAATTGGTATTTTCCCTCTGGTTCTAGTTTCATTTCACTATCAAACAACTGATTTTTTTCATAGCTCAGAGATACAGCATCCAGAACAACACTGCTACTGTCAAGCGTTTTTTAAATAAAGGAACTATTCTTATGTGAGGCTTTTTCCACATCTCTTCATTTAGCAGTATTTTATTTCTAGGGCAACTAGTTCAATTTATTATTACAAACCACTTATACATTCTGTCCTTTTCTTACTCTTGAAACACAGATCTCCAACTAACCTGTGAAAGAAAGAGATGGCAGTAAAACTTTCCTCAGCTTGTGTAACCCATGTGCATACACAAACACACAAACTGTAAAATCATGAGATGAGAGACAACTTCAAAGCGAGTGCCCTGTTTCTTATATTGTAGTTCTAATCCTTCAATTTCAGATGTCCTGTGACCAGAAAACAAAATGTTCCTGGTAAGTTCAAGTCTACAATAGTTACGTTCACATCTGGCTAAAAATCCCTCTGATAAAATTACTGAAGATCAAATTTCCATAAGAATAAGCTCCATTTAAAATGTTCATAAAAGAAGAGATCACCAATTCCCATGAGTTACTAAAGGTCTTAAAGAGTTAAATTGTAGAATATGAAAACCTGTGTTTAAATAATCTTCAAGCAATGACACAAGCTGAGGAGGGACATAAAATTAATATGTGACAGGAATGAGGGACTGTCAACACCAAGTCCAAATTTCATGCTCCTTGGCTTCATTCTGTATTTTATTTAACACAGATTTCTACATGTGAATAATTTGCCTCTTCTTGTGAGGTCTGGTACTTGAACATACAATGCTGAAGGACCTTGTGCGGTGAGCTTATCTGAGATGGTGGCTGGGCTGGGGATGGTGGTGGTAGTAAGTAAGCTGATATTTTACAGCTGCAGTTTCAAGGCAAATTCTAAGCAATGATACTTCCAAGCATACAAAATACATTCCTCAGGAAAGTGATCTTTTGAATGAGCCAAAGCTGATCTTCTGACTGAATGTGTTCAATTTCAGTCTGCTTATGGGAATGCTTCCCATTTCCATTTACTTTTGTTTCACTTGATTGTATTTCTGCCTAGCCAGGTAGTGCGCCAAATTAAACAAAGGACAACTTTTGAAATATTCTTCTTTGGCTTCAGCATGGTGCTGTTTTCCTCTGTGCTATTTTGAAAGTAAGCCAGGATGTAAACAGGCTGTGTTGTTCTGTATGGGGCTACCTCAGGCCATATGTTCCCCTGAAGGAGCAGCTCCAGATATTGTGGGGACCAATGTGTATTCCAGTTGAAGGACCCTCTTTAAGAGAAGAATATAAAACTCATGACTTTTAATTTAAGTAGAGGGCTTCGAAGAGCCTCCTTGAGGGTGAAGGATTCTGAAACTTAAGCTACAGTAACTTTGCAGGAAATATGCCTCTATTGCCAATGGGACTCTCTGTGGGAGCATCACTATGGAAGGCCAGCTATTGGGAAAGATGGCCTTTCCCTCCCCAACCATGGAACCTGGGGTAGTTTTTCTTACTAGCAGTGATGAAAAAGAACGTCACCCTGAGAAACTGAAAAAAATCTGTCCAAATATTCAAGTAAAATAAGAACGTGAAAAGGAAGTATATTCTTTGCTTTTGTTTTCTTACAAGAACAACTAGATATATGCAGAGGCAGAGCATGAGAGAGCCAATGAATCCATTAATTCAATAAACTTGAATGTCTCCTCAAAAAAAGTTTCACTTTTAAAAAAATTTCAGATCCATAAAAAGTTTGAAAACTACAAGGAGTTTTCATCTATCCTTTACTCAGCTTTCCCAGATATTAACAGCTAACATCACTATCCAATAATGAAGAAAATTAACACTGATATGCCATTAACCAATCAAAAGGCTACTCAATTTTGCCTGATGTCCCTGGTCCTTCTACTGATCCAGAATCTAATTCAGATCTAATTCAATCTCTCCTAATCTGTGACATTCTCTAAGTCTTTTTTGTTTTAATCTTAAATGATGTTGGCAGTTGAAGAGCACTGATTACTTATGTAGACTGTCTTTCAATTTGGGTTTATCTGATGTTTTCTCAGGATTAGACCATGGTGTACATCTTGGAAGAGAATATCCTAGAAGTGATGTTCCCTCTTGCACCATATCAAGAGGCAGGTGATACTGATATGTCTCATTACTGGTAATACTAATGTTGACCATTTAGTATCTTTGATATTTGCTAGGCTTCTCTACTGTGAAATTACTACTTTACTTTTATAGCTCATGACTTTCTTGTAGGGAGATACTTGGGGACTAGGCAAATATCTTGTTTCTCATCACACTTTTCACCACTAATTTTAGCATCCATTGATGATTCCTGCTTATGACAGTCATTGCTGTGATGCTGACCACATGGTGATGTTCTATTGCATCATTCCTTCTACATTCATTAATTAAAATTCTACTGTATGAAGGATCTGTTGCTTTTAGAATGGGGACTTTTCTATTTGAAAGAGAAAATTATAAAAATAAAATTAGCCACAAACCAACATAATTGGTTCATATATAAAATAGCATCTTTCAAGGCCACCTGCTTTTTGACAATGTGAAAACTCAAAGTCTTCACTTTCAGCCTTCCGCTGACATTTCAAAATTCTCCAGCAGCCTCACTGCTGTGAAGGAGAGGGCAGAAGCAGAGAGAACAGAAAAATGCCATCACTTTCCTATTAGCAACTTTGGCTCATAATGAGAGAACTTTAGAACAAATGGATAACTTTCCTGACAAATGTCTATTAATCACACATATCCAGTATATCCCATTTATATCCTTTTTCTGTACCAGAATTGATTGAATTCAGCAACCTACACTCACTTAGCTGTCATGCCTGGGTTGGTCTGACCTGTTTAGATGTCACCCCTGTCCAGCATGCTGCACCTATCTCCGACAAAAGGGCCCAAAGGATGGCCCATATTCTAATGCTCATACCCACTGACTACCAGCAGCACACTGATTGCCAAATCTCAGCTTCATTTTATCCTTGCCTTACTTCCCCTCCTTCAGGTCAACACAAGATCTAATTTCTCTGTGTCCCAGACATAGCTTTTTTCTTAACTTTTGTTCCTCTGCTAATGCCCCTTACCCAGGTAGAACAAAACAGACCTCATCTCTCCCACACTACTCTGCCCTGATCAAAGACTAGATACTAAGTCATCTTTGCTTCTTCACATCTGCAAACAGCTAAGAGACAACTGCATACCTGGTTTAACTGCAAGCTGCTAGACTTAATTTTCAGTCATGCAAGGTACATACAAATAAACTCAACCATGAGGAAATTCTGTGAGAGTAAGAGTGTATATTTATTCCAGAAAGAGAAGATCACACTGTTACCAAGACTGGGGCACCTTCCCAATTAACACACAAGTCTTCATCAGTTTTTTCTCCCTGAAACCTGAAATGTAAGTCCCCATCCATCAGACTGCCAGAAAGAGACCATTGGTTCAGTGACTCCCAGAGAAACCACTCTGAGAATTAACATGCAGACCCAGGAGGAACCCTGCTGTGCACGGCAGGAGGGAAGCTGGAAGCCCCAAGGCAGATAGATGCCTGGAGTTGTTTCTGAGTACCTGTGTAGTGGGCACCCAGACACACTCCTGACCAGAGATCTCCTAGAAAGGATTATGGAGGGGGAATATTATGAGGAGCATGCTAGAATGTGGTTTGAAAACTGCATGACAAAGCTCCCTAATTTTCCAGAACACATTCTAAAAACACTTTCAAAACAAAACAAAATACATTGTCGAACTTCATGAACTTTCAACTGAAATCTTTATATAAGCACACAATTGCTAAAATAGTGTTCTATATTTATTATTTATTGTTGGATTCTAAAACCCTTTAAATTGTGTTTTAATAGACTGTCAATGGTTTTCTCAAAGCTTATAGTACCAGCTGCTAAGTTTTTGTTCAAAATAAAATGTTCAGATGATAAGGTGAATCGAATCGCTTCGGCTATGACACTTGTTTTTTTAACTATCCATCCCAGACTACAAATATTTCACAAAGAAAAAATATTAAAAGATACATTGGCAACTAAGCTGTGTTACTGGAACTCTGAGCTGAACGATAAATTCATTGTTCGTAGGTTTATTTTATGGCCATAAATTCAAAAACCTTCTAGACTTTAGAAGAACAAAATATTGAAGCAATGCCTGCCACTCAGTTGTAAGCATGGGACTCAATTCTTCAAATCCTATGATCAAGATGATTATCCCTCAAAGTGTTAAATATACAGAAGGTCCTTTTGAGTTAGAAAACTGCATGATCTCTGATGTGAGTCTTCCAAAGACATTCACAAGACACTTCAGTTCAAGTGCTGGTGTGCAGAGATGGGATCTCCTTTCCAGCCGGTAGGTAAATAACCCCCATCACTATGTAACAGATGGAAAACATAAGAGAAAACAGCACAATAGAATTTTAAAACTAATGCCAATGGTTCAATCCTAAATGTAGCTCCAAATTTAAAAGTGCATTTCTGGGAAAATAAGTAAGTTAAACTTTCCACATAAAGAGTTTTCCTTATTTGTACTCAGGAATCAGCACAGATTTAAAATTATGCAGGGGTTCTCAGTCCTTCTCCTAAAAGGGTATCAACCAAGTGTCCATGGACACATTGCACTGTGGTAGGCACTGACAGTCTCTGATCCAAACTGCTAACACTCTAATGAGAATGGAGGGCATCCCTGTGACTCAGGCCTCTGAATTGCTCTCCCAAAGTATTTTTCCACAGACACCCATTCCAGTCATTAGCTATGCACTAAAATGAAGAGGCCAAAGCCCAAATCTGTGCTTATTTCCATGGTTGTTATTAAGTGAATACTGTTTTGGCGAATACAATTAAACTAAACCCAGGTACATGAAATGACTTCTTTCCCTTCCTGGAAATCTTATTAACATAACATTGCCAGACAATTAATCAATACCATACAATTGTTAAATGATTAATAAAAACAGTGATTATAATAATACATTCTAACTTGAGACTATTTCTCATTCAAAGTAGGGCTATGAGTTCAGTGTGGATTTTTCTGCCAGGGTGAAAAAAAAGATGTTTACTTACATACAGACTGCCGTAAACACAATACCTTCTATGTGGCTCTAGAGGTCAGATATAGTCCACAAATGGATGATATCTACCACTTGCTTTAAGCAGTTTTTTCTTTTTTCCCTAAATTAAACTGAATTTACAAGTAGTGTCAAGTTTGAAATTAAACAACAACAACAACAACAACAACAAAAAACCTTTCCATAGCAAACTTAACATGAGAAAAGGGTAGGTGGGTAATATAATTTACATCTTCACTGTAAACTCCCAGAGTTTTCAGTTGGCTAAATACTAGTTTAGTTCATTATACAGCCAGGATGCAGACAAAGGTTATTTTTTCCCTAGAATTTCAGTTTCTCTGACATACAACCACCAGGAGTTTTGAATTTTATTATCCAGTAGTATTTAAAACTTCTTCCTGTCCTTTTTAGGCAGCTGCCACCACTTATGCTAATGATCACCTGTGACAAGCAGGCAACCATGTTCTCCCTGTGGTGGAGAAGGCCACGATGCACTGACACATGCATCTCTGTGCCTGGTTGTGTGCTCCTTTCCATGCCCAAAGCAGAGGGGAGGGTGAACTCCCTGATCTTCCATCAGGATTATCTCAGTGGGATTCTGAGAGTTTCTGTGGAGGGAGGTGAACACTGAGTGATTCAGGGCTTCTTTGGGCCCTTTGGAAAGAATTGGGAAATCGTGTGGATTCCTGTGCTTATCTGTACTCAGGAATCAGCACAGATTTAAAATTATCCCTTGGTTCTCAGTCCTTCTCCTTAATGGGTATTGGCCAAGTGTTCATGGACATACTGAACTGTGGTAGGCACTGAAAGTCTCTGATCCGAACTATAACAAAACTCCAGACCTAATAAACAAACAGCAACAAACTCTAGACCTAATAAAAAGCATGAAGAAATGATATAGTTATGATATCTGACACTTCAATAATTGAGAGCTCCCTGCTTTCCTGAAATAACTGTGAAAAAATTAAGAAGCTTACTCAAAATATAGAACCAATGAGAGGAACAACTGGCTGTTTGAGTCCCCAAACCAAGACTGACCCCAAGACTTGCCACCAAGTAAAGATAATTCTGCACCTCTTGCCCCATCACACCCCCTAGACTACAAAGAGGACAGTCAAAGGGGAAGGATGACTTGGCAAGAGAATGGGGGTGCACTGGAATGGAGCATTCTGTGCCTACATCCCTCCTTCTGTGCAGGGGGCAGGGAACAGATCCTACAGGGAAGAGAGAAAGATGCTTCCCCAGCCACCTCCAGCCAGCTGAGCAAGGCTTTCTGCACTCAGGACACTTGAGTGACTTATCCATCTAGTACCCTCGCTTCTTTGTCATCTACCTATCCTTTTTCTTCATTCATATGTCCTTGCTCCTTAAAAAACTGCCAGCTATCATAGAGGACAAAAGAATAAAACAAGTCTACTTTCTCCTCTCCTCCAATGTAACTCACATATCAGCACAGGCCAGCTGACTCCCAGGAGACAGACGGTGGAAAAAGACAAAGAACATCAGAAGCCAAACCCTGACCTGAGGGCTGCTGGTCTCCAATAGCTCAAGAATAAAACGTTTGGGGCTCCATGATTCAAGAAAAAGCTCCTTTTCTCTGCAGCATCTGCTGAGGAGGACTCCACAAAAGGTCAGCAGCATAGAGCCAAATGTGGCAAGAGCAAAATGCCATCCTGCTGCTATGATCTTCAAGGTGCCAGAACAATTCAAGCAATCCCAGAGAGAGGGAAGACACTCTGAAAAATTGCAAAGAGCTCTTTTTTTGTTTTTTAATAATAAAAATGTTATGTTAGACCAGAAATACAACCAGGCAAAAAGGAAGCCAAATGTGATTCATATATTTGACAATACATGCTGAAGGCTTTCTACAGGCCAGGTAAAGTTCTAGGAGCAGAAAATATACTTTATGAGAAAGACAAGATCTCCACTCTTAAGGAGCTCACATCTACTAGCAACAACCACAAACAAATATAAAATTTCACACAGTACCTGATATACACCTGTAATCCCAGCAGCTCTGGAGGCTGAAGCAGGTTGATTACAAATTCATTGCCAGCCTCAGACATTTAGCAAGGCCCTAAGCAACTTAGGGGGATCCTGTCTCAGAATAAAAATAAAAAGGACTGGGGATCTAGCTCAGTGGTAAAACACCCTGGATTTAATCCCTGGTACTAAAAAGAAAAGAAAATTCACCTAGTGTCTTGTGCTATTAAGAAAATACACTTTGCAAAATGATAAAGAGACTGGGATGAAGAGAAAGGTCCATTTTAGACATGGTAGTGAGGAATGGCCTCTTGAGACCAAGTCATCAATTAAAAGATGTGTAGGGAAAGTGTTTTAGAAAGAGGGAACAGTAATTGCAAAGCTTCTGACATCATAGCCTGTTTGCATTCTTGTAAACTTCATTGAGCTCCTAATTTTCAAGAAAGCAAATAAGACAAATGCCCTACCTTTGAAGTTCTCATTGACCTCAGGAACACAGATGTGGTAATGTGGTAATTGTATACGCAAACCCCCACACAAATACCACTGAAAAGAGTCCCTGAAAGTGAACTATAAACATGAACTTGATTGAAGAATTAGGCTTTGCTCTAAGACTTGTGAAAAACAAAATTCTAAGCAATAAGAAAGATAGTGAGCAAATACAAATAGATTGTACCCTATTGAAATGCCCCTTGTAGCGTACACATGCCTAATGCCATGGACTCTTCCATGTTCACCCCATTGTTAAAATGTGTGTTCTTTGAAAACAGAAAATGTAACTCATTTTGAATCGTGAGCATCTAGCACAATGCCTGGCACAAAGACTCAGTTCACATCTGTTGGGTGTATGGATGAGGAGTAAAGAGAAGTGTGAAGGAGAGTTTGTACAGGTTGGGATGTGCCAGGCTGCAGAGCTGGACTCCTATCTGTAGGCATGGTATGGGTCCATCAAAGGCTTTACAGTTCACAACAGACCTCAAGGGTGACAGAAGTGAACCTAACCTTGCAGTGAACCCGGAAGCTTCCTTGTAAAGCCTGCTGACAGCTGCTGCTGGTGTTGTTTCAATGAAGATGTGGCTTTTTGTTTCCTTTACTGAAGCAGCATATATTAATTGCAGTGCTTCTGAAGACAGGAAATGTGGTTTTAAAAGCTTGATAATCACTTCTATCTAAGGTTTCCTACTGTGATTGTCAAATATAAGTTTTCCCCTACCCTCTTGCACCCATCTCCTGCCATTACCTTGTTTCACATGTATCCAGACAATCTGTATGTGTGCATTGTCTTCCTCCTCTGCGCACTTCAAGACACTGTGTGAGGTAACATTTGCTTCACGGACAAGAATCAGAAAACTGCCTTAATGGCCTCTGGAAAGGACAAGAAAGTTTAGGGCATCTTTGTTTCTACTGAACCATTATCTAGTCCAGTTCTTCTCATCTTTCTCATTATAAAGATCTAGTCCAACGCAGGTAACTAGTTTGGCTCCTGGAAGAACTCAGATGATAACCTGGGCTTCCTGACTCCAGATCCTTGGGAAGCTCACCTTGTCTTTCTTGCATTCTTTCAAGAACTCAAATGCTCAGCAATCCCAAATCTCAGTGCTTATATTGATTAATCCACATCACACTCTGTTATTATAACTGTTCTCACTTGTGTCTCTGTTCCTCAGTTTACTCCCCCATCTCTGCTCCCTTTCCAGACCTCTCTACCAGACGTTAGGAAAGGGCTCCTTCAAGCTCTGAAGCCATTGAAAGCTAGCCCCCTACAGTGTAGCTCTGTTCACCAGCAGGAACTCCAGCATTGCAACAGATGCAACACTTTGCCAGCCAGAAATAACACAGATGTGGCAACAGATCTTTGAGCATATAGGGCACTAAGATGAGATAAGTGTTCTGAAAGCCAACAAAAAAAGAGTCAGAGACAGAGAAAGTCCAGCTGATAAAATATATCCATTGCTTCAAGAGATCCACCCACTTACAGAAAGGAGTCAGGAAGCTTTGCCAATCATGGTCAGTGAGAGTGTCAATCACACTCATACCCCAACAAGTTCAACATACTTAACTTTGTTGAAATTGAAAAGTTTTAGTTATTTATGTAGGCCTGAATCCAAAATTAAATAAATTAGAAGTGACTAAATGATCATGTTTAACAATAGGATGGACTATCATAAAGAAGATAATTTAAAGTGGTTGTCCATTTCAGTGATGTTAAACCAAGGACCTCAACTGTCAAAGAAAGCATGGGACTTGGATAAGAATGATGAATGATCCTACCGCCATACTACTATTTTTAGTTTGAGTTACTTGCTAATGATCTAATATCCCTTTATTAAAAACACACACACACACACCAATTTAGACATTAGAAACTAAAACACATGAGAGAGATACCACTGTACACAAAGAAACCAGAAACCCATTAAAGTAAGGGAAACAATTGCTCTCTAAAGCGGGCCCATGGGAAAGGATTCTATATTCTCAACAAATAAACAAAGAACTTCTCCAACAGTCTTGCATATTTCTACTTACTATGCACAAAGCCATTTCCTTAAGCAGAATGCATTTATCTCTCCAAGACAGAAAACCATAATTTAATTAAAGTTAAAATGAAGAACTTAAAGATCTGCTACATTATTAGATCCCTTTGAAAGAGTTAAATGTTCCTCTGCTCAGATCTCCTCTCTTCCTGTGCTTCAAGATAAGTACTAGGAGATTTATGTGCCATGAATTTCCAATTACCCATCTCCACCAGCTGGGCTGTCAATCACCACTTGTCTTATCCTGAATGTCTTCACCACCCCCATTTCCTTGTGCTCACAGAAACAAGCATATTCTTCCAAAATAGAGCTTATACCAGGCAAGTAAATGCTGATTTATTAAGTCTACCTTTTGCTGGACAGAGTTTTTTAACTGTCATCCTACCTTCTGAACCTATTCAATAAAGCAAGAGCTTACATAGAGTGTGGACAATTTAAGATTTCAAAAAAAAATTTACAGGCAAAATTATCCATCCTGCATCCTCCCAGTGTCCACTGAAGCAGAATTGATGAGCTCTCAAGAGTAATCCCCCCTTACTTTGACATCTGGAAGCAGGTGGGAGAATTCTAAATGATAACTACACTCACTTAGAAACCAGAACACAGAAAACAATATGTTTGCATTCTCAACAAAATGGCTGTGGGATTGGAGGGAAAAATTAATGATGGAAGCTTTCCACAGAGTCTGGCCACAGGTTTTGTTTGGAGAATGAACTAAGACCTGAAGAAACAAATTTATAAAAGGAATCTCAGTCATCTGAATATTAGTGTTACCATAAGATACTTAAAAAATGAATTATGCTATTATTTGATGGTCAGAATGATAGTGAGACAATGTTATAGTTTCATTTCTTTGGATTGTCCCCAAATTTGTATACATTTAGTTAACAAATGTTATGTATTTGTATGTAAAAGGCTGTGTTCATATTAAGAGGGATGTAAAAATAACTAATTAACTCCTTTCCTATATAAGGCTTATAGAAATATGTGCATAATTTTAATAAAAGAAAAACTGGCATAAAAAATGTCAGTGAAACACTTTGAGAATTCAGAGGAGAAAAGACCTTGAATCTGGCTGAAGAGGACAGAAATTCAAGGAGATCATCAAGAAGGAGGTTTTTGTCAGTGAGAATCTAAATCTAGGAAACAATGGTATTGACCATCTAATTCTTTGATCCCTCTGCTGCTCCTTGCACATCTTGCTTTGCTTGCTGCTAGAGCACAGGATAGGAACAAGAAAACTGAAACTTATACTTCAACTTTGTTGATTTGAAGTTTGGGTAATCCAATGCAGAGAGGTTTAATTACAAAATTAAATCTAGGGATCACTTAATATTTACCATTCTGGGCCACTGTATTGTCTAATGCATATAGGACAGCACATTCAAATCCAGGAAAGAAATATGTTGTCCTGTCTTGGTTCCAAACCTGGAGAATTGTAATGGCATGGGGACTACCATGATTCAGGGTAGCAGGTACAATGGAGTCATCCCTTATGCACCATCCTGGAGACTTGGGAAGTTGGGGATGAGGTGCAAAGGGTAGGATAATTGCTGACATAAGCTCTATTTCATTCTGGGCCTTTTCACAGTGTTTCATAATAGTTATTAAATATTTCATCTGTTTATTTCCCTAATTATCCAAACCTTGTGAAACAAAAGGACTTTGACAAGTTGGACCTGACATGCACTTTGCCACTAGCAGCTTCCTGAACTTGATTCCTGCTCCTTGGTCCTCAGACAGATGGCAACTACCCAGAATTGACAGTGCTGTGGTGTCACTCATGGCCTACAGATGTGATTGACCTTCATACCAGATACACAGCTACCATGATAACACATGCTTACTGAGCCCTCCCTCTACGACCAGTATGATGAAGTGCTTGCTCTTTGTGAACATTGTCTCTTTCAATCAATAAACCATCCATAAAGGTATGTATCATCCCACCACTTTTTGGAGGTGAAAACTTAGTCATGATAGTTACGTAACATGCTTAACCACATGGGTAACCACATCATCAGAATTTGAATTCAGTTTGTTCTAATGTCAAAGGCTGTGGTCTCAACCATATGCTCTTAGCCACAACTCTGTTCTGCTTTCCAAAAACTGTGTGGGAATTAGAGATGGAATTCTAAGTTTAATCAGGGGAAGCATAAAGATTGTGGTTGCAGAGTTGGACAAGTATACTTCTGCCTTATCTGTCTGTCCTGCATTTTTCCAAAGACCATAGCCAGGAGAAACATCTACTGTGACCTCCTCCCCCTACTCCCATAGTCTATTTCCCTAGTTGCAAAGAACAGTTGCACTGGACCAGCTATTCAACCAACCCAAACCTAGAGTACCTAGAGTACCTGATAAGACAGTGGTACTCCAAGGCCATGTATCAGAATTTCTGGGATCAGACTCCAGAAATTGTATGATCAAGACTGGATTCTGAGTTTTTAAAAGAATGCAAAGGGAGAATTACTGTGTAAAAGAAAAAAAGTCAAGGGTTTAAGGCCTTTCTTTCCATAGGCAGTAAATCAGATGGCTTCATCAGGGGCTTTGTGGAAGCACATTAATAAATCTCCTCTGACAATGGATCACTCTCTCAAGAGGATATTTTTTCAACTCTAATGTAAAACTTAAAGAGGAAAGAGAACAAA
Organism: Glaucomys volans; assembly: GCA_020662805.1. Lineage (NCBI taxonomy): Eukaryota > Metazoa > Chordata > Mammalia > Rodentia > Sciuridae > Glaucomys > Glaucomys volans. The sequence goes on along the minus strand of JAJEJO010000942.1, from coordinate 441,189 downwards.
AGCTAGGGCAGAAAAACTTTTCAGAAGATAGAAATGTATTTATTACCAAAATTTAAAGATACAATAACTGATCATTATGGATCAATGATTTTTTTCCCATTAAAAGTGATATTTCTTTTTATTATTATTTTTTGATCCTTCATTGGTAACTCAGTGAAAAATCTGTATTGAGACATGATCCAGCCCAAGATAGCAAACATTCAATTTGCAAGTTACTATTCCTTTTCCCTGGACTCCCTGCCAATGATCCATGATGGCCTCATTAATCCAGCAAACTCTCCTGACCAAGTCTGTATCTCAGAAACCTTGCCCAGACATGTGGCTGGAGCCTCTGTGAACCAAGTCTGTGTGTGAGCTGAAGGCTGTTTCCAACTCCATATCAGCCTACATGCATCTCAGGGTGAAGAATTACCTTTTGCTCTTTTGTACCTACTAGTTCCACCTAGAAGAGTTTATAGCAAGTAGTTACTGCTCAACAAATGTGAGTTGAATGAGTAAATGAGATCATGACATGAGAAATGCATTTTATGGAAAATCTCCAGGTCTCTGATGTCCTTTTCTTAGAAGTCAAATTGAGATTTCAGGTTTGCGCCTGCCAAGGTGATCAGATAGACCTTGAGGGAAGAAACCATGCCTATGGCCACTGAATAAAGCAAGAAACCTACACTGGGAGAGATCAATAGGGATTGATAAAGATTACACAGGCACTGCTAAATCTTTCAACTCTCTTTTAAAAGACATGACTTGGAAGAGGAAAACAGAGAGGAATGCATTCCTGGAATTAACACCATGAGAGCTGCCAGACTCAAGGCTCTGAATTTAATCTTATTTTACTAATTGCATTAACAAACAAAAAGGAGGTTTGAGGTAGAAGATTTGTAGGATTTACAAAGTTTCATATAAATTAGCAAAATGATTTTAAATTAAACAAAATAAGAAAGACAAGGTAAAAACTAGTTCTCTTTGTGCCACAGGTGGGCAGTAGCATCAAAAACCCTTGATTACTGTCCCTCTTCTGTCTGACACCTACTTGTCTTTCAAGGCATGACATACATATGACTTTCCAATGAATGCCTTCTCTAATTTAGGGTTAGATGAAGGTCCGCAGTATTCTCCAGTACAGCACAATATGGCAGTTGATTATGGATACATCTCAATCCCTTAGCAGTACACAGCAATAGGGACATCATATTTTTTGTTGGACAACTACCATAGACTGAATCTGAGTTCCCACCCCATGCTCCATTCATATGCTGAAGCCCTAAACTCCAGTGTGGCTGGATGTGGAAATGGAACCTCTATGGAACTAACAAGTAATTAAGATTGAATAAGGTCTCAAGCATGGAGCCCTGATCTGTTCTGATCACCATTCTTATAAGAAGAGACACCAGGGGATATTCTTATATCATTTGTACACTCCAAGGAAAGGTCATTTGAGAACAAAGGAAAAAGAGTTGTCTTCGAGCCAGGAAGAGAACCCTCACCAGAAACCAAATTTGCCAAACCTTGATCTTAGATTTCCTAGCCTCCAGAACTGTGAGAATATAAATATCTGTCATTTGAGTCACACAGTCTATGGTATCTATTGTTATGGCAGCCCATGCTGAGTAAGACACTGATGGATTTAATAATGTGGTGGAAAAGCCATTTCATTAGAAATCTGAGTGCCTATCCAAATATGTACTTGTGGGCAAGTGGCTCCAGCCGAAACCTTCATTCCCTCATGAGGGAATATGGACAAGATAAAACCTCCTTTATCTATTCCTAGTGACACTATAAGCATCAGGTACCTCTGAATAATTAAAATTTTTATGATTTGCAAGGCTGTGCTGCATTATTATGATAAACAGAGCTGAGGGCCTTTGCTATATGCTCTGATAATCAGTCTCCAGTGGCTTTGAAGGCTAGAAGGCCCCCATTCTTTGCTTCAGATGTCTCTCTACCTGAAAAGCAACTATTTTTTAATTGCTCAATTAAGAAGACTTATCACTAATGTATTATGTAAAAGGGTATGTGCCATATATTCAAATTGGGTAAGGAAAAACCTATTTGCGTAATATTGGAGGCTCTACTTCAAAAATGTAGCAATGTATATGTACCCAAGTCACTTGATCATAGGCACTGACTATAATTTTCCTCTTTAAATTCATGCATATTCTCTAAATTTTCAACAAACAATTGAATTAGTTTGGATTTAAGAGAAAGAAAAATAAAATAGGATAAAGGCTATAAATAGATTTTAAAAATTTAGAGAATATATGTGAATAAGAAGAAAAAATATAATCCTGCCTATGATCTCATAACCCTATACTGCTAATCATTTTGAGAGTAGAACCTCCAATGTTATGTATATAATTCTTCCTTATCTAAATTGATGACCTACCAGCAGCCTCACAACTGACCCCTTCCCTCAGTAGGACCAGATAAGACAACACGGCTTGGAGTAGGTAGAAACCTCATCTTCTCCCAAGGTCTCTCCTTCATCTCTGCCTTCCAGCTCTGCCCCTTCTCAGGCATCCGAAAAGGCTCTGGGAAATCACTTGCTATGGTTCCTACATTGCTGTTCTCCTCCATCAGTTCAGATAATCGAGAGCTTATTTTATTCAGACCAGTTTGAGATGTGCCAACACCTCTGATGTCAGAATCCAGTGAGAAATGCCAGCTTTTGCACAAAGCAAGCATCCAGCCCACTGCCAGGCACAAAAATGACATTCTGTAAATGTCAGTTCCCTCCCTTCCTACTGGGTTCCATGTTTAAATGTCCCTTTTAAACAAAAGTGGCATTTCAGGTGGGAAGAATTTGCTATGTGCAGTACAAAGTATTTTTTCCCCCATCATCACATTGATATGCAGGAACATAAACTGAATTTGCTTAATAAACATGGTAGCATCCCATTCTGTGTTTTAAAACTGCACATGCTAATTTTCTGGAAGACAGAAGGCAAGTGTCACACAAATTAAGTTTCCTCACAGACAAAAGCAGCTGTCTCACCTCACTTACCCTCCCCATGGTCATGTTCAACAGCTCTAGCTTTGAAACTACCGCTGGAGGTACGTTTAAATTTGAGGAAAAATACAGTCTGTACATCTGGATTCATTAAAAAATAACCTAACGCCTTCTTTCCCTGAGGATAATAATGATAAACCCATACTTAATGTAGTCACACTCTTGTGCTAAAGATACGAACTTAGCATATTTTAAAAATTATTCTTCTGTTTATCATCAATCTAAGAATATGTTTAACCAACAGGCTGTGCCTTGATTACAGGCCTTCAGTATCAGTTGATAGATATACTTATTTGGATTTCACATGTCAGATAAGAAGGATTTAATCACTGACCAAAATTTCATATGCTAGCATCCACATATACCATTATACAGCTTATCATTTTGTTTTGGAGAATGAAGAGTAAACATAAAAACAAGTCATAATGTCCCTGTTTTTACTGTTGTTTAAAAAAATTTTTTTGCAATTGTTTTCTCTCTTCTTCACTGAAACCTAAAGTGCAGCTGGGGTTCATCAGAAGGTAAATTTAATAGGACAGGGAGCAGAGCAGGCAAGGACCTGGGGTGAGAAGGACAGCAATGTGCTGGAAAACTCACAGGTGTTTCCAGATGGCTGGAGCACTCTTGAGAAGGGAAGTACTGCAAATCTCCAAACACTATTTCTGTCTGAAATCCTCTGATTTTGGCAATCAGAGAAGATTGGGGTTTTCTCTGAGGCTCAGGCCGAGGAAAGTAGGAATTACTTTTGGCCGTCACAGCACAATATGCATTTAGACAAATAATTTTGTCCAGGAAGAGGAAGCACAAAAAACTCTGTTCAACAAAGAAACTTTGGGCTTCTACTTTCAACTGAATTTCTAATTAGTTAATGCTCTTTCCCCTCAGAGCATGCAATACAGAGCTGGGCCCCAAAGCTGAGGGTTAGGGACTACTGTCCCAACCATTAGAGAATAATCTGATATTCTCACCCTGTTCTCACTCTCCAGTCTGGGTCTGATTTTTATGAGTGCAAGCATCATGCTCCCACTAACGGCAAGAGGAAGCATCCTTCAGTCCATGGCTCAGGAGGAAGCCCTGCAGCAGAGAAGAGTGCTGAACTCACCTCAGGTCAGCATCCTGCATCTACTACCAAGTGAACTTTGAATTTGATAAATTACTTAAGATATTTAAATCTCAGTTTCCTCATTTATAAAATGGAGGAAATATCTACCTACACCCTACGGTGTGTGTGTGTGTGTGTGTGTGTGTGTGTGTGTGTGTGAGAGAGAGAGAGAGAGAGAGACAGAGAGACAGAGAGAAACAGACAGGCAGGCAGAGAGGGAGAGGGAAAGAGTATGAAAAGCATTTAGCAGAGTTTAACCTGGAGTAAATGCTCAGTGAGTGTTAAGTATTTTTACTACGGTTGGTCCTATAAGAAAACAGTTGAAGGGGCATGAAGCTTCTCATATGTCTTTGCCAGTCCAAACTTTTCCAGTTAGCATTTATAATATCACCACTACGATAATGCAGAAATCCTGTAATTAGTTAGAGAAGTAACATTGGTGTCCCAAGGTGACCAGTGTGCAGCTGGAGAGAACCTTATAAACTCAAACTACTCCTCCTGCTGGTGAGCTTGGAATATCTCTTATTAAATATTAATAGTACAGAGAACAGAACCTTTGGGCCATGAAAAGGTAGATTTTTCTGGAAAGCACCCATTCATTTATTCAATATACTGATGGCTTATTATGGAGCTAGTAATACGGGCCCAGACAAAACCCAGATAATAATCTTTGCCTCTAAGGGATCTGCCTTCTAGTTGAGGGAGACTGAAAAGAAATGCAGAAAATAACTCCAACATATGAAGGTCAAATGATGCCAGGGACAGTGGAGAGACAGAAGGCTGGGAAGGTGGACAGGCAGGCAGTTCTCAATAGTGTATTCAGGTAAGGTCAACTGAGAAAAGGACCCTTAAATAAAGATGTGAAGCAGGGCTGGGAGCAATGGGGCACGCCTGCAATCCCAGCAGCTAAGGAGGCTGAGGCAGGAGGATTACGAATTCAAATCCAGCCTCAGCAACTTAGTGAGGCCCTAAGCAACACAGCAAGACCCTATCTCTAAAATATAAAGAAAGGCTGGGGACATGGCTTAGTGGTTAAGCGCCCCGGGTTCAATCCCTGGTGCCAAAAAATAAAAAAATAAAAAGATGCAAAGTAGGTAATTACAGGAGTGGAGTGTAGGGAAAAGTGTGTTGGGCTGAAGACTCTGCTAAAGCAAAGGCTCAGGTGGAAGCAGGTCTGGAACGTGCTCAAGGAACAGGAGGGAGACAGTATAGGGAGAGCCAAGGAGTGGAGAAGGATAAAAATAAAGCCAGGAGCCAGATTCTATAGTCTTTGTGAAGGTTACTCTGAGTTATATGGAAAACCATTAGTGTTTTGAGCAGAGGAGAGATATGATCTGATCAAAGTGTAATAATGTTACTGAGCTTCTATGTTGCAAATAGACCACAAGAAAGCAGAATAGAAGGAGATCAGTTTGAAGATTATTGCAATTATTACTAGGGAGAGAGAATGATGACCTGGACCAAGCTGATAACAATGAAAAGTGATCAGGTTCTGGTAATACTCTGCAGATAAACCCAAGAAGATTTGCTGAAAACTTGGATGTAGAATTTGTTTCTTTCTCCCTGCTGCCTCCCCCCAACATACACACATACACATTCACACACACACACACACACACACACACACACACACACTGGAGACTCCAAGTTGGAAAGATGACAGAGCTGCCATTTATTAAGATAAGTAACGAGATAGCAGAAGAAGCACACGTGTTACGTAAAGGATGGAAGATCCATTTTGGATATGTCAAGTTTTGAAGGCTCTTTAAAGATCCTATTCAGGATGCTGGGAAAAACACTGAATATACTGAAATCTGGAGTTTAGGGGAACTAAAGCAGACTGAAAGCAAGGAAAACTGATCACTCCAACCTGAAAGGTACTAGAATTGTCCTCTCTAGGGGATTTGTCCTTCAAACCCTGGAAGTTTCTAAGCTGCCACCCAATGCATATGACTAAAACCACCAGAAAGAATTTAGAGAACACAGGCTCTTGGATGGACCACAAAAAGGATATCTATGATTGTTTTCACAGTTCTGCACCCCTTGACATTAAGGCCTGACCAAACTCTCTGACCCCAAGCCAGTGATGAGCCCTAAAGCCTGGACTGGAGCACACAGCAGACCATTGTTCAGGCTCTAGCAGTTCTGGAGCAGAACTGGGAACACATTCATAAGGAAGGGAAATGGAGGCAGTGACATGGGGGAACCATTCTTTTTTCTGGTTCAGATTTTACTGCCCACCACCAAAGAGCTTACTAAGTGTGGTCTTGCAAAACCTGGGAGCCCAAAATCAAGTATTTTATTTATAATGTGCATTCCCTAACAATCTTTTTCTTCTTCTTCTCCTTCTCCTTTTTTTTTTTTTATGAATACTCATAGGCACAGGATGGAATTTCGGAATTTCAGATGCTGTTTATTTTAGTTTAAGCAAGATCCTTGTCTTCATACAACTCTAAATTTGAGGAGTGGAAAAGGGAAGGCAAGCAAGATAGGCAAACACATGTAAATTTATTATGCAGATAAACAGATAGGTGATAATGAACATATTAAAAGATAGCATGCCTAAATGCATTCATTCATTTATGTGTTGCCTTGTTCCAGGAAAGGATTTAGCATGAGGAAATGCATAAATAAGTCAGCATGACAAATTAGAGAGAAGATGCAGGAAGTGAACTCAGGTAGTGACTCCTATAAAGTCCTGAGATGTCGCTTGATCACCATGAGCCATAGCTTCCTCACATCTATAGCAGAGGAGGAACCAGATGAGCTTTCATTGTGGACAATAGGTGCAATATTTTACACGAGACTTCTAGAACTTATTCATCTTGCTTAACTGAAACTTTATGCTCTTTGATTAATAACCCCCTTTACTCCCTGCCTTCAAGCCACTGGTAACCATCATTCTACACTAATTCTCTGTCTTTAATTATTTGAGATTTATTTATTTAGATCTATATGTCTTTCTGTGAGTGTTTAATTTCACTAGCTTAATGTCCTAAAGGTTCACCCGTGTTATGAAATATTACAGTTGCCTTCTTTGGAAAGACTGAATAGTGTTACACCGTATGTGTACACCATGTTTTCTCTATCCAGTCATCTGTCAGAGGACAGGCCTCAATCCTTTTTTTTTTCCCTAGTTCAGAAAGTTTTATTTTAAAAGAAAGAATATATGATAATTTTCTATTTGGTTTCTGTTACTATATCATATTAAAGTAAGGGTTTGTTTTCTAATTTTAACTTAAAAAATGAAAAACACATAATGCTTCCTGTTGCCATTCTATAATTCATTTTTTTTGTTGTTATTTTGTTTTGTTTTGTTTTATTAAAGAGTGAGGGATTTAATAGCTTCTTTTATTTTTTCTTTTCTTTTTCTTTCTAAGGCATACTACAGTAACACAGCCACATCAATGTTTATAGCAGTTCAATTCACAATAGCTAGATTGTGGAGCCAACCTAGATGCCCTTCAACAGATTAATGGATATAGAAACTGTGGTATATATATGCAATGGAATATTATTCAGCTGTAAAGAAGAATAAAATTATGGCATTTGCAGGTAAATGGGTGGAACTGGAGAATATCATGCTAAGTGAAATAAGCCAAGCCCAAAAAACCAAAGGCTGAATGTTTTCCCTGATAAGTGGATGATGACATATATTGGGGTAGGAGGGTGAGGGATAAGAGAAGAATGGAGGAACTTTAGATTATGTAGAGGGAAATGAGAGGGGGGAAGGGGCAGGGTTATGAAAGATGGTGGAATGTGACAGACATCATTACCCCATGTACATATATGATTACATGAATGGTGTGAGCCTCAATACTTTTTGGTTTCATAATTGATGTTTTTTCTCAAAAGGTATTTCTCAGTCCCTCAGTGACGTATTTTGCAAATGCACCACCCATATCAAAGCACTTGCTCTATGAATGTTCAGTAACATTGCGGTAAAGCTTCCAATGAAAGCCACTCAAACAATGCCATTGCCCCCAACTCTGTGATGATTCCAATGTGGTCAGTTCACAGCAGACACACTTTCTGGAGGACCTGCCCCCTGGGAACCTATAGCATTTCTGAGCAGCCTGGCTTTCCTTGGAACTATCTGTCATTTGAAGAGCAGAGCTCAATTCTTTAATAAATATCATGACTGCTGGTTGAAGAGTGAAAGAGACCCTCTACTAGGGGATCAGTTAGGGTGAAGCACCAGTATTTGGAAGGGAGAGGGCAGATCTTAACCAACTAGGAAAAGCATTGAATAGAAGATCTGAAAGGTTTGGAATTTGCTTATCATTTCTTGAAAGCAGCTCTACTTCTTGAGAGTGGCATTTCTGATTTGAATAGCTCCATAGCTAACATGACGGGAGCACAAATTACATCATACTTTGGTTATAAACAGAGCAATCATGAGGAGCCCTTGGTGCTTTTGAACAAGTTTCCCAACTGCATGGCACCTTTACTACCTTAGATATCACAGCAGGTTTTCACTCCAAACCACCTTAGTATGTAGATTTTTAAACACCACTTAAACGATCTTTTCCCCAAAGAATTAAATTACCATTTATAGCCTATTCCTCTATTAAAAATTAATGAATTTACTAGCTCCTAGAATGGAGGCCTTCATTTGTTTTATAATGAAGAAACTTTGATCTGCAATTCTCCAAGGTGGTGATTGTTTTTATTCTTCAGCTCTTCTCATTAAAAATAAATACCTCTATTCTCTCAGATACACCTGCAAAGCACTTAAAACACCCATTGGAACAATAGGAAACCTATTTTAGTCTCCCTGCTACAGAATCTACTGTTAAAGTGCCTCTGCAGTGGGAAAAGCACTTTTCTTCTATACCCCGGCACCATTCTGGGTGGTGAAGGATCAAAATTGAAGGCTTGCGACTAATCACTATTTACAGAGCAAGCTCAAAGAGCAACTTCTTACAGCTGAAGATCTGAGCTGTAATCAGAATTCTTCACATATTGTCTTTTGCTTAAGAGGGAGGAACAGCCAACTTGAAGTCACAGTTTGATTCATTGAATATTTCAGGCTACACCCTAACTTACTCCCTACTACCAGAAGCAGTCCTTCTCTAGTAGATGCCACAAGACTTAATAGCAAAAGCCAAATTAGCTCTTATAATCAACAGATAGCTGGTAACAGCTAGAATTCTTTCTTTCATGCTTTCACTATTGTAAAATACCCATAACTGTGCCCTAAGTGTGTTATATATTATTAAAACAAGGGAAATGTGAAGCTTTACTAAATGACCTAGTTACCAAAGACTATTACTAATTCAGTGTGGTCATTCAGGGAAACAGCTACACCAAAAACGTGGTCTGTATTTGAATAACATGATCCATTCCACTCAGTTACTATTTGCTGATTACATAAAGAACTGAATGAACAAATGGAGTAAATTCCCTCTGTGCATATAAGAAGGTACTCAAAGCTATTTCCAGGATCTCGGCATTCATATCCATTACTCATCACTAGATAATCCAGGCTTCTGTGATATAAAACTTGGAATAATCAAAAACCCTGGCACAGTGATTGTCTGCCTGGAAGTCAATAAAAAATACTTGAACCCTGAAGTTTTCCAATCCACAGACACTGCATACTGAACCTCTGCAATAAATCAGCTGCTAGAATGACAAAGCCTCACCAGCAATGTGTATTCCCACTGCCAAAACTGGGGAGCGCTTCCCATTAGGAACCGTGTCTGATCTAAAGCCTCAGGCCAACAGAAAAGGAAAGGCACTCAGTCCCCAGGGAGAGGGAGGGAAACTGCTGTCGTTAAGCAGCCGTTTTTGCCAACACTCTCATCTTGGGAAGAGCATTAGCAGTGGCACTCAGGACTGCTGCCAAGCTGTTTACCCACTGCCTGCCATCCTGCCCACCACACCCCTGGAACTTGGGAAGAAGGGAGGGAAAGCAAGGTGGGACATTATAGAAATAAAACATAGAGAATCTCTAAATAAATCAATGGCCACTTCTGCCCTCTACTGCTTCAATTCAACACACATACACAAAACATAAATAACTGAAGAAACTTTTGCATAATTTTGGCAATGAATTCAAAACATACAAATGCCTTTCTTATAAGACAAAACTCAGAATATGCCCCAAAGAATCAGATCCAAGATTCTTCTGCCAAGATGATTGTTTTTTCTTGAGCATAAAGGGAATAATTTCATATTTGGCTAAGATAGATTATTTCAGAACAAGAGAAGAAACCTAACTGCCTGTCCCCAGATGTCACAAAGATGATCAAATAGCCACTGGAGTGCACTCCTCAAATGAGTTGCACTGGAGCTGCAAGAATGGAATGATTCTTTGAATAGAATAAGTTCAAGCACTTAACACTCTGCAATGTGCATATCTGCCCAGTATCCTAGCACTTTCACATTCTTATACACATAAAGGTTTGCACAGCACATCCATTCACTTCTACTGTAGATAGTCTAAGAATTTGGAAAAATAATAATAGCATTGATAATAACAATATTATGTTAATACAAAATAGTTTGTCCTTAGTTAAAACTATATGCATGTACAGGTATATATCTATGCAAAAAGCAAAAAGGGCACGTTTTCTGAGGTTGTAATCTTAGCTATGCACATGTAAATCTTAAACAGAGTCTGCATAGCTCTATTAAATACTATATACTCTCTTATTTCTTCCTTATTAAAAAGGAGGGACAAAGCTAGTGATGTAGCTCAGGAGTCAAGCACATGGACAAGGCCTTGGGTTAGATTCCTAGCACTGGTTTTAAAACTAAAAAGGAAGATGGTTGGTCTTTTGACTTCAACCTGCAACCTCAGCTTTTCTGAGTACTCCCCAATTTATGTCACAGAGATAAGCACCAGTGTGATGACAATACACTGTCTTAGCTCATCTCCCATTCCCACTGTATCAAGGAAACAAGAAAAGAATACTTGTAATGTTAATTTCTTAACAGAAAATTCACCCATGAGCTATTAGCATCTAACTCCAATCCAGACAACAACTGTCTCTGATGTCCTGGAGGTAATAGTATCTCTGTCTCCATTTCAGAAATTCAATTTCACTTGGAAGATATTTATAGAGACTCTTCCATGAGCCATCACTGCACTTGGCTCTGGGGAAACACAAGAAGCATAAGCCAGTCACAGCAATCTTGTGTCACAGTCCCAGACCTTCCAGCACTATCCAGACAATATTTGAAGTGCTCTGTTGGAAGCAGGTGCCAAGATTTTAGGGAGAAAATCAACAAAGTCTTCCTACTACTCAGTCTCTGCAAAGTTCATCTAAAGCATCCCAACACAGAGCTTATTTTAATACAAGATTGATAAATGAATCCTACATGCAAGAACCCTGGGATCAGATGGGCCAATTTCAAGAGTTCTTGTGATCTTGCTACCATAGTCTTTCCTGGTCCCGGGCTCAATGAAGGATTTTCCAGGCTTTAATTTCTCATGACAATATACCTCTGCTGACCCTCTCAACTTTTTTACCTTAAAATCTAAGATAGAATCTTTAGAATTTTAGTAAAGACCAATGAACATTAACTGTGTTCACATAGTATTTCCTCTGCAAAGCTGATAATGGACCCCAGGCTTCTTTTACAACATTATTTCTTTGTCCCTCTCTTTGTGAACCCCACATTCTATCCTGATGGAACTATTCCCTGTAGTTCACAGAGGCCTCATTTTCCCCTCCATCCTTGATGCACTCTATGCACTGACTTGAGGACTTCCTTCCCTTTTCTACACATTCATCCAGCAGAGGCAGCTCAAAGCCACTTCCTCCACTATGCTCTCATTGGAAGTGTACTTTATTATGCACCTAACTTTCTTATTTGCTTACTTATTCATCATGCATTCATTGAGCAAGTATCCCATGCTGTCATTTGGTAGAAATGAATGGATATAATTTGCTCCAAACCCTAAAAAACCCACAGAGGTTTATAAGCACAGAAATGCAATACAAAGGGATAAGAGATTTAATAAAATCCAAGGAAAACTTTTTTTGTCCCTAGAAACAAAAGAAAGACTATCAACTCCTTGGGTGGGTTACCAAAGGCTTTAAAGGAGTGGTATCTTACACCCCTGTAGAATTCAAGGCACAGGAATAAAGGTCAATCTCTGGTTCACATCTGTCAAGGTGCACGAGCAGAATAAAGATTCTGTGAGATAAAGTGATAAATATATAAAAGAATGAATGAATGACATATTGTATTCATCCTGTGGCTCTCACATTTTTGTCTACAGGCCATTTTAACAAATGCTTCCATAAAGCATGAAGACATGTTATTCCAACCCCACTGGATAAGGGCAGTAGAAGTACATTGCTTAGTGTTTCTGAATTGAAGGTGAAACCAGAAATCTGTTCAACTGAATAGACCATCATTAACTGTAAAAGCTGCAAAGAAACTGGATTCAACTCTTTGGGCATTCACTGAACTGCTAGCTAAAAAACTCTCTGCAACCCAAACCATGAAAACTAATGAATAGAGAATCTAAGAGGTGTAACAGAGCTGGTGTACTGTTAGAACCAAGCTTACCTGTGACAGTAGCTAGAATACTTCAGAAAACGAGTTAAGGTTTAATTCTCAAGGTGGTAGTTTGGTGTCAAAAGTTTTGGCTGATGAACTTTGTAATGCTCCAACCTACAAGTCAAGTAAAAATGTGACTGTCTCTGAGCTCATGAGCAAAGCTTTTCACTGATAAGGAAGACTCTGATGTGCTTTTGCTTTAACGGAAATAAAATGGTTGGTAGTATGATCTTTTCTGAGGAGATAAGACCAAGATGATAAAGGAAGATTTTTCCAGGAATTTAGAGAATTGGGCTGGCCTGTAGACAGAGCACTAAACTAGGATTTGCACAGGAGTAGGAGTCCAAAGACAACATTCTAGTACCTACTATTACTAAAAGAATACTTACTAGTACTTACTAGGAAGACCAGTACTTACTAGTACTAGAATAATAGTTACTTGTTATGTGGCTGTGAAGAAATCAATCAATCTCTATAACTTCAGTGATTTCACTTACAAAACAAGGATGCTTACCTCAAAATCTTATTTTGTAAAATTTAAATCAGATTATAAATGTCAGTTAAATGCAGTGGATAGAAGATAGAGCCATATGGTTTCTGAGTTCAGTCCAATGCTGAGTGTTTTAATCAGCTCTTTTGCCGCTGTGACTAGATCTGACCAGAAGAATTTTAGGGGGGGAATGTTTATTTAGGGGCTCAAGGTTTGAGAGGCCTTAATCCATTGAAGGGCCAGCTCCATTCCTCGGGGCTCCAGGTGAGAAGAGTGCGGAAGAGTGCAGCAGACAGAAACAGCTCACATGAAGATCAGGAAGCAGAGACACAGAGAGAGAATCTGCTGTTCAGATACAAAATACTTACCCCATACCCAAGCCCCAATGAATCACTTCCTCCAGCCACACCCCACCTGTCTCCAGTGAGCATTCAGTTAATCCCATTAGAGATTACCTCACTGATTAGGTTAAGACTCTCGCAACCCAATCATTTCTCCTCAGAACCTTCTGGCATTGTCTCACATGTGACCTTTTGGGGGACATCTCATATTCAAACCATAACACCGAGATTATCTGAATTCATAACAAAAGTTAATGTCGAACACAAATTAATTTATATATTCTAAATAATCTACACAAAACTGATCAATTCTTGTTACATGTTACTTTATTTGTAAGAAGCTGAGTTCTACTGATTCCATCTTCAAAATGTCTCTTTATAGCACTTTATATTATAAACTCTGAAACTCCTTGAGAACAATACCATGGTCACCTGAACCCAGCCCTTTATTAATTCACACTAGGTAGATTCCAATGGATTCCCAACAGGTCAGTTTCCCATACCTCCCCTTCAGTTCTTCCTCACTACAAATTACCTTTCCCAAGATTTTGCATCATTTTTGCTCAATACCCACCAAGTTATCTCTTGTCCTTAAGTAGAATTCCTTCTCGAAGCTCACACTGTATAATGTCCTTTACATCTGAGATTGAGAAACAATTCTGTGGACCAGAAGTCATGTTTCAACACCTCTGATTTATCCGAAATCCTTTTTTATGGTGCTTTATAAATAGTAAGCACTTAGCACCTGCTTATTGATTTGAATAGAACTGAATTTATTCATAGTTCATTGTTCATTTCACAAATATTTAAAAAGCACCTTCTATGTACCAGATAATCAGAGATTTAAGTGACGAACAAAAGAGGTACTCATTTCTACTATCTATTCAAGAATACAGATCAATAAGTACATAAACTATTTACTATCTGATAGAGTGACGACTACTATAGAGTAAGACAAAATAGAGGAAAAACAGGATCAGAAATATATGAAGTTTCTGTGCAAAGCTGGTTCTCAATTTTAAATTTCCTGGTCAGGGAAGGCCTAAGTAAAAAAATTTATAAATCAGAATTGATATAAGGAAACAATCATTAACAGAGTACTTGCCATGCAAGCCAACATCATTAAGCACTGTTAAGGTCTGAAATCTGAATGACTCCGTTTATGCTTACTATCCTTTAAGTCTTTTTTTAAAAAGTAATTGTTTAATTCCTTTTTAATTGACAGATGAAAAATTGTAATTATTTATGATGCCCAATACCACATTCTGACGTGTATATGCATTGTGTAATGACTGAATCCTTAAAATTTTAGAATAAGATGTGGAAAAAAATGATAAAAACCAAGGCAAGAGACAAGTTCTAATAAAGAGATTTTAAATCTACTAGGGACACCAGTAGGGGCTTTAAGAACCTGATGACATTTAAACAGACTTTAAAGAAGAGACATAGTTTGTACAGGTCATATGGTGGGGGTGGGGATTTAAAGAGTAGGACCCTTGAATATGAACTTCAGTTTACTTCATTAGGAAAAAGAGTGACAGAAACACACAACCATTTCTCCAAGGCCCCAGTCCTCTCCAGGGCTAATGTTATCCCATGGGAAACCAGGGAGTGATTGGCAGGGAGTAGGGGTGGGGCTGCCTACCTCCAGAAGAGGCTCATTTCTAGTTGATTGACTTGATTGAGTACTTATCATAACTGTGGTAGGCTATCAGGGAAAGTCATTTAAGACTCATGCTTGCCCTTATGAATATCATAGTGTAGCACTAGGAATAGATGTGTAAATCACTGATGAGCATTCAGTGCCACAGATGCACAGCTGAAGTTGAGCACAGGACCTGAGGAAACAGGAGAGAGGCCCAGCAATAGGGGAGTTCTCAAGGCTTCCCGGGAGGGCAGATCCTGAACTCATTTGCATATGTTTAATCAAAATTTTTTCCTTGGTTACAAAATACACCCATACTTGTGGAAGTTTACAAAATATATTAAATGATAACATGAAGAAAAAATTAAAACCATGTATATCCTATCACTCAAAGACCTTCTATTCATTTTAAGATATATCCTTCCAGTGAAGTTTTGCATTCTACTCCTCTCCCAACTAAACAGTCACAGACACCAAAATATATAAATGGGAATACTTGTATATGAGTATGTGTGTCATACTCTTTTCACTTAATATTATATTATAGGTCTCTAATATTATCAAATATTCATGAAAATATCAATCTATTGGGTATGTAATACTGCACAGTATTTATTAAACAATTCCCTTACCACTAGATATTTCAGTTGCTTAAAATACAGGTTTACTATTTTAAGTATTAGCAATAAACATGTCTGTGCATAAATATTTCTTGCACTGAAAAAGATTCTCAGAAATGAAATAAAGACAAAGAGAACAAATTATTTAAAAAAATAGAACTGAGGTTTGAAAAACGAAAATAAAACACTAGGGAAAAGAAGGGCAGTGTTGATGTAAGGAACTGTGTTTGAAGTACATGGGTATGAAACAGCGTGGCACTTTCATAAAGGGCAAGCAATTTGGTAAGACCAGACCACGGTAGTATGCACAGAGGTGAGGGAGTGGTCGAAAAGAGAAACGGCTGAAGAGAAGGACAGACCACATCAGAATAGCCCTGGAGATGAGATGCAGAGAATGTACTCTGTCATAGAGTTAGTTATGAGAACCTCTGAAATGTTTTAAGGGAAAGAGGAACACAATCATATTTGTGATTGAGAAAGGTCATGCTTGTGACAATGACAGATAGGGGGTATGCTGACAGGAAAGACATTTTGAAGGCTATTGCAATAATTCTGGCCTGAAGCAAGACAACAGTAACACAGGAAAAGAGATAGATACATGTGCTTAACATTCCATTCCCACTCATTAGTTACTGAATGTCGTTCTTAAATGATACTTTTCAAGCATCAGAAAAAAAGGATGCCTTTTGAATAGATTCCAAATATCTTTTAAGTATGAAAAAACATGTATACTGGCTGCTGCTGCCATGGCTGCCACCTTCATGCCTTTTTCTCTAGGCATGGCTGACGCAGGTGCCCCTGTTGTTGCTGGTTCTCAGGGTACTACTGCCACCCCCACTGCCACTGTCACAAACCTGAGGTCCAAGGCCAGGGTGCCTGCAGATTTGATTGCATGTGGCCACTTCCATCTTAGGATCCCAGCCAGTGCCTGGGGCCAGGGTGCCAGAAGGTTTGACGAGTCTGCCGTCTTTGGGAGTACCCATCTTTGTCTGAGGACACAGGCCAGGACCTGGAGGTCTAGTATCGGGTTGCCTGCAGGTTTGGCTGTGCCTAGGGCCTTCCTGTTGGGAGTGCTGGTGGTCATCTCACTGCTTTTTCTCAGGGGTGCTCCTCCCTCTCAGAGTTGCTCCTCTGTGTGAAGGCAATCCCTGGTGGTCTCTCTGAAAACTGGAATGGGATTGAGATCTTGGGACTGCAAGGTGGTCGAGTCTGGGGTATCTGAAATCTAGATCCATGGGGCAGTGAATGGATCTATGTGGGCTGGTCGGGCCCTGATAATCCCATGAAGTCAGACAAAGATGAGAAACTTCTGAATGCTGGGGGAAATAACTGCTCAATTTTCCATCAATATTTTTCTTTCTTCTCTAGCGTCCCTACCATATTTGAAACAAGGTATTTTTCAAGCATCACTTTATTGAAGACTGTGATATATCAACAGTATTTTCCACTTTTGTTGTGTATTCTTATATTTAAAATTTTTTCTTTGTATATATTTTTCCTATTGCTTGTATTTTCCTGAATTCTCTTTCTACCTTTTCTCCTGCTAACTGCCAATCTCTATCAGTTCCTCTTCCACTCTAACTATAGATTTTTCCTTCTGGTTTCTTTCCTCCTCCCTGAGACATCACATCCTACACCACTTTTGTCCTCTATCCACCATTTGCAATTGTAAACCCTTTTAGCAAATTTATTGTATATGTTGTAGGTAATCATTGAACTTATAATTTCTTTTACTGAGAGAAAACTGTGGACACCTTAATAGGAACTAGTGGGTTTGGGGCTGTATATTGTTTACATTGGGTGCTGTTGTTATTGGTCTCCCCCTTAAAGGTGAGGTCCTGAAAGATTCAGGGACACTATAAATCTGCAGGGTAGAATCTGTGCTGCCTCAGATCCATACTACTAGATGGGAAAACATACAAACAACATGAAAAAACAAGGGAACAAAGGACCCAAACAAACCAAGATGCTCCAATAGTAGAATCCACTGACAACACAGTGGAAGAAATGGCAGAGAAGGAGTTTAGAATATACATTGTTAAACTCATCTGTGAAGTAAATGATAATAGTACAAGGAATTAAATCAAAGAGAAAATATTGGAAGCAAAAGGTCATCTTCAATTAAGAGAGATTGTAGGAAAAAAGAAAAAACAAGCAGAAATCCTCAAAATGAAGGAATCAATAAACCAAATTATAAATTCAATGGAGAGCATCACCAAAAGACTAGACCACTTGGAAGACAGAACCTCAGGCCATGAAGACAAAATGAAATCTTGAAAATAATGTTGACAATGCAGAGAAGATGGTAAGAAACCACAAAGAGAACTTTCAAGAGTTATGTGATAACATGAAAAGATCAAATTTAAGAGTTATCAGGATAGATGAAGGAGATACAAACCAAAGGAATGAACAATCTTTTCAATGACATAGTATGAGGTTTCCCAAACCTAAAGAATGAAATGGAAAATCAAATACAAGAGGCACACAGGATACCAAACATAGAAAATTACAGCAGACTCACACCAAGACACATTACAATGAGAATGACTAAAACAGAGAATGAGGATAAAATCTTAAAGGCTCTGAAAGAAAAAAAAAATCAAAATGTAGAGTGGGGGAAACCAATTCAGATCTCAACTGATTTCTCAACCCAGACCCTCAAAGCTGGAAGGTCTTGGAATAATATATGCCAAACTCTGAAAGAAAATGGATGCCAACCAAGAATTTCACATCCAGCAACTTGTTTCAGATTTGAAGATGAAATAAAAATCTTCCATGTTAAACAAAAGTTAAAAGAATTCACAAATAGCCTGCACTACAGAATGTTCTCAACAAAACATTCCATGAGAATGAAGGGCAAAAAAAAAAAAAAAAGTGAAAACCAGTAAACCAGTAAAGGGAGGATACACTAAATGAAAAACTAGGAGAAACTACATCAAATTAACAACCAGAAATAAGCCAAAATGATGGGAATACAAATCATATCTCAGTAATAACCTTGAATGCTAACAGCCTAAATTCTTCAATCAAAAGGCATAGACTGGAAGATTGGATTAAAAACAAGACCCAACAATATGCTGTCTCTGAAAGACTCACCTCAGACAAAGACATCCACAGACTGAGGGAAAAAGGATGGGGAAAAACATGTCACTCACATGGACTATGTAACAAGCAAGGGTTTCCATCCTCATGTCAAATAAAGTGGTCTTCAAGCCAAAGTTAATCAGAAGAGATAAAGAAGGACATTACATACTGCTTAAGGGAATTATTCATCAACAAGACATAACAATTGTAAATATTTATGCCCTGTATAATGGAGCATCTATGTACATCAAACAAACCCTTCCCAATTTCAAGAATGAAATAGACCACAAGATAATAATACTTGGTGACTTTAACACATGTCTCTCACTATTGGAAAGATCTTTCAAACAAAAACTAAATGAAGAAACTATACAACAAAATAAAACAAACAATAATTTAGACTTAACAGACGTGTATAGAATATTTTATCCATCTACGAGTGAATTCTTCTCAGCAGCACATGAATTCTTCTCCAAAGTAGACCATATATTATGCCACAAAACAACTCTTAGTAAATACAAAAAATGGAGATAATACCCTGCATTCTGTCAGATCACAATGGAATGAAATTAGAAATCAATGATAAAAGTAAAAATGAAGGTACTCTAATACCTGGAGACTAAATAATACACTGTTGAATGAGGAATGGATAGCAGAAGAAGTCAAGGATGAAATAAAAAAAAAATACTTAGAGGTAAATGAGAACACCAATACAACATATCGAAGTCTCTGGGACCCTATGAAGGTAGTACTAAGAGGCAAGTTCACTGCATTGAGTTCATTTCTTAACAGAATAAAAAGTCAACAAATAAATGACCTAACATTACATCTCAAAGCCCTAGAAAAAGAAGAACAAATCAACACCAAAAACAGTAGAGGAGGGGAAATAATTAAAATCAGAGCTGAAATCAATGAAATTGAAACAAAAGAAAAAATTGAAAAAAATTGACAAAACAGGAAGTTGCTTCTGTGAAAAACTAAATAAAATTGATTAACCCCTAGCCATGCTAATGAAAAGAAAAATAGAAAACTCAAATTACTAAAATAAATTATGAAAAAGGAAATATCACAAAGGTCATGACAATAATTTGAAACTACTTTGAAAATTTATACTCCAATAAAATAGAAAATCTTGAAGACATCAACAAATTTCTAGAGACATATGATCTATCCAAACTGAGTCAGGAGGTCATACACAATTTAAACAGATCAATTATAAGTAATGCAATAGAAAACACCATCAAAAGCCTACCAATCAAAAAAACTCAAGAACCAGACAGAATCTCTCTCAAGTTCTACAAGATCTTCAAAGAAGAATTAACACCAATGCTCCTCAATTTTTTCCACCAAATAGTAAAGGAGGGAACCCTTCCAAACTCATTCTATGAGGCTAATATCACCCTGATACCAAAACCAGACCAGACACATCAAGGATAGAAAACCTCAGAACAGTATCCCTGATGAACATAGGTGCAAAAATTCTCAATAAAATTCTGGAAAATTGCACAAAAGAATATTATAAAGATATTGCACCATGATCAAGTAGGGTTCATCCCAGGGATGCAAGTTTGGTTCAACATTCAGAAATCAAAAAACATAATTCATCACATCAATACTTAAAACAAAGAATCATATGATCATCTCAATAGATGCAGAAAAAGCATCTGACAAAATACAGCACTTCTTCATGTTCAAAACACTAGAAAAACTAGGGATAGTAGGACATACCTAAACATGGTAAAAGCTTAAATATGCTAAACCCAGGGCCAACATAATTCTAAATTTAAAAAAATTGAAAGCTTTCCCTCTAAAAACTAGAACAAGACAAGGATGACCTCTTTCACCACTTCTATTTAACATAGTCCTGGAAACTCCAGCCAGAGCAATTCGACAGGTGAAAGAAATTAAACAGATAAGAGTAGGAAAAGAAGAACTCAAACTATCACTATTTGCTCATGACATGATTCTATATTTAGAAGATCCAAAAAATTCTACCAGAAAACTTCTAGAACTCATAAATGAATTCAACAAAGTATCAGGATATAAAATCAACACCCATAAATCAAATGCATTTCTGTACATCAGTGGTGAATCTTCTCAAAGAGAAATTAGGAAAATTACCCCACTCACAATAGCCTCAAAAAAATATTTGGGAATTGATCTAACAAAAGAGGTGAAAGAAGACCTCTACAGTGAAAACTACAGAGCACTAAAGAAAGAAATTGAAGAAGACCTTAGAAGACGGAGAGGCCTCCCATGCTCCTGGATAGGCAGAATTAATACTGTTAAAATGTCCATACTACCAAAAGTATTACACAGATTTAATGCAATTCCTATTAAAATCCCAATGACATTATTTATAGAACTAGGAAAAGCAATCATGAAATTCATTGGAAAAATAAGAGACCCAGAGTAGCCAAAGTAATCCTTAGGAAGAAGTATAAAGCAGGAGGCATCACAACATCAGACCTTAAACCATACTACCAAGAAATAGTAACAAAGACAGCATGATATTGGCACCAAAACAGATATGTAGATCAATGGTATAAAATAGAAGACACAGAGAAAAATCTATACAAATATGGTTATCTCATATTAGACAAAGGTGCCAAAAATATTCCCAGAAGAAAAGATAGCCTATTCAAAAAATGGTGCTGGGAAAATTAGAAAGCCATATGTAACAAAATGAAATTAAACCCTATCTTTCATCCTGCATGAAACTCAACTGCAAGTTGATCAAAGACTTAGGTACTAAAACACAGACTCTGTGTCTCACAGAAGAAAAAGTAGGCCCAGATCTTCACCATGTTGACCTAGGATGTCTTCCTTAACAAGACTCCAAAACCACAGAAAGTAAAATCAAGAATCAATAAATGAGATGGATTCAAACTCAAAAGTTTCTTCTGAACAAATGAAACAATCAATAATGTGAAAAGAGAGTCTACAGAATGGAAGAGAATCTTTACCCCTGCATGTCAGAGCATTAATCTCCAGGATATATAAAGAATGCAAAAACTTAACATCAAAAAACAAATAACCCAATCAATAAATGGGCTAAGGAACTGAAGAGACACTTCACAGAATAAGAAATATAATCAATCAACAAACATGTGAAAAAATGTTCAACATCTTTAGCAATTAGAGAAATACAAATCACAACTACTCTAAGATTTCATCTCACCCAATGAGAATGGCAATTATGAAGAATACAAGCAATAACATATGTTGGTGAGGATGTAGGAAAAAAGGTTCACTCATACCTTCTTGGTGGAATGCAAATTGTTGGGACCATTATGGAAAGTGACATGCAGATTCCTCAACTGGAAAACTTGGCATGGAACCACCATTTGACCCAGCTATCCCACTCCTTGGTTTATACTCAAAGGACTTAAAATCAGCATATTACATTGATGCAGCTACATCAATGTTTACAGCAGCTCAACTCACAATAGCTAAACTATGGAACCAACCTAGGTGCCCTTCAACAGATGAATGGATAAAAAAAATGTGGTACATAAACACAATGGAATATTATTCAGCCTTAAAGAAGAATGAAATTATGGCATTTGCCAGTAAATGGATGGAGCTGGAGAATATCATGCTAAGCAAAATTAGCCAATCCCAAAATATCAAAGGCTGAATGTTTTCTCTGATATGCCAATGCTAATTCACAATAAGGGGAGTACATTAGAGAACAGAGTTAATTTAGATTAGGTAAACGGGAGTGAAGGAAGGAGAGGAGGTATGGGGGTAGGAAGGTAGGAAGGATAGTAGAATGAATCAGACATTGTTACTCTAGGTACATATGTAAGTATATGACCAGTGGGATTCTACATCATGTACAACCAGAAGAATGAAATATTATACTCCATTTATGTATGATGAATCAAGGTGCATTCCACTGTCATGTGTAACTAATTAGAACAAACAAAACATAAATTTAAAAAACACGTATTCCACAGCACTACATCCAATCCTATCAAAATATTGTCCTTCTATACCCAACTTTCATAACTGCTAAAAGAATGGGGCTTTGTGATATTAAATATGTATGACAAGATATAAAAGCTAGTCAGTCAGAGAATCTCAGCACACATCTTGGATCTCTTTTAAGAAAATCACTAAAGTTACCTCTTCCTTGGAAAGAGGCTTTGGCACTGGGTAAATGCTAAAGTTGTTTTGCCTATGGATGTCTATGCTCCCATGCAAAATCTTATGCAAAAAGGATTAGCGACAACTTCTTATTTTTACTATAAACATGTGTTTGAGAAACACAGATCATTTCATAATGATTCAAGAGGGCAAGAAAACCAAGATAATGTTCTCTGGTTTAAGACTGGCTGACTTTAAATCTTCATTCACAACGAACTTACTATGACCCTTGGAGATAAATTCTTTAATTCTGTTATTTTTCCTACTTAATGGGCATATAAAAAGAAACTCCTCTTTAGAAGAGAGAGAGAAATAAAGAGAATTAAAACATGTAAAACACATAAAATTAAATGAAACAGTTTGTATTCAATAAACTAATTAAATTAATCTTAGAATTATTCAAAAAAGGGCCATGTGCAAAGGAGATGAAGCTGTTTTAATCTGAAAGACTTGGTGACTGATTTCAAAGATGCTAAAGAATATCTATGAGGGAGAAGTGTAGATTGCCATTCCTATTTAAGAGTGGGAGGTTAGTAGGATGTGACATACATTATAAAGGGATTCCACACGTTCTCTCCAAAACTTCCCTTTTGTTGACATTTATTCAGTGTTCCTGCTTAGTCCTGACAGATAATGTGCCCTCAATATCTTAGGGCTTTGTCTCCAAATGGACCTACACGCTCCCTTTGTACCTGTGGAGGAGATAGTCAGCCTCCTGTCTATTCTGTGATCAACCCCTATGTGGCTCATCCTCTCCCTTCCCGACCACTGAATTTCTCCCCCATAGGTACATTTTCTCATCTGCCCTTGGCATTCCTATGTTCTGCACAATCCAGAATGGCACTTACCACCAGAGAACAGGAAGCCACCCAGGGCATAAAAAGGTAGGAATGAACAGGACAAAACCAATAAATATCATATTCCAGATACTGTCTTCTGATATAAGCTAGTCTCCAGAGAAATGTGCCTCATTCTGGAGCCGTATCTTTTCTGGTTGTCACTAATGACAGGAAGACCTGATGTGAATCACTGCAGGTTACAAACTAACTTTGTGCAAATAGGGTTCAAAATTGGAGTTGATTCATGGACCGGGAGAGTAGCTTGAGGTAGAGAGATTGCCTACTACATGTGAGGCCCCGGATTTGATCCCCAGCATTACCACAAAGAAGAGTTGATTCACAACTCTTAATGCAGTGTGTGTATTCCACAAACTAGAGTTCCCATTAGTTTACATTACCTAAGGATATATCTTAATTTAATGAACAAAAAATATGACTCTAAAATTGCATATGGAAAATCCAAAGAGGCCCAGCAAAATGATAATGGTGTAGAGCATTTAAATATATGCTACCTCTAACAACTACCATAATTACGCAACACCTTAATATTTGTACCAAAGTGAAATTCTTCATGACTATCCCAACATTTTTCTACAGAGAGCAAGCCCACTTCCCCAAGTCCACTTCCCCACCCCGCCTCCCATGCATGTGAGTGTATTTCATCTGGTTGGAGTTTGTTTCAACTCTGTCTTGCATGAACAACACACGAGGGTCAATGCCCATGATTTCTAGTTAGGCATTCTTTAAAATAAAGTAATAACTTAGAGATACTTACAAAGTGTCCTAGGGATATTATGATTTCATACAAACTTTTGGAAACTAGCCTTTTCCTAGCGTTTAACATGATTTTATAGAAGCAGCTCTCTCTAGGTGAATTTCACTAATTTACACAGTATCTAATAAAAACACTTAAGTTGAACTGGTATCAAAAAATTTGAGCACCACTTCAAATGTTACTTGTAAATACCTAAAATTCCTGGGAGAAAAAGTATGTGGGCACACTGAGCAGTGATCTACAGGTACAAGCAGCCCATGAGTAGTGGGCACCAGATTGTTTTAGAATACAAACGTAGCATCTGTGAACTCAGAAAGAAACTTAAGAGGGTTAGTCAAGGAAGTCCTAACAGAAATCAAAACTACTTAATAACAAATATGGTTGTCCTATGAGGCTATATTAGTTAGCTATTGTTAGAATAATGCTTTGTAATGAAATAGCCAAACTCCAGGTAATACAATAATAAATATTTTATTTCCACACTCATCCCAGCTGAGCTGGGATCTAGGCAGGTCAGTAGCTCTGCTGCAGTGTATAGGCTTAGCAGGTCTTGAGTTCTCACTGCAGATTCTACACCTTCCCTTCCAGGCACCCAGGCTGAATGGAAGCACCTACCTGGGGACATTCTCATGATGATGGAAAAGAATAAGACATCTTTCATGCCTCTTCTCATGTCCTGAATAGTGACATCCCATTGCCCAAAGAAAGTCACATGGCTATATCAGAAGTAGATCCTACCAAGCAGAAGCCAAAGCAAGGTGTGTGGTCAAGTCTAATATCCTCAAGTGAGAAAATACACTCCTCCCAGGGAGATGAGAAAAGGAGTGAATATTTCTAACAATAACCTAATCTGCTACACAGAACAAAGTAAAATGTTTACTTGGAGCCTTAAACAAGTCAAAATTCTAATAAAAATTGATTTTCAGTATTCTTTTCAGCTTCAGCATTCTAAGATTTTATAAATTTTTTGACTATTTTGCATTGCTAGACTGATTAATAATGATAACATAAAATTTAAAAATAGTGTATAAGGCATTGTTTGGTAAAATAATTTGAGCTAAACAAAGCATTTTGGTCCAGGAATATTTGCCAATGCACATTCAAACACAGAAAACTTTAACAGAAATTGCAGTCCATTATATGACAATAAAGCAATTTCTTCACATTCAGTACTTTGTTTAATGGGAGAGATGTGTTGTTTTTTTAAAAAAATGGTCTTGGGTTATATGTATCACATACATATGACAGTATAAACAAAGGTTTAAGTATGTACTCATGAATTCTATTCCAATTGCATTTGTGAAAATATTCTAAAGATGCATACCTAATACAATTCCTTCATTTTACAGGTTTAGACAGTTGCTATAAAAATGGAATTCTTAGAAATAAAAGATTGTAATAACAAACTAAAATGTGCATGTCTTAAAATTGAGAATCACCATCATCAAAATGAACATTTAGAAATAATTTTTATGTTATACACCACATAAATAAGCAATTGGTAGTTACATGTTAAATAAGTTATAGAAACTTAAATGTGGTCCTCAGAGTTGGGTGTGGCGTGGCACAACTGTAATCCCAGAGATTTGGGAGGTTGAGGCAGGAGGATCCCAAATTCAAGGCCAGCCTTAGCAATTTAGCAAGGTCCTAACTAACTTAGTGACACCCTGTCTCAAAATACCAAACAAAAAGGACTAGGGATATAGTTCAGTGGTAAATGACTCAATCCCTGGACTCAATCCCACCCTGTAAAAAATGTGATCCTCAAAAGTGAGGAAAAAAAAGGGCATTTACATACATGAGGAAGCTAGCAATAAAGATAGATATTGGATAATAGACACCTTTGGAACAAAACAAAGGAAAAAAATGAAATGGATTCCAGAAAAGCTGAGAGGAGGGATTCATAATTGAGGTTATAGAAGAATTATGATAGAAGGATTAGCATAGTATGTTTGCCAATTAATAGAAACAGAGATGAGTCAAAGGGCTGTTGGCATTTGGAAAAACATAAGGGTGAATATAGAGTTTCAAGCTGATAATCACAGCATTAGAAATTCAGACACAGAAGTGAATGAGGGAGCTAAAAGTTGAAAGTGACCAAAACTGGGAAATTATTCTGGCATCTTGGCTTCATTTCTAGGTAGAAGAAAAGACACATGGAAATCTTGGAGAATGCTGTGGCCTTAATTCAGCATGAGATGGGAGATGAGGGTCTGCCTGAGATGAGAGCACCCCAACAATGGAGAGATAGAAAGCGATGGGGAAGCTCCTGCTTTCAGTGTGTAGCTGGGAAGATTGGGAAATCAGGGCTTGGGATTGATGGCACACGCTACAGTAGAAGTTCTGCTACTGTTGCAATCTCTATTCAGGTTGCATTAAATATCCAGTAAACATAACTAAAATGCAGAAGTAAACATCATGTATGTGAGTAAATGGGACCTCGTTTAAAAACTATCTTCTCAAAATCCTCATTTACAAAGTCACTGCTCATAGAAATCTAAGGGTTTCCAACAGCTGTGAAATGCTCTTTATGTTAGCACCCATAGAGCAAATACAGCAAAATAAACACATAAGAGCCTGGAAAAGTGGAATGCTCACAGTCATAGGAAAGGCCAGGAATTCAATGTTCTGCTTTCCTCTGGGTTCCAGAAATGGCTAGAAGAAGACTATGAAATGATTTTAAGATCAAGATATTACATTTATCTCCTTAGATTGGTAAAGGAAACACAGAAATATAATGAAATTATACAAAGTCTCTTAGTAAGTAACAAGTCTTCAAGGTTTATGCTCTTGGCCAAAATGTTTCCTAGAGGAAATCTCAACAATTGTTTAATTGTTAAAGAATGTCTTATAATTGGTATATCACATTTAGAGAGAATGTGATTAAAAAATAAACTTGAAGTGGTCAAGTAAATTAATGTTTTTAAAATTCTAAGAAAAACCTGGGTCTCTAAATTTAACCCAACATTGAAATCAATTTTTTCTATTTAATTTCTTAGAAAAACCCCCTTCATCACTCATATGAAATCAAATTATTAGTTATTAGGAATCTAATAGCTCCAAGTTATTAGAGATCTTTAATTGGAGACCAAAATCAAAGGGCTTTAGGGTACACTTTATAGTATTACAGTAATAAAAGAGTAGCTGTTTATTTTCCAAATGAAAGAGGAATCTCCCTCAATTAAGCTCAGTTGTGTCTCTGTAGTCATGTTCTAGATTATGCATGCAAAGAAAACAATGCAGAAATTATACTGCAGGAAATTTCAAAATTCAAAACTGTTAGTACCAAGAAGGATAATCAGAGCACAAGTGGATTAAAATAGTAGTGTTCCAGGAATACTAAAACTTAATTTTTTAATAAGGAAGCTGAGGAATTCCATCATAATTTCATTACATTTTTGGTAACACCAGCCATTTCATTGTGGGCTATAAAACCTAATGTGTTGAGTTCTGCACTAAACTTGCAACCTGCTGATAACAGACCCCTCATAAATTCCCCTTATTATACCAGAAGTGTTCTAATAAACAATCCTATTCTACAAATCAAGCAAGTTTATATGCTAACTTAGATCAGTTCAGAGTAATGGCTAAAGCGAATGAGGAAATGAAGGCATCATTTTGTACTCTCTGAAAAATATCAGTGTCCAAGAGATTCAGTCCCATGTGGACATCAACTTAACCCTCAGAAATCTATTCTGATTCAGAGCTTCTTAGCCTTCTAATGTAGTCCTACGGGCCTTTCTGTTCCTCCCTCACCATCTTCTACACCCTCTGACTTTCATTTCATTTTACTGAGGCTTCATAACAACTTCATTTGCTGGCTTTTAAATTATTTTGATAAAGTGTATGATATTATACAGTTATTACAACTAGGACTGCAGGAAACATTACCAGATCGATATCACCATCTTCCATTAAATGGCGATTCAGTGTGTCAGTAATTTCCTTTCATTGCACTTCAAATCCTAAAATACCCAAGATCTTTTTTTATTACGTCCTCTACAATCCCTGCAGGCTCAGAATGTTACAGACTCTGGAAGGGGAGGGCAATCAGAGAAAAGGAGGAGACGAAGGGGAAGGACTCAATAGCACTGCTACAAAGAGGCTAAAGAATTAATTTTATTTCTCCCCAAAAGCTAGAATGATTTTAAACTCAAAATATACAAGTTCTCTATAAACAGCTTTGGCATCATTATATATAATAGATGAAATTAATGCAGTGGGTTTACAATTTGGGAACACATACAACTGGTACATCAGACTCATGATTTTAAAGATACTATTATTTAGTGTAAGATCAGATTTATGCAAGCAAAATAGAGAATTTAAGGAAAAACAGGAGATAAGTAGTGGTGGGGGGTGGTCATTGGTTATGGCAAAAAATACAAGGAGGTCTAAGAAAATCTGATTGTGGGGAACTTGTACCTCTGAGACCATGGAGTGGGCTCCCCCTGCTTCACTGCTGACAGACACAACAGTGGGCAGGGCTCAGGGCCAGATCTCCATCTGTCAGCTGGATGGCAGCTCTGCAGATGAACATTCTATTTGGCTCATCAGATCTTTTGCAAAAAGTCTAGCACACTTCCTTGGCAATCGTTTCTTTAATGGTGTTTTCCAAGGACTTAAACAACAACAGACAGGAGGGAGATCTCAGGATACCCTTGCTTAACATTTTATTTATTTGGGAAACATTTTCTCTGGGCTGCAGCACCCCATGCCATGTGTCCTCTTCAAGTGGTCCCTCTCCCATGCCACTTTCCCTCTTCATTCTCTTGTATTCTCCCTCCAACCTACATGTGAATTCCCTCCCCCATTTAAACATCCATTGCATTTTGCTGCCTTCTGTGTTATGGGCCAAATCATACTCTGCCTTTTATGTTGGTTATTTTTATATTTATTAATTAGGAGCTTCCTGAGCACACAATTCATCTCATTCATCTTCCCAAACATCCCATCCAACCTCCTATCATCACCACTACTCCTTAACTCATAAAATGCACTACACTTATTAGGAACCCAGAAGTGGTTGAATTGTGTTATAGGAATGCAAGGTTTACGCTGGGACAGAGAATCCTTGACCAGAAGGTTGGCAAAGCCACTCTGCCTTCCACCCTAGATTTCTTCCCTGTTTTATTTTCAGCCAGATGAGACTCCCACAAGAGCAGGGCGCAGTGAACATGTGACTCCCTCAATTTCCCTCCAATGTTTTACAGGGCTTCGTTGCTCCTTCCCATCTTTATGTCCACATCTGATATGAGGACTTCAGAAAAATATAAAAAAGAGAGCTCTTTAATGCATAAATCAGAGATTGTTCCTTCTGCAATTCAGAAAAAGGAGGTGGAGGACAAAGACTGCTTGGGAGAGCTGGTCTAAATTCTTTTACAGCCATATGAGAAAGAAGCAAACTCATAGCCAACAAGTCCCAATCCAGGGCAGAAGTGAAAGAAATCTAGCCTACTTCCGAAAGTTGTCACACATCAGTTTAAAAATGGGACAACAGTTTTGCAACATAAAATAAATCCTATCCCAAAGTGAGAACTTAGAGAATGGCAGAAAAAGCCAAGTTACATTAAAAAGATTTATGGGATCTGGTTGCATAATTTCTTCAGATGAATGGAGCAAACCCAATATACTCAGTCCAGTATATCAAAGGAAATCATTACCTCTTTCTTCAAAGGATATATCAAAAGGGCTACAGAAACAAAGAGAAAAATGCTGAGTATTAAATGTCAGTCAGTCAATCAGTATTTACTAAAGAGTTACTATGTGCTAAGCACCCTTCTGGGAACTGGGGCGGGGAGGGGTAGAACAGTGAAGCAGGCAGATAGATTCCCTATTCTCAAGGAACTTAAGTTCTTGTGGTGAGAGTCCAAGAGCAGAATATAAATACAGATCATTTTAAGCACAAAAATGTTCCATGAATAGAGTGATACAGGATCATCCTAAGAAGTGGCAGAGGAGGAACTATTTTAGCCAGAATGGTCAGGAATGGCTTCTGAGAGGAGAAAGTCCAGACACCAATGAGGACAGAGTAAACCCTGGAGAAATGGGAAGCAGAAGAGCAGCAGAGACAAAGGCAGGAACATTTGAGAGATTCAAGGTACTGATAAAGCTAGTGTGATACCACTAGCTCAGCAGAGGAGGATGAAATCAGAGTAGGAAGGAACATTGAGGTTATGGTATAGAGTCTAAATGTTATACTGGTCTCCAGTAGAAGCCAATGGAAGATTTTAAGCTAACTGGCAGAGAGCTGGTCAGATGAACATCCTGGCTCAACATGGTGGAGGGACTCTAGCAGGGCAGGACTGGAGGCAGAGAGTAAAGGCTGCTGTAAGAGTACCTGGCAGAGAGTCTGAACATGGTGGGGATGACAAAGATGGTGGGTAGTGTTCTGGTTTGGGATACATTTTGAAAGTAAAACATAGGATTTACATGAATGGTATGAATGCACATCATGTACAATCATAGAAATGAAAATTTGTACCCCATTTGTGTACAATGAATCAAAATGAAGTCTGTAGAAATTTTAAAAATAAATTTTAAAATGAGCTTTAGTTAAAAAAAATCCACCTTTAAAACATTAAAAAAAACCATAGGATTTGCTAATGGATTGGACATGGGAAATAAGGGAGAGAGGAATCAAGGATGACTTCTAGAATTTGGGATTAAAGAAATAGTTGAATAGTGGTATTATTTACAAAGATTGGAAAGATTCAAGTAAAAGTGGATTTAGGGTCATGGTGAGAGAAAATGAGTTTTCCTCCACCGTATCTGTAGACGATGTCCCTTAGGTACCCGAGAGAGTTCAGTTATACATAAAAACAGGAGTATAGAAAGTACTTAGAACCAATAGACAAGATGACCTCCCCAGAGGTGTCAGGGGATAGTATACATAAAGAGGCAGACCTGAGTTCAAACTTTGAAACACCCTCAAAATTAGGAGGTTGGTAGGAATGTCAATAAAGGATATCAAGCAGGATAGGACAGTGAGGTGGAGGAAAACCATGGTAGGGTAATATAATTGAAGCCCAAAGGGCAAGTGTTCCAAAAAATGAAAGTGGTCATATTTACTAAATGATGCTCAGAGTTATCACCCCGTGGCAGCCTGGAATCTTACATTTGAAATCCAGATGATGTTGCCAATCACCTGGAGAGGACAAGGGCCACAGCCAAAGTCAGAATCTCATTCCCCATGTGGCCTCACCACCAGTTATTTCTGAAGTGCCCAAACCAACAACTAAATGTATCTTAATAGAAGTGAGCTTCAACACACAGGAAGAAAAAGAAATTTGGGGTGGCACCAAAGAATGTAGTGTAGGACAATTCCCCAGGCCAGTGCTACAGGTACCAAATGGGAAGAGGGTGAGGTGTGGAGGCTACACTGCTATCAAAAGAGTAAAGTTCTGGAGCTCGTATCTTGCAAATCACATCCTCCTGTTTCTGAAATGGTGATACGTAATACTAAGTGCTCTGTACATACAAATGAATTGGGAAGAAAATGGGTAAATATTTTATTGCCCAAGAGAGCTTGGCACTCTGAATATGTGCAATATTATTATCATTTCTTTTGCTGTCACTTCATATAGTTTCCATTTAACAACTTCAAGCCAAGGCTCTTCCAACAAGTAACTTTAAGATCAATTGAATAAAAAAAATGTTGTTTGCTCACACTGTGTGAGCCAGTTTCATTTTTTTCATAGGATGTCAATAAAACCAAGAAAATAAATATAAATCAATAGGATAAATTTCATTCTCATCTTTTTGTGAAAAGAACCAGAGAGCATCTTACCTGCATAGCTGCTTGCACATCTGAAAACAGACCTACATGATTTGAATTCAGGGCACTCTTGAGTGGTCGGGGGGCTAAATGGCCAGGCCAAAGAGTTTCTAGCTCATTAAGACCACACATCTCTCAGTTCCTGCGGTCTTTCTGGAATCTGTCAACATGATGAGTCATATCATAACTATAAGGAAATGTTTTTAACTTAACTTTTGACCTTCAGTCTAATGAATCCTCTAATTCTACCAGTTCAAACTGTTGAATAATTCAACAAACAGTGTTCTGACCCAAGGCAATTTAAGATATGGTGATATTTTTGCTCTGAGATGAAGGGCGAGGGGAAGCTGATTCTGCATTCCATTCCAGCTCATCATGTTAAAAACACCTGAATACATCTATTTTTTAATTTTTCCTATGGCAGGTAAAAGGCTGAAATGGAAAAAAAAATTTTTTTTGAATCGTAGTCTAGTTTTACTGTAATCAAAATCTCCCATGTAAATGAATCCTCTTCCTCCTCCTTCCTTAAAAGGAAGAAAAATTGTAAGTAGAACATTGCTTACTCAGAGGTATATTTTGTGCTGTTTCTAAATGCCAATCAGAAGTTTTCTGGAGCCAAGGGTAACTTATATTTTAGTCAGTTCTCCACGAATGCCTGGGGAAATGTGTAAAACATTAATCAGGCTAACCACAAATGCATACTTATCATTTGAACGGAAAAGAAATAAATACAGAAGAGCAACCACAGATTAAAATTAAGTTAGTGATGTGTCTGAAAGCTCAATTAGCTTTTATACAAAGAGCCAAACATTAAAAAGAAAGAGAGGGGGTGGATTTTGAAATCATAGCCTCAAGGAAAATTATTTTTACCTTTTAAAAAGTTAAGAATATGGATTCTATATTAATCTCCTTTACAATAGGCACAAATGTGCAAATGTTCCTAAGCTAAGTAGAATAATGTATGGAAACATCACCATTTAGGAGAGCAAAGGCCCTGGGTCCTAGTCCATTCTCTTTGTCTCCAACTAGTTCAGTGGCCTTAGTAAGGGCAGTGGAAAGAACATAGGCATCTTCCTCAGCCTTGATAGATCTAAGTTTAAAATCCATCTCTGCCTCTTACTGTGCTTTCCTGGGTGAGCTCCTTAGTCTCTCTGAGCAGTGGGTTTACCCATAAGTGAAATGAGGATAATTAAGCTATGTATCAAGGCTAAGATTAAATGAGATAATGTAATGACATGATTAGCACAAACTTGGGGCCAGTGTTTGTTTTCCTTCCCCTTTTCTCTCTGAAGAAATAAATTCCTCCTGTTTACTTTTTAAAGGAGAGACTTAGAGCTAATTCCCTTTATATTTGAAAAGACAATAATGATAAGAATGTATGCTGAAGTTCAAAGAACTTGATTTTTCAATAATCTAATTGCTTGCATGAGGAAATGAATGAGGAGCCAACCTCTGGGTTCCAACGGGCATGTGTTCATACATGTCATCCTGCAAGGGACACAGCCTTATGCAATCCCATAAAGGATCTTCACAGACTTGGGTTACTCAAGGATTTTAGGGCATTAGCCTAAAAAAGAAATCTCTGTAAATAAATAATGTTAATCAATACCTACTGATGAGAACTGTCAGAATTTAAGATTCCTTTTTACTTGCCTTTAATATACTTCTAGGTAAAACCATATTTCAGCAACTTAATCAGAGGCTAAAACAAACACGCAGGAGATAAGAGGTCTAACTGGTAGATCTATTTCTTTGGGATCTCTTACCATCACCACTGCTGCTGGTTCCTTCCTGAAAGCAATTGTTCCCAAGGTCCCAAGGACCTCAACCAAAATCTGTGCCCTGTCCAGGCTGCTGTTTCCTCACCCCTTGTGCCCAAGTGGAAACACACTTATCACTCTTTTCTTATTCTTAAAGTTAACTAATTAGACCTAATTAATTAGATTCCTGGCAGGGGATTTCCACATATCCTTAGAAATTCTTTAAGAACAAGAAAGAATGTGCCCACAATACCAGTCTTTACGGTATTTTAATGTTTTGGAAAGGCAGACACATAGAGATCAATAAGAATTCTCTTTCCCATTTTTTTCTTTCCTGAATAACAATATGGTAAACTCCCAAATGTCAAACTGATATCCTTACCAGCGAAAACTTCCAGTGAATGTGCTGGTACAAAAGTTGACAGAGTGGGAATTTAGTGAGCTGTGGCCACGTGACAGGCAAGGTGGTGTCAGACCAGGAGTCTTCCATGACTTTGCACACTAGGCAGGGACAGTGGCTAAGTCCAGAGTTCTTCAGAAGATTTATATCAGCACAGGGCAGCACACAGACACATGCTAATGGGCCATTTGCTCATGGAATGTAACTCCACGGATGACATGCCAGAGTTAACTGAGAATTATGGAGCATGAATCACAGAGAATAAATGTCGTCGGGTAGAATCAGCAAAAGTCACCCAGTAAGCACATCCCACATTTCAGCTGGAATTTCTATACAACTTCTGGCAAATGGTCACCACTCCTACAACTGGAAGATATGTTCTTTCAGCAAGACAGAACCACAAATGAAGTGAGTCTCTGAAAACAATTCTGCCATCCTGAGCAGACCGCTTTCAACCAGAGAGCAGGCAGAGGCCTTTTCAAGCCATAAGCACTCCAGACTGAGAAGGCTGAGGCTGTTAGAGCAGAAAGGGACACACATTTCTCCAAGGCAAAATGTTGCACTAAATTTCCTAATATAAAATATACCCACTAGAGTTAATAAGGGAATGAAAGCACCCTCGATTACACTTAATTTTCTGACACAGACAGTGATAAAAGCTGAAAAGTACCTATCAGCCGAGGCCACACAGCTCAATATGCCTCCCTAATGACATTTTATCAAGGAGGATTTGTACGTGTCAAACATGGAATAAATAGCATTTTGGTCCTGAAGACACTTCTTTAGCTCCTGCCCATACTAAAGAGAAAATATAGTTTCAAGGGTATTTGGACATTATTTTTCATAGTGAGGCCAGGTTCTCCAACCAGAGAATGAAATAAACAGCACGAATTGCTCAGAGAGCTACCTCGATGAATGCTGAAAAGAAATGTAGCTTATTTATTACCCCTTTCTCTTAATGAAAAACTAGTGGGCATTCCTCTAGAAAAGGCATTTAGAATGGAGATAAATCTTCTAAGTTAAAGACGTCAAGGAAAATATTACAAATTGTATCTTATGCTTAATCACGAAAAGTAGTTATTGAAGCCATAATTTCAGTTGCGACAAGTGCTAAAGCTTAGCTCAAATAACAGGGAGAGATGAAGGAAAATGGAAGGAAGAATGGAGGGGAGGGAAAAGAAGCCTGGGGTCTCCTGCCCTTTCACCATTGCTATGGTCTGAAGATTTGTGTCCCTCATATTCATAGGTTGAAATCTAAACTCCACAGGCAGAGCCCTCATGGTGTGAACAGAGGCCCCATGTGAGGTCACAGCCAGAAGGTGCCATCTAGGATCCAGAAAATGGGCTCTTACCAGACACCAAATCTGCAGTGTTGGATTTCTCAGCCTCCAAAACTATGAAAAATAAATTAATAAATTTTTAATGCTTACAGGCTACTTTGTTTATGGCAGGTGTTGGAATGGCTCTAATGACCTGGGACAACCAACCTTAGAAGTCCCCAGCACCATAGTCTTCTCAAAGACTGTGAATACCATATTGTGATTTCTTGTTCACATATCTGTCTTTCCCATGAGGCTGGGACTCTATGAAGACAGTAAAAGAAGTTTGTTTCATTCACTTTTTTATCTTCAGGTACTGGTACAGTGTCTGGCACTCATTTGAAATTTGAGGGTGGAGGAGGGAAAAGAAAAACAGAGAAGGGAGTACAGTGAAGTACAGTGGAATAAGGTGGTGGAGTTTTGTTGTCTCTTTTTAATCTCCTCGACATTTATTGTTGTTAACGGAGCCAGTTAAGGCAAATAATAATTTCTTTTTGTCTTTCAAACAAATATAGAATTCCAGCCCCCTGATTCTTCAGTGGTCCTCAACTCACAGTGAGTCACAAATGACACCTCAGCATAAAACCTCCAGGGAGCCATGGTGATGACTAGACTCTTGGCCTAAAAATTATTTTGTTTCTTCTTCTTCCTTTTCTTTTTGTGTGTGAGTGCCAGGGATATTCACAGAATTACATCCTTACACTCTAAAGGAGTAACTGACTTGGAATTCTCTTGGCCAACCAGATATAGATTTCAAATCCAAGTTGAAATAAATGTGTCAATCTTTCAATGGTAACACTAAAGAAGACAGATATCTAATCGCTCAGCATGACTGTCCTTAAGGAAAGTTGCCAGCATCATCTAGTGACAACTAAGTTCTAGGACCTCCACAAGGAGCCGGGTGTGAGACAACCAACAGAATAACACCAAGAATACAATGCTAGTGTCTCCTTCCTGTCCTTGTCTTTGTAGCATGAACTTAGAAAAGATAAATATGAAATGCAAACTTGAGGAATATTCCAATTGTGTGTGTTTATACTCCAAAAAGGAGAAATGAAAAATATTTCCATGGTAATAGCAACCTCGATTCACCCACAGTAAGTGTATGGTATGTGAATGTGGTCATTCTGAATTACTGGTTCACTTCCTTCTAAATGCATATTTTACAGGCAAATGGACAGAGATGATTTAATGTCCTTAAAACAACCCAAGACTGATTTCTACCGTTTAACCACTTCAATACACATTTCATTTGCAATATAGAAAACTATCCATGTTCTGTTCTTCATATGTGGGAACCAAGGTAGTGAAATAAGTCCTGAGAAGTGTGCAACAAGGAAACACGGCTCAGAATTTGAATCTTGAAGTGTTCTGGACACAAATCTGAAGTAAGCACCAACATTAGTGCCAATGTTCTTTGGCTTGTCCTATTATTTTTCATTTCTATCTTTAAATTGTCCAAGGTCAACAGAACAATATCTAGAATGTACAAGGTAGAAGAGGTAAAACAGAGCCCCAGTGTGACTACTCGATGGCAGTGACTGCCCAAGAGCTCAAACATACTGACAGGCTATGGAAGTTACCTCACTGCTCTGTAGTTCCTTTCTCGGTCTGTGAAAGCTGAGTAGTCACATAGCACTGGTAGGTAGCACTTCTTCCTTGAGCACTGCTTCTTTGCACATTGCATCCAACTCAGGAGTAGTTCAGTATATATCAACTTTCATTTGTCCTAAAAGGAAATGTTGAAGATAGGTTCCTAAACTTGGGGGCCCTAGAAACGTAGCTACAGAAAGAAGCCACAATAAAAAAAGGGAAGTTTGGAAGTAACACAAAGTAGGATATGATCCATGTTGATAGACAATACACTGGAAGAATATTTTTTAATTGGTTCACTTTAAAGCATTTAGAATTAAGCTAAAGTTATACACATACCTTTATACCTATGTTTAAACACTATGTTTGCTATACGACAGTTAAGAATAAATGAAACTTATTATACAACAGTTTGAAATAAATAAAATTTTATTTAGAAAATCCAATCTTCAGATCTTGGGCATTCACCTTAGAAAGGAAATTTCAGAAGTAGGATGGATAGCTTTTCATAAACCTTTAAAATCTACAACAAGCAGAGAAACACTTCTTGTTCCCATAGCACTAATATAAAATATCTTTTTTAAGATACAAATTTCCAATTTACAACTGTCAACTGGGACATAAGGGCAAACACCACATGTATGACTCACATGCGTGCTCTCTGCACCTTGCTCCTCTTTCTGAGAATGTTTCCTGGCCCTGAATTTATCCCAGTACCATATGCTAGTTTTCCCAGAAGGACATGAACTGAATTCCCAGATACTTATGAAAATGAAATTTGTTTCAATTCTCTTCTATATTTTTGAATTATTAAAAATATATCCCATTCTGCCCTATTTCATGAAGACCTAGCAAAATTCCATTGGAGGAGGAAATGATTTTGCTTAATTCTCTAAGACTTTAGATACATCATTAAAAGGTCTGATACTGTCTTCTGAGAAAAGAAGGACCAGCCAAGGTTTCCTTTTAAATATCTTGCAACAGTTCAAGATTGCTTCTCCAATTCTGAGCTAAGATGGAAAGAGCCTGATATTCCAAGCGACTACTTGAACTTGGTAAGGGTGGGCATATATTTTCTCTTTTTATCCAGTCCTAAAATGATCCCTTCAAACTTATATTTAACTTTCAAAATTTTTATATAATTGAATCTTAAACTTTTTATTCATGCATTTTAATTACACATAATAGTGGACTCATTGTTACAAATGTACATGCACACAAATTGGTTTTAGAAAGAGACAGTAATCTATTAAAAAAATACATAAGAAGGAAAGATGAAGAATTCTGAAGGCTATTAAATCCACACATGAGCAGTCATTCCCAGTCGAGGATGGATGAAGAGGTCTCAATCTACTTCATGACCTAGTCAACAGAATTTCCAATTAATCGTTAACTTCTTAGGGGTTTCCTGCAACTATTTCATCTTTTTAGACACAACCATGGAAAGTAAAAACTAATCTAATATGGTAGGCTTTGTGAAAGCTTTTTAGGTCATGTGGAAGAAAATAATGCCCAAGTTTATTTATTCTTCTAGAGACCTAACCTATGCATATGTAAAATCTATATGTGTGTGTGTGTGTGTGTGTACATGTATATACATGTATTCTCACTCTCTGTGTCCTTCTATTTCTCTCTTTGTATATATACATACACATATATATACATATGTATATATGTATGTGCTTATATATAATATGTCCCTCCATTTCAGTTTTTTAGTCCCATGTTGTTTTGTTTACATATATGTGTGAGTGTATATACATATATATAAAATATGAATTTCAGCCCCACTCAGAACAGCACAAAATTGCAACTCTCTTGTGTGTGTGTGTGTGTGTGTAAATAAAACAACATAGGAATAGAAACACCTGAAGTGTAGGGAAAAGAAGTTATAAAAAGTTAAATGAGATAAATGAGTATAAGACATAAATTTGGGGAATCCTTAATAAATAAGAATGGCTAAAATGCCTTGCCATTCAACTATTATGAGTAGATCAAAGAACTATTTTGAAGTTTCAAACTACATTGGACATAACTCTCAGTTGTAGCATTACTCTGATTTCAAAAAGAAATCTCCTGAACAATCAAGCATTAATATAAAAGTCACACACCCACCCAGGGGTAGGAATAATGCAAAGCTTTGGAAGCTCTAAGGCCATTAGAGTGAATGTTGTACTGAACTGAGTTCATTGATGACTATAATTTTGTTGTGTTTTCCGAAGTGGGCTGAAATATCAAATGATAAGATTTGGGGATATAAATTCCATAAATAATAGCTAAATTAAAAAGGCAAAGAGAGAAAACCGTACCATCACTTTTACAACCTTGCTATGGAACACAGTTCTCAACCCTTTTTAAGAGACCATTTTCATACCTCAAAATGAAGAGGAATCTGGTTTTACTTGATTCAGACTGCAAACAATGCTTGTCAGTCACACACTTTAATTACTCTGAGGTCTGAGGCCCCAGGCTGGGGAGAAATACTTTAAGACATATTTAAACTTGATGTATTTTTCATACCTTTTCTATTTAATGATGTGAACACAAAAAATGTCTTTCTTGCTTGGACAAATTCCTCCTTACATTCTAAAATTCCTCCCATGAAGAAATTGAAATAATTTTGCCTCTGAAAATACTATCTTTTCAAAAATCCCCTGAGTACAGAGATTTGAGATGATTTATGGGAACAACACTCATCTGAAGTAGTACATTGTCACAGCATTTTTAAATATGAATAATGATACAGCTCTTTCTCTTTCAGTAACTCTGCCCTATAATAAACTATCACCACACTACCCACAGATAATGATATAACAATTTTTCCCCAGCTATTCAAACTGTTTAATATCTGCAGACAAAAACTGAATAGGATACCCACTACTTAAGTTATTTTGCTGTCTATCTGATGTCCTATGTGTTGGCATACACAGTCAGCTTGCAATTCTGAAAATTGCCTCAACTCTTCTATTGAAGGATGTTATAAAGTCCATATTAACTTAACAAAGAGAGGCTATGAAAAACATATACCCCCTTGGGTACAACTTAAGATAGTAACTACACTGTGTCCACTTCAAGACAGACAAGGGACCAGGTGATATATTAACTTTACAATCTATTTATTACAGATGCATAAAATAGGCTTCCTGGTCTATGTTATGGACCCTGAATTAGTGTGGGGCACATTTCCAGTAACAGACCTGTTTGAGGACTTGTTAACACTCGTGCATGTATCCATAGGGCCTTGGAGGCCTTGAAGAACTATTGAGAGTGAGAGGGGCTGGGGTTGTGGCTCAGTGGTAGAACGCTTGCCTAGCATGTGTGGGGCAATGGGTTCAATTCTCAGAACTGCATAAAAATGAAGGTCCATCAACAACTAAAATATACATGTATACACACACACACACACACACACACACACATAAAGTGAGAGTTAGATGTTAAAGGAATTGTCAGCAAACTTCAACTAAGAAAGATAAATCTAGTTATTTTTATTCCATCTGTTTCAATTTCATGCCTTACCACTTCTATAACCAAATAAGAAAGCTGATAAGGATGTTTACTATTTCTTTTCCCTACAGGACAACCTTTTGAGACCCTTGGGTCAAAAATTTTTTTGAATGTGTGCCCTGGAAGACAAATCTGAGTCTAAGTTCAATCACATAAATAAATACTCCTAACAACACACACACACACACACACACACACACACACACATGCACACCACTTCTAAGATGCTAAATCTGGAACATACCTAAGGGGAAATGAAAACAAAACTGATGAAAGAGGACTAGCGGGGAAAGAGGCTACAACCATCAGCTGTATCTGCCCAAGAAACCAGGTCACACTGACAGGTTTTGTCAAATGGGTGCTTAGAATTCTGCATGACAGCTGTACAAAGCTCTCCAGCTTCACTTTCCTGCCTCAAAAATAGCAGCTGCTCGGGGTGTAATAGATCCTCTCCCTGGTAAGTAAAACTGTCTCATCTTTGAAAGACTTGAGGGCAAACTCCAGTTTCATTCTAAAAACACCCCACCACATTTTCTGTTCTCCACTTCTTACATGAAAAACACCAAAAGGAAGACATGAAAGCAGGTTGATAACTCTCTCTTTTAAACACTGGGGCGCTCATGTTGAGGTCCCCTCTGGCATTTAGCAAAGTTCAATCCATTGGTTTTCAATGGCAGGTCCGGTTCCCTTCCAATTCATTTCAACTCAACATTTCAAGTAGCTTAGAAGTCATACAATTATTTATAAGTTGTTAGACGCAGACACGAATTTCAGTCTTTTCTGAAGTGCTAAATTCTGACACTTAATATATCTATACCACCTCCCCAAAGTGGAACAACTCTTCCGGTATCTACCACATACCAAGAAAAGACAGAAGTCTGAAAGTACAGTTCCCCGTTTTTACCTTGTAAAAGTCACTGAAAATCCATTAGTGTGATCTCTGGAAATTTCAGGACATTTCTTATTTATTAGCAATTGTACTATTGACCTTAATTATAAATGTGGCCAGTATAGGTGCTGGCCCAAATTATTGCCATTTTAAGTGTCAAGAGGGAATCTTCTGTCTCTTCACCAACTAATTAACATATCTTCCCATCATTCATTCAAATTGTGCTTTTCCGCTTTAAATGTCAAGAGTCTAAATCTTTTGCAGGAGGAAGAAACTGAAACTATTTCCATCTTGCATTTCCTGCTCTTCCTATTTCTTACTTTCTGAGAACTACTTGAACCATTCCATTCTCTATTCTCTTAAATACATAATATTTGGAATAATGAATCTAAAAATTAAAGACAAATTTTATTAATGCAGAAGCACACTCAAAGGTATAACAGTTTACCCAGGATTATGCTGCTAAGGAAGTGTCATATTATGATTGGACAGGACACCAGGGTGGCCATAGTTCTTTTCTGCACAGAAAATCCCAACTAAGTACAGGCACACACACACAGACACACACACACACACACACACAGCACATTCCTTTTTCACCTAATTCTGTTAATGTCACCAACTCTCTCTTTGGCATATGACCTCTAAGCCTTCATCTGTTTTATTCCACATGAAAATAGTAAATTGTTGTTTCTCCTTCCACAGTCCGTGGTCTGTTGTCCCCATGTCCATTCCATCTGCTTTAGGATCCACCTGCTTTAGGATCATCTGTTATTACAATTCATCTTAATTGACATGCCTCTATGGCACATCTCCCTCTGTGCTCCCAGGCCCTTCCAATCCACTGTGCATGCTGACTGGCTCCAGTTAATTCTACAATTATCAGTGGTCCTGAATGATGTCAAGATGCTAAAGGAAGCTCAACTGCCAAGTTCATTAGGTTCAAGCTTCCTTCCTCACATCCAGCATTCCTCAGAATCCAACACCAACATTCTCTCCAACAATCATCTTCCACACAACCAAAACTCCAATCAAACAAAAGTATGCACAGTCTCTTCTCAGGGCACCTCCATTTCCCAGCCTTGGGCCTCTGCTCATGCCACTGTACCCAATTGGAACACCACATCTTAGCCCAGTCAAGATTGCAACTAATTCACATGGTCTCCCCCATGGTTCTTGAAGTCAAGGCAAGGTCTCCCTGGTCTGAATTTCATAGTACTTTGATCTCTCAGAGCACCTATTATTTCTCCTGAAAATGACTTGCTTCTTTCCCTCTAGAAAGCAGTAGGTCAGGATGTTTAATTTGTAGGCCCACCTCAGCTGTAATAAATTGTGCACACAGCAACACTCACCCTTTTTCAATGAATGTACTTGGGATCATAGAGTCCCTCTTCTGGAGCATATTTATTCCCAGAGTCAATAATAAAAGTATAATAAGAGAATAAGTAGATGCATTGTCATCCCTGGGGTATGCTGGATAATAATAAATCACAGTAAAACAGAAAATGTATTGGGATGTATCCATTTTTGGGGAGAGAACTAAGTTTAATGTTCTTGGACACTAAAAACTTCCAAACAAGAGAGGGGATACAGATGTGAATGTTCTTGATGAAAACTATATAACATATAATATGATATATAATATGTAATACAAAATGGGCCCTGCTAGCTAGAAAGCCCTTGTATGAAAACAGGAAAAGACTCAACAAATACCTTCACAGTCTATGGAAAATAAAATGCTCAATCATAATTAGGTTATATTGTTCATTAAAATATGGTTCCAACTGTACCAAAAACAATCTTGAACGAAACAGAATCTCAACATTCAGTGACAAAGGACAAATGGAGCTCTATAATCCATGCATTTTCAATCACACGTCAATCTAAGTTCTCTCCTACATGCTTTCCTCTGGCTTGTGTTTACCCCAATATACACCCATTCTTCAAAGGCTCAACAGGAGGGCAGGAGTTTATAGTCCTGAAGAGAAATGGAAGAGGTTGCTGGTTTCACTTTTTTGTTGTTATTTTTTAAGGCAATTTTTTTCCTTCTTAAAATTTTGAGAGATGGAAAATCCATTAGGTAATTATGTCCAACCCAAGAGACCAATTCAAGATTGTTCCCTACAGTTCACTCTCCAGCAATTTTCCAGTCCAGTTCCCTGGGGAAATGTTAAAGTCATCTCCCCCACAGCTACTTTCAAATTTAGAATGTATCTGGTACCACTGTAAACCTTTAAATGTAAACTTTATAACACGACCTGAGCTGAAATTGCAAACAGCCATTAAAAACAGAATCTCTGCCTTTCGCAAGGGGGCAAGACAATCCAAGGGAAAAATGGAAAAGAACACATCAGGTTTTTAAGCATTTCTGAGTTAGTCTCACTGTAGTTATTCTCCCACAAGTCTTAACATGGAAGTACTTATTTTCTTTGTTTTATCATTCTGAGAAGTGACAGGCTTTCAGATAGGGCACAAGGATTTTATTTGGAATTTTTCTGAGCCAACACCAGGATGGTCAAGAGCAGGCTATAGAAACCGAAAATCTTCAAACAACTAGTAAGAAGAGTGATGTTTGCTTAACAACCTAGAACCAGTTGCTAGTGTTATAAGGAATCCAGGATTTCAAAGAGCTCAGATTATCTGACTTATAGCCTAATTGACCTCCAGAGTACACAGCACAGGGAGCAGGGCAAATCTGGGCTCATATCCTGGCTACATGATTTATTAGCTATATAATCTCAGACAAATTAACATCTCT
Source organism: Glaucomys volans (assembly GCA_020662805.1). Lineage (NCBI taxonomy): Eukaryota > Metazoa > Chordata > Mammalia > Rodentia > Sciuridae > Glaucomys > Glaucomys volans. The sequence goes on along the minus strand of JAJEJO010000942.1, from coordinate 396,611 downwards.
AAACCTCTGGTTTCTCAACTGCAAATGTGCATAGCAAACCTACCTCTTAGAATTTTGGTGTAATTGATACACCATATATAAAATGAAGCTCAGCGTAAATCCATAATAAATACTAATGACAATACAAACTTTTAAATTACTATTGAACTTTATGGAATCACTGCACTTTACATGTAGAAACAGCTTGAATCATTTAGCATGACTGATTCATTTTCTTTTGGTTTTGCATTTTGATTTTCTAATTCCCTGTCTTATTTATATTTACTTATCTATTTTTATAACATGAATGTTCTTAAATTTGGAGGGCATCTTTTATCTATGGCCACACAGTGCCTTATAAACTCTACAAATGAGCAGTATGTGCATGCATGTGTGTATGTGTGTGTGTATCTAAACAGTTTGCTCTTATAAACTCCTTGACCATAAATTCCAAATATTTAAAGCATTCTCTATTGCTGAGGGAAATTATGAGCATTTAGTAGTGTGTGTGAACTAAATATGTTTTCAACTCTTCTCAGTATAGTGTCTTAGTCAGCTTTTTCACCCTGTTTTAAAAGACCCAACCAAAAAAATGTTAGAGAAAGAAAAGTGTACATTGGGGCTCATGGTTTCAGAGGTCTCAGTCCATGGACAACGGAGTCCATTCCTTGGGGCTTGAGGTGAAGCAGAACTTCATGTCAGAGAATGTGGCTGAGGGAAATGACTCACATGATGATCAAGAAGGAGAGAGAGAGAGAGAGAGAGAGAGAGAGAGAGAGAGAGAGAGAAAGAGAGAGAGAGAACTTTACTTGCCAAATACAAATATATACCCCAAATCCATGGCCTAATCCCCCACCTCCTCCAGCCACACTCCACCTGCCTTCAGTTACTACTCAATTAATCCCATCAGGTGAATAATTCACTGATTGGGTTAATGCTCTCACAACTGATCATTTCTTCTCTGAACCTTTTTGTATTGTCTGACACGTGAGTTTTGGGGGGACACCTCACATCCAGAGCATAACAGGTAGTCTCACAGCATGCCTGTTTTCCTCCTGGAGTTCCATGTCCTATTTCACAAAGCAGAGCCCCAAATATTCAGTATCATTTAGACTCAAAAATAAAGTTCATCTATTGCCAGATTTCAATATCTTGATAACTTTGATAGATTTTTATATCTTGTAGAATAGTTTTTCACCAAGTTAAGGATCTTTACATCAGAATTTAACACTCCTAGTTTTACTTAATTTTCTGTGTTATTGGGGCAGATGTCACCTCCACATTTCAAATATTTAAGCAATGAATTCTTTCTCTGGTTTCGCCCTCTCCTGTCATTGCTGTAACAGCAAAGACCTTATTACTAAGTAGTGAAGGACTGCAATTTGGACAACAGTGGCATTTCTCCTTTATTTTGTTTTAGAGCAGCTTAATTCATTTATGTCTTTCCCTCAAATGTTGAATGCTCACTTTGTGCCAGACTCTATTTCACCGTCATAAAATTCTATAGGGTAGGCATTATTCCTATCACCTCTTTACAGAAAAGGACATTGAGGTATAGAAAGGTTAAGACAACTGCCAACATGACAGTGGCTATGAAGTGGCAGTCAGACTCAGTCCAGGACACGGTGCTCTTCACTGCTCCATTAGATTGCCCCCTTGATATTGAAAGTGTCCATGGTGGCTGCTCTGTACTAACAAAGATGGAAAAGACTGGCTGTCTCAGTAGTCATTCATTAATTCACTCACTCAGTCACTCAGTTACTTTTTTTAGTTACAGTACTATGGAGTGGGGATCTCATCATGCAAAAGACATGCATTATACATGTTCAGAAGGTATTTGTAGGCAAGTAAGCAGTTCAAAAAACAATAATTAAAAATTACCCAAGTGATTAAACTTTAAAAACTTGAAATTCAAAAATAGGCAAGTAATTAAATAAATCAGGATCATGACTACATTCTCAGGAAGAACCTGAAAAGGGACACAGTATGGGGGGTACCCATCCTGGTCTGGAAGATCGGGGAACACAGATCTGTGATGGAGTTCACAGGGACATTACCTATGACTTACAGGAAGGCAAAGCAACCACTGTCTTTGCTTCTATAACATTTTGATCCCCAATTCTTGCGCAGTTAAATTGTTCAGTGAATGGTTGATTTTTTTTTTTTTTTAATTTTGGGCAGAGGGGTGGGATGAACCCAAGGCACTTTACCACAGAGCCACATCTCTAATTCTTTGTATTATTACTTACTTACTTACTTACTTAATTAATTAATTTATTTATTTATTGAGAGAGAGAGGTCTTACCAAGTTACCCAGGCTGGCCTCAAACTTGGAATCCTCCTGACACAGCCTCTTGAGTTGCTGGGATTATAGGTGAGCACCACCATGCCCAGCCAAATGATTGATTTTAAAAATTAATAATAATATCAAATGACATCCAGTAAAGTTGCCAAAGACCAAACTTCCTGCCAGCTCTCCCTGACTTTCTGACTTCTAGGAATTAGAAAAGCTTCAAATTTCAATAGGGTGTTGTATCATGAAATGTTTTAAGCAGTCCCAAATTTCAAGTAGTTCTGTATCCTCTAGCACAGCATTCATTAGTCTGGAACTTACCTAAGTCTACTCCTACCTAATGATTTCAAAAATTTAATATATAACAACATCCTAATTTTTTTTTTCAAATGCTCAGTAGGCAGGATTCATATTCTCAATCAGCAAGGTGTTATATTGTTTGAAATTTCTTTTTTCATATGTCATCCTTTAGAAGCTTTCTGCAATGCATGGTACAACTTTTTATCTTAGAAAGTCTGGTGAAGAAATAAAATATCTCTGGATCTTGAATTCTTCTGCAAGACTTCCCAGGATATCAATATTTCTTGAATTTGGTCTCATTGCCCATATTTGAAAATGGAGACCATAATCCTTGGTATGAAAAAAGCTGTGTAGTTTTAACAGATAACAGAGAGACAGCAGAGCTTCTGGGTTTTAGTTTTGCCTCCACTTTCCATCTCTCTGCAAGAAGCATTGTGTACCAGATAAAAAGCACAGGAAATAATGTAAGTACTCTCAATTTAGAGCCCTGGAGTGTAGACCTTCCCACCCCCACAATCAGAGCAGCTCTGCTTCTATCTGCCTCAAATTCAGGGTTTCCTGTGCAGCATTTCAATGTAAAGAATGGATGCTCTTGCTTTAAAAATTCAGAGCATCACCAATAACCAATTTGAATTAGTTCAAGTATCCTAACCCAAACGAAATAAATCTCAGAGTAATCGAGGAATTTACAATGTGATATTTTTAGCCCAGAATTCATCAAGAGTAGAAGACTGAAAATCTTTTCCAGAAGACTAGAAATTCAACCCCTCCCAGCCTGAGGATTCTTTTTTTTTTTTTAATTTTTTTATTTTAGTTCATCGTACACAAATGGACTACAACTATCATTTTTCTGGTTGTACACAAAATAGAATCACACAATTTGCATATTTATACCTATAGATAGGGTATATATGTTTGTCTCATTCTATTCTTTCCTTCCCAGCCCCCTTCCCACCCCTCATTTTCCTCTATACAATCCATCCCTTCTCCATTCTTCCTGTCCCTCCCCCACCCACGCTATGTGTCATCAACCACTTATAAGAGAAATCATTCGGCCTTTGGTTTTTTGGGATTGGCTTCATTCACTTAACATGATCTTCAATTCCATCCATTTACCTGCAAATGTCATAATTTTATTATTTTTGATGGCTGAATAATATTCCATTGTGTATATATACCACAGTTTCTTTATCCATTCATCTATTGAAGGACATCTAAGTTGGTTCTACAATCTAGGTATAGTGAATTGGGCTGCTTTAAACATTGATGTGGCTGCATCACTGTAGCAATCTGATTTTAAGTCCTTTGGGTATAGTCCAAGGAATGGGATAGCAGGATCAAATGGTGGCTCCATTCCAAGTTTTCTAAGGAATCTCCATACTGCTTTCCAGAGTGGCTGCACCAATTTGCAACTTCCCTAGCAATGTATGAGTGTACCTTTTCCCCCACATCCTCATAAACACCTATTGTTGCTTGTATTCTTAATAATAGCCATTCTATTTGGGGTGAGATGATATCTTAGGGTAGTTTTGATTTGCATTTCTCTTAGTACTAGAGATGTTGAACATTTTTTCATATACCTGTTGATTGCTTGTAGATCCACTTCTGTGAAGTGTCTGTTCATTTCCTTAGCTCATTTATTGATTGAGTTATTTGTATTCTTGGGGTAAAGTTTTTGGAGTGCTTTATATACTCTGGAGATTAGTGCTCTGACATGTGTGTGGCAAAGATTTTCTCCCACTCTGAAGGCTCTCTCTTCACATTGGTGATTATTTCTTTTGCTGAGAAAAAGCTTTTTAGTTTGAATCTATCCCAATTATTGGTTCCTGCTTTTATTTCTTGTGCTTTGGGAGTCATGTTAAGGAAGTCTGCTCCTAGGCTGATATGATGAAGATTTGGACCTCCTTTTTCTTCTATGACAGTGAAATCTGTTCTTATCCTGGACCATTTACTTTGGATGTTTCTGCAGTAAACAAACTCTTCAGAAAGGCTGACATTCTTAAAATTCACCTCTTAAAAAAGTATTAGAAGAAATAATAATAATAATAATAATATGGCTAAATCACAGTTACACTTTTGGCTAAGAATGGCATAACTTCACATTAAAAGAAACCTGAGTTACTGTGAATAAATGCTGTCTATAAATACCAAGTACTGTATAATTATCTTTAAATTTTCCAGTTAGTTTCTTTTCCAAAGAGCCAATAGATAACATCTGAGGTGCCTTTGGCAAATGAAAGCACCAAATCTGAGTTCGTGGAGGAAAAAATCAACAAAAACCAAGGAAATAAGGAAATTACAGGAAGAACAGAGTGTTTTTCATGACATTTTTAAATACACCAACAGGAGGACAGGTCTGCTGAAGAGAGTCCTTAAAAAAAAGGAAAGACCAAATTTAAAGTGCACTGGTAAGAGAAAGAAGCAGAAGCCACCCCAGATGTGAGGAAGGGGAAGGGGGATGTATTAGGGGCTGATGGACTAGTTTTTCTTCCTATAAATGGATGTGCATCTTTCCAGTTCCAGTCAGCAACAGGAGAGGGAGAATCACTTTCAGCACTACAGCAGAAAACTGTGCCAAACCTGTGAGGGTCCAGCCCAGGGCCTCCCACCAATTGTCCTAGGGGAAGAGAAGGTACCCTGCATGGCTGCTCTCTAGGCAATGGGACAGAGGTGAGGGCACTTGCAAAAGGCAGAGTGGTTCAGGCCAAAGGCAATGGTGAAGGGAAAGTGGGGTAATACTTTCAGAAGTAAAAGAGGTAATCAGGTTCTAATGGTGGTCTGAGCGACAGTCAAGCCCTCTGGGAAAAGCAACAGGGATGTTCATCACTTATTCCTCCCTTTCCAAAGTTATGTATAGTAAGAGGGGAGGAGGTGGTCTGGGGAAGAAAGAGATGCCTTTCTTTTCTTTTCTTTTTTTTTTTTTTTATTCGTTTTGCTGTGGGTGTTCAGAGAGGAAGTCTTATTGCTACTGAAGGAAAGTTTACCTGCCATTACTTGATCATGCCTTGATAAGTAAGAGGCCTAAGACACTGTAATGTGGGAATCTATCCTTTAGAGGTCCTCTGATTCTGATGCACAGCCAGGTTTGAGAAGCACAGGTTCTGAAGCAGCTGCCACACCAGCACTGTTAAAGTCATCACTAAGGTCAACGGGACCAAGAAATAGCTGTGGAAAAGAAAGGATGTGTGTTTCCAATATAGTGCGTGCAGCCACGTAAATTCTTTAACGTTCTCAGCTAACATGATTTAGAGGAAGTTTGTTCTCTCCTGGATGTCACCTCAAAGAACCATTGCATAGGATTCCCAAGAAATGGTCATGAGGTTCTATTCTCAACTCTGCAGCTATTTAACCATGGCACTTTGGGGCAAAGCACTTTGCGAGTATGGTCTAGACAGTCACAAACAAAATGCCAAGGAACTTCACTCCTTTGGTTCTGTTTCACTGCCCCTGTCCTTATGCCTCTTTCTACAACTTGGTAGAAAGAGCTGTCAATTCTTAAGGATTATACAAAAAGCTGGTCTTAGGCAAAGTCACCAAGTTAATGTCCTGTATTCTCTCCTATGACACTTCATTCTTCTCCTGAGATGGGTGGTTCTTATCCCCTTTTTGCTTCTGTAGAAGCTTCACCCAGCAGAACAGCTTCTGAGTCCTTCTCATATTTATGTTCAGTCCAAAGCCCTTCAAGACTTACTAACTCCTGGAATGGTAACTGCTGAAAATAGAATAACATAGCTGGACATGGTGGCTACTTGGGAGTCTGAGGCAGAACAATAGCAAACTTGAGGCCAGCTCAGCAACTTATTGAGACCCTGTCTCAAAATAAAATATAAAAGGGGCTGGGGATGTAGCTCAGTGGTAGAGTACCCCTTGGTTCAGTCTCCAGTATCATGATAAATAAATAAATAAATAAAATAAAATAAAATAAAATAAAATAAAACAAACAACCCCCCAAACTCCAGAATATCAGATAATCTAAACATCTCTAAAATAACCAATAGGTTACTTGTGTGGAATTTGTAAGTTTGACAAAGCAAAATAGGAAGGAAAATATGGTTTCCAATTAAAATCACAGAACTTTCAACATATGCTTAGTTTCATAGGGCCTTTCCAGATCTTTGATAATTTAAAATAGTAAATAAAACCACATCAGATCATATCTCCTGCTTTATTATCAGTTTCCCCCCTCAAAAAAAATTATAAGCTTCAAGACCCTTGTCTGAGATGTTCCCCCATGAATTCCTGGAGGCTTGAGAAAATGGCAAAATTCAGGGATTCAAGTTTGTTACTTATCTAATAAATTAATGCAAAAGTAAATAATCACGAAACATAATTCATTAGTTTTTCCTCAGCAGCTTTTATCTTCCTAAAATTACACTCCTACCTCAATTAATACTGAAATAAATTTGAATTCTGAAAGCAATTGCTGAAGAAGTAAAATGTGAGGAAAGTAGGATGGAAAAAATTTCTGGTTGTGGAAAAACTATAATCAAATCATCATGAGGTAATTTCAATTTTATAATGTCATCAATTGTAAGAAGTAAGTCTGCTTTTTGGTTTAAATGTTGTATTCTAAATGTTCTTAAAGAAATTATGACAAATAATTAGATGAACGCAAAATATATGTAGTTTTTAAGAAAAGCTATGACCTCAAACATACTTAGCTTCCTCATCTCTGTGCAGGGCCATCAACAAGTGGACTAACCTCCTTCAGACTCAGAGTCCTCATCAGTGGAGATGAAGGATAGCACCTGTTCAGAGGTAATGAAGCTTGCCTAAGACTATGTAGACAAACTTGGTAGAGTGTCTGGGGTATTGTCAGCTTTCAATTAATAGTGATGCTTATTTTTACTGAAGTACTTGAATTGTTTTATTCTAGTTTAAGGGGAATTTCTCTGGATCTGTATATTTACTAAAACTGTCTCAAACAAACACCACATGTACAGTAGAATTTGATTGATCCACAGTAAACATGGCTATCTTTATCACATCACTTCATTGATTTGACTTTCTGTAGCAACATTGTGAGAGTGGATGTCATTTTACTAAACTGGTGCAAAAGACACACTTATGCCTATAAATTCTGTTTGCAAACTTCATTAAGAAATGATAGCTATTCCCAGAACATTGTCTGTCCTTCTCTTGCCTCATCCTCACAGAAAACATACAAGCATCAGCTCTGAATCAGTAAAGCAGAAATTGGTTCAGAGGACCCCTTCTAAACTTCAGCTTTTTTTTCTTTCAAAGCACTGTTCCTTCAGAATAAACCACTTCTCACATGTAAGGGTTTAACAGTGCTTCAGAAGTCAGCCCTGCTAATTACAGACAACCTCAAATGCAGTTTTTCTGTCTTTTCTCCTTTTGATGTATTAAACTGGCTGTCAGAAATTAATTCATAAAGGAATAACTGAATATTTCCAAATTAAATCAGTTGTTAAAGTCTGCCTGGAAAATGATTTTTTATTTCTTGTACTGGATGACCGACCTACAAAGTTGAATGACTTATTATTTAAAAGGACACTAGGTGTTACTACTGTACAACTACATAGGCCTTTCCATAAAAGTAACCTATAACTGGTTTATATTATCATAAAAAAAATGCTGGGATGTAAAAAAAAAAAATAGAAAACCATCCCTTCTGTATTTGTATACCAGTTTATATTCATAACCAGAAATATATTAATGTTTTATGATCTACCTATAAAAATGAATTGAAAATGTTATATAACTGGCTTGTATTATAGTCAAAAACCCTTAGGTGCTAAAAATAGAAAAACATCCTTGCAGAGTTTATATGCATCTTTGTACCCATAAACAATAAAGAAGTGAATGGCTTAGGATTCATCTATAAAGCAAGAATTTAAGCTGTCCATACCAAAGAGAATAATGGATCTTTTAAAATAATAACAGAACTTCAATTCATAAGATTTATACAATCAGAACATTTTAGGAGCAGAAGAGACCATAGGCATCCCTCATGCATTATGAACTACAGGCAACATAAAAGGTGACCCTCCAAGAAAGAAGAAAATATACTGTCTTGTTCCAGAATTATAGATTTGCAGTCAGGTAATAATATCTGTAATTATTTACAAGAGTGGTGTCTCATTATGTAATTAATATTAAATCCTCCTCTTGGTTGTAAAGTCTCTCCAATAACTTCATATGCAAGGCAAGAACTCCCATCAAACCAAAGGTGGCTGGCTGCTAGTGCTGCAAGGTTTTTTAAGGTATTTTCACTGCCTTAAAATTTGTTCCATCATAATGACACTTTTGATGCTTCACTTTTGCATATGAAACTCAAGGAAGGTAAAGTTCTTTGTTACAGTGATTCAAATATCAATCTTTCCCAGTGCTCTCAGTCTACACACACAAAAGCCAAAAGCCTCTTAAAAGAAGGTGATTTATGAACTTGTAAAACCCAAGAAGTCAATCAATATGTAATGAAGCAATGAAAGAAAGAAAGAAAAGCAGGCAGGTGTGACAGAGCGCTTGGTCGATGGCAATTACTGACATGCCTGGATTGAAAGCAGTCAGTTCACTTACTAAGACCTCCAGTCCTGATAAACTACAGATTGATGAGTGAGAGACACATTTCACATTGCACGTGGTGTCTCTTCTTTTCCCCTTCTCCTAAGTCACAGGTGGTGGGTCTGTACTTGAGAACACAGGTGGCCTTATCACAACCTCCTGTTTTCCCCTCTGATCATCATTTTCATGTTAATGACTCCCTGCAAGTTCATCTGAGGTAATGATGTATGTGTCAAAGTCACTAGCCATCACTATGTTCCCATCTTATGAACAAACTGCAGCTACTTTAACTTACTTTTAAATCACAAATAAATATTCCAAAGTGCCCACAACATTAAATTTAAGCCTGGAATGCTTAAATGCTTAAACCTAGTTGTGCTATGTGCTGGAGCACATAATTCAAATTTTAGAATAATGGAACGTCAATTTATCTGCAAGGAAAAAAAATCAAGCCAGATTCATACTCTAAAGTTTCTTCCTGTCCTAAAGTTCTATCTTAAATCTTTCTTAATGTAGCTATGTTGTTGGAATTTCTTCTGCTCCTTAGGAGCTGTCTGTCTGCTCCAGGTCATTTTAACATGAACTCTATGCCTCACTAAAACACATGTGAACGTGAAAGCTTCTGTTGAAATTACAAGTGCTGTTCCAATCAATTTTTCCTTCTCTTTTCCCATTATGTATTATTTCCCATAATGATCATATAAATAAACTAAATTGAGGAAGGGTTCTAAAAGAAAGTTTTACTTTTATTTTTAATATTTAATACTCAAAATCCTAATGGATGTCAAGTATGGTTTACATTTAATGCACAAATTTAGTCAAGGAGCAAACTTTTAATACATTCCAGAAAAGCAGGTATGGTACACATAACTCCCTACAGCTGTTCTAATAATTTTTCACCAACATTTATTACCTTTCATATTTACATCTTTTCTTTGACAATTCCAAACTGGAGGAAAAATAAACAGAAGCTAATGTCATCTGTATGAGACATGAAAAAAAATCTAGTGTGGGATGTATTGATTCAAATACTAAAAAATGATACACTCTTACAATTCATTTTCTCTAATTTTTCAACTTGTTAATGTGAATATAAGACATAAAGTGAGCCAGTCATGAAAATGATGATCAGAAGGGGGAAGCTTCAATCACAGGGACAAATTTAAAACATAGTTCTCCTTCCTGTGGGAGAAAGAAAATGGTTGTACAGTAAGAAATAGGATATAAAGGAAGAATTGGGGCAATAAGGAGATATTAATTTTGAAGGAGGAATCCTCTATGCTGAATCCCACTTGAACTATTTTTGTCTTTTTTTTTATTGACACATAATTAACATTTATGGGGTACAGAACAATGTTCAATTCATATATATGTTGTGTAATAATCAAATCACAGTAATTAGCATATTTATTACCCTAAATTTTATCATTTTATGTTTAATACAAAGTCCTCTTTTTCAGTTATTTTGAGATAGACAATGCATTATTGTTAACTCTATTAACCCTACCATGCAGTAGAACCCCAGAACTTAGTCATTCTATCTAATTAACCTGGTACCTTGACCAATCTTTCCCCATTACCCTTACCCTCTCCTTTCTAGCTTCATAACCTAAGTTCAACCTTTTTAGATCTTACATGTGAGTGAGATCATGTGATAATAGTCTTTCTTTGCCTAGTTTATTTCACTTAACACAATGATCTCCAGTTCCATCCATGTTTGTATAAATAGTGGGGTTTCATCCTTTTTATGCATAAGTAGTATTCCATTGTGTATATGTACCACATTTTCTTCATCCACTTATCAGTTGATAGACATTGAAGTTGATTCTGTGTCTTGGCTACTGTGAATAACTCTACAATAAATGTTGTAGTGTCTCTTCAACATACTGATTTCAATGTCATTGGATATACATCCAGTAGTGGGATTGCTGGATCATATAGCACATTTATTTTAAGTTACAAGGAACCTCCATATGATTTTCCACAATGGCTGTACTAATTTACATTCTACCAACAATGTATAAGAGTTTTTTTCTTCACATTCTAGCCAGCATTTGTTACTTTTTGTCTTTTTGATAATAGCCATTTTACCTGGGGTGAAGTGATATCTCATTGTGGTTTTGATTAGCATGTGCCTGATAACTCATATCAGTGGTAGCATGTGGCCAGGAAAGTGCTCAACTCATGGTGGCTGGGAAATAAAAAGAGAAAGAAGAGGGACCAGCGTCCTAAAGTGTCCTTCAAGGGCCCCACCCCAAAGACATAACTTCCTTCTACTAGGCCCCACCTCCTAAAGGTTCCATTGCTTCCCAACAGACCATGGCTGGGGACCAACTCTTCAACACATGGGCCTTTGGGCAGCACATACCTAAACCAAAGCAGTACTTGTGTTTGCTATATTAAGGGCCACATTGCCTACTCCAAACCTTCATCTGTTTGCTTAGAATCCCCCCCTTTCCCACAATCACTTCACTCTTGATTGGCTTCCTACTTCATCAGCTGGAAAAGCTTTACTTTTCTCCTCCTCATTTCCTCCACCTTCTCCTTCCTTGTAGAGTGATCTTCACCCACTCTTACTTTATTGTCTTAGAGAAAATAGTTTTCCAGTCCAAGATGTACCCCCACCCGCTGCAGTTCTCTTAATCCCTTCATGTCCTACCTCTTTGCAGAAGGTATCTCCACTGTCTCTCCTATCCTATATTCACATCTGCTTCCTTTTCAGCATATGGCTCACAACTCGAGGCACCGTTTTCTTAGGAGACAATTTTTGTAGCCATCTTTTATTTTTACTGGCCCTTTCCTCTTTGACCACAAACATACTTGTTTTCCTCTTATCCTCACAAAAACCTTCCTGGACCCAACTTTTTTGTTAAGCTACAGCCTCAACTCCCTCCTTTCCTTCACTGCCAAACTTCTTGAAAGAGTATTCAAAGCCTGCTGCCTCCACCTCCTGCTTCACTCAGCCCCCTGCCATCTGGCAGGCATCCCTCCCCAGCACTCCATTGAAACTGCTCAGTAAACGGTCAGTCATTATGTCTTAACCACCAAATCCAATGGCCTCTTTCAGCATTCATCCACTTCTGCATCCTTAATCACCCTGTGACAGTAGATGAGAGTGACACGTGCTTTCATTCATGCCTTCATTGAAAATCTCTCATTCCTTGGCTTTGGTGACACTTCCTTGCCCTGGGTCTTCCACCATTGCTCAGATTGCTTTAACTCTTACTCCTAGAGTTCTATTCTCAATGATCATGTTTTTTCCATCCAGGGCAGGTATTGCAAATTACTTCCATCAGCCAATGGTCAGGCTTTTCAAACAAAGTTTCATTGAGACATAGTCACAACCCTTCATTTGTGTATCCATGTATGGCCGCTAACTAGCAGTACTAAAGAAAATATGTCCAACAAAACCTAAAATATTTACTCTCTGAATTTTTAATATATTTTTATTCATAGATGGACACAATACCTTTATTTTATTTATTTATATGTGGTGCTGAGGATCCAACCCAGTGCCTCATTCGTGCTAGGCAAGAGCTCTACCAGAGAATCACAATGCCAGCCCACACTCTCTGAATTCTTTCCAGAAAACACACCAAAACCCTCTAGAGAGTCTATACAGTGGCTTCAAAAGGGTGGTCCCAATCCAGCAGCATGGACATTACCTAAGGACTTGTGAGATATGTAATCCTTAAGCTCCTTCCTAAAACTAAACTTCCTAAATCAGAAATTATGGAGTGGGACACAGGAATCTATGTTTCAATAAATCCTCACGTGACCCTGATGTTCATTAAAATTTGAGAACAGCTGATCTATGCAGTCACCTGAAAAATATCGCAGGGTTTCAAGTGCCACCCATGTATGTGCTAATCATTCTTGAATCAAGCTCTACCACTCTGCTGTAAATTAGCATTTCCAGCTAACTATCAAATATTTTCACTAGAATCTCATTTAATTATTCAACAAACTCACAGCAAGCTGCTATTTGTGCAGGGACTGGTTTACCAGATAAAAATATCTCACTCCTGCAATATTTGAGACATACTTAAGCTAACAAATTACTCATTATTTATGAAAAATTCAAATTTAACTGGGAGTCTAATGTTTTGACTCAATCTACCAATCCAATGCCTGGGTCCTAAAATGAGCACTGTAAAGGTTTCTACTCAAAACAAGTGTGAAGTTTAGCCAGGGAGTCAAAGACATAAATATCATCTAAGACAAAAAGATAAACTCAAATTTCAAAAATTTCTCTTCCCACTTCTTTTGTCAGCATCTACAAGGTCTTTTTGAGTTAAACACCATCAAATATTTCTTCTATATGTCCATAAAAGGGGATCTCATTCTCTAATCAGGTGTAAGAAAAGGGTTGGGATATGAATCTTAATTGAATAGTAAGAAAGAATATTATGAATGATTGGACCCTCATATCTTTAAACCATGATCTTTATCAATCATTACATGTATTAAGCATCAACATAGTTGAAACTTAGTATTTTAAAAATATTTTAATAAATATTGGTTCCATTGTTTAAAAATGATATCCAGTGAAAATTTCATGGTTTGGAATCTGGATCAACAGTTAAAGGCAGGTTTCAGTTCCAACTCTGGACCACAAACCAGAGCACTGTATTTCATCTGGTAGTATTTTATCTGTTAGCAGGATATGATCCAGGAAAAACTATTTCACATTGCATTTGCTAACAGTGATGACAACACTGAGAGTAAAACATTCTATTAACCAGCATCCTTTGCAACAAGAAGGCAGACTTTGAAAACAATGAATTGGTTAAGATGCAAATGTTTAACCTACTTATTTAAAATTTTTTATTTTCTGACAGTTTTCTATTTAGGAAGAAGACAATTTCCTAAAACACAAAGCAAGGCATTTTTTAAAATCAAGACTTCAGCAAAGAACATTTCCATCTAAGTCTGAGCAAATTCATTTTTAGAACTTTCCCCAAATGCCCCAAAAGAAAACTTACTGCTATTACAATTCACCCATGCCTGAACATATTCAATTGAACCATCTATGTAATAGAAAAAGGCCAGGAGAGACAAATGAAATTCAGACTTTATCTCATTTTAGCTAATAAATACTTTTATCTTTGTCTGCTCATTTTAATCAATACTGGTTGATTTCAATTTAACAGCTCTTCTACTCAACATATGGTTTAGGTGGAAAAGGACAACAATAGGAAAGAGGAAGCTGCCAGGCATCAGGATAATGTGCAAATTGAACACAACTAACCCTGGTCTTGAATTTCTAACACTGTTGTATAGATCCAAATTTACAACTCATAAATTGTATTTGTTTCTACAAAGGAATAACCTGTAAGCCTTCTTTAAATGAAAAAATTTCATTACAATAAACCATTCATCTAAAAATTTCACATTTTTTTTTCTCTAGAACACACCCACTAAATAAGTTTCACTTCTAGTTGTTCCCTGGATAAATAAGAATTGCTATGAGAGACCAGGAGTATCAAGTTGAGAACCCGAATTCCATATGTGGGAGTTAATGAGCAATAAGTCGCACTCAGTTCTGTATCAGGATGTGCCAGCATTAAACAAAAATACAGCTTTTCAAGATGACTGCAAAGTTTCACATTGGAACCAATTTCATGGAGCTTAGACAGACACGTCATGCCCTAACTAGCAGAGCACATGCACTAGAGCAATGTCTTTTTCTAATTCTTTTTAATAAAATGTGGGTGACTTGCTTTATTTTTTATTTTTTTAGGTGCATATACATATATATGTATATGTGTATGTATATACTATACTCTATGTATACATATGTCAAAATATACTCCACACACATATATATACATAACCTATTCTATGCTTACCTATAGGCTCTCTCTCCTTATCCAGACCTTAAGCTCTGTAAGAGGGCAAATTATATGTCTCCTTGACCCTCCTAGCACCCAAGCAAGCTGCCACTGTATAATAGGGTCCTGTGGATGTACAGGAGTCAGTAAAAGTAGGATAGGAAGTAAGGAAACTACAAAATGTGGTTATAAGCTTTCACTCTGAAAGTTGCACTTACTTGGCCATTTAAATATGGTTCCACTATCGTAACCACTAGTAGTTTGCTAATGCTCCTCATCAAATCACAAAGAAATTTTTTAAACTTTCATAACCATGAAGGAATCTTGAATTAATGCTTCTTTCAGCAGAATTCAAGATAACCTGTCTTTATCAGATGTCTGAGCAGTTCTTCACCACCAGTAGACAGTCAGATAAGACACTTTTAGAAAGGTACTAGTTTATAAAAGGCTTACATAGCATCTTTAAAGATTTTTGTGTTTGATTCAATACCTTAAGCCAGAGATGCCTTCTTAATCCTTAAAAAGTCAACTTCTTATCCTAGAATTTTCCATGTTAACACAAATAGTTGCTAAAATTACCCCTGCCATCAATGTCATCAGTCTAATTCTCAGTGTGCAGGAGACGGTGGTATAAAATGAATAGTCTTTTCCCAGTTCCTAAGGCTCCTTAACCAATTGCATGCTGTGCTTTCCTTGATTTAGCATCTATTTTAGCCAAAACATCAGTGCAAACTTAGTAGTGTCTAGACAGCTCTGTATCTGCAGGTGTGTAAAGAAAATTCACTGTACTGAAATAATACTAAGGGAATAATTACTTAATGAGTTAACCACTTAAAATGTGGATCGTTTCTCGAATTGCAAAAGACTCATTCAAACTAGAATGGTGAGAGAGGGATTGTAATTTTAAAATCAGTCTTTTAAAAAACTTGCCTTTAAGACTAGTGAATGAGAACATATATCCGTAAATAAATACATGCATACATACATACATACTCAAATAAGCAAATGAAACACCAGCAATAACCTGTGTTCATTACAAGGTGGTAAGTTCTTGTTGAATTAAAATCAGACCCATCCACTTTCAAAACTACTTACTATTAAAACATCTGCTAAATCAGATTAAATAAAATCTGAATTTCAAACAATTTAATTTTAAAATAAATGTTACATGCAGATTTACCAGCAAAGGCCCACATTTTTCTATGAAATATCTGCAAAATTCCTCACAGATGTGAGTGAATAAAACATCTATCTAAAAATACATTACTGAGCAATGATAAAAATTGAGACAGCAAAAGAAATATCACAAACAAGCTTTCCTAACACTGTCTTGGCATACAAACAAGTGTATGTTGCAAATATGAGTATTTCATTTCCTGAGGTACCCATAATGCTGAGAAGTAGAGAGTGTTGTAAAGAAGTCCCTGAAATGAAAGTATTCAAGAAAGAAAGAGCTGTTAAACTCAGCAGCCTCGAATTGCTGGTCTAGAGCCAGCAAAGAGTTAAACACCTAGGCTAGCTTCATAATGAATGCTTAGTAAGTTTGGCCAAGGAATATCAAGTAGATACCAGGGCTGGAGCAACTGCTAAAGGGATGACCTCCTTGAATCTCATTTGCATAGCAATGAGATGTCACAAAGGCATTAAGTCTGAAACTGCAATGCTGTTTCTAAGCCATGCTTTATTTTGTTGTGACATTAAGCAAACTGCTTTTTAAAGTAAAAACAGAAATGATTCCAACAATACAAAGGGGGGGCATGGATGTGTTTTATAAAACAGACTGGAAAACAATTTGCAAAGAGCTACTGAGTCACTCTGAGAGCAAAATCAGCAGAAACAAACAATAAAATAACTTTCAAGGGTATTTCTAAAAGTGAGATGAGGTAAATAAGTTACTGGATTTTGTCAATTAGTATATGTCGTTTGAGCCAAGAATAATGCATGCTATTCATAACAGACAAACAAATATGTCAATAAAATGAGCCAAACTCTCTCAAAGTATCTGTTGCAGCCTTAGGCTGTTGTCTTTACTGATGCAAAAGGCTTTAATTACAGTTTGGGGTTTGTTTTTGTTTTGTCCTACGTATTTTATTTTAAGGAATTTGCTTGCAAGTATTATCATTAGTTGAAAATTAGGGAGAGAGGGGTTTTTTACTTCTCTGTTTAAGAACTTTTACCATATGAACTTCTTTCCAATCACTGGATTAAATTACAGACAAAACCAAGGTTGCAAAAAGAAAAAGTGAAAACAGCATTGCAAATCAAGCTTTTTGTAACAAGCAGTAACACTGAAAAGCTATTCAACAAAATCTGGAATACCCAAGCTTTACCTATATTTTTTAAAAAGAGAAAAATGTTTCCAAAATTCAAATGTCATAAGCTCATTTCTCTGAGTCTTATGCATCAAATTCAAACTTTAGATCTACTCACAGTGTAATTAAGCAGAAAAATAAAATTTCCTCCATAACACCTTCAACATGCAACTGAACCAGTGGAGGTTCACAGCAGCAATTACTAAGCAACATAAAGATATTTACTCATTTCTGTTATAGACAATCCAAAGGAAACTGAACTTTTAGCTGCCTATTATTCAAATTCCTGAACTACTTTTCCAAAGGCATAAAAATAAATCTCTTACCTTAGTGATTTTGATAGAACCTCAAATTATTCACCAGACATTATGAATCTACTTCAGGCAATGAAATTAATATTTCAGTAAGTCCTCTTCCATGAAACAGGAAGCCTTTTAGTAATGACCTTGGACCAGATAATAGGAAAGGCAGGGAAAGCAGGGTCCAAAGCCAGAGGGTAATTGTGATTCAAAGACTCTTTTATGCAAATAAGACCCCTAATCAAGCTAATGCAATTTTCTACATTTTATCTTCCATCTTTTTATTTACATTCAGCTGAGAAGCCAAAAAAAAAAAAAAAAATACACACAACAGATTCCTAATTTCTTGATTCAACCTCTCTTATGCAAAAAGAGCCATAGGGAACTGCATGATGGTCACCAGGAATCTAAAGCTCACTCCCAGGAGTCACAAGTCATGGACACAAAACAACTCTGAAGTCAGTTCCAGCAAGTGGTAAATTAGGCAGGCAGGGTGCAAAGATCCACATTTATTGGATACTACTTAACTTTTCAATTCCTTTTGTGTTGTCAGCTGGTCTGGAAAGGAAATGTCATTTCCATTTCCAAGAGAGGGCATCTGCACTGTTGACTTTCACAAGGCACTCAGTTGACTTTCTGCTGATGGGGGTGCACACAAATATCTTAGAAAACTGTTGTGTCCTGAACACAATATCCCTGAGTACGGAGCTTTGGCATGCAGAGCTTTGGCTTTGAACTGAAAAAAATCCAAAGGGCCTCAGAAGTAGGATCTTTCTGTCCTTCCCCCATCCTCCTTTCTCCTGCTTCCCTTTTGCCCCCAAAGCAGGAGATAAATACTAGAATTCTTCTTCTCCAAGGTGTCATAGAAACTAGAACTTCTATCCCCCAAAGCCAGTCATATAACCTGGAAATATTACTCTAGCTTTTACCCATTTTTTTTTAAATTTTTTATTTATTTTATTTTTTTTGGTCCAGGAGCTGACCATAAGGACACTTTCTGAACTACTTTCTCAGGTAACCAGTCATAAGACCCTCATTCCAGAGGGTTCCTGTCCCATATCCAGAAGAAAGAAATGTTACAAGGCAGGCCAAGAAGAATCTGGACAATCAGGGCTTACTGGATTTCCCTCTTCAGTCCATCCCCATGACATCATAGCCACTTCCCCCCACATCTTTCTTCATGCTGTCCATTCTTCATTGAACCTAAACATAAAATTAGACATGATTACCTGGGTATTTAGGTCTTTATTTCTGAAGGTTCCTGTACTTGTAAAACTTTGATTAAACAAGTTTTATGTTTTCTCTTGTGAAACCATTTTTGTCAGTTTTATTTCAGAGCCAGATACCCTAGGAAAACTAAGGAAACACTTCCACCCCTATTAATTAAGCCATATTTGCCATACACTAGCAAGTGTTTCAAAGAGTATTCTGTTCTACAGAAGGCAGATAGTTCTTCAGGACCACTTTGGCATGACAATTATGAGTCAGGCACAGGATGGCCAGAACTAGAACTGGCTACAAAATTAGATAAACTTGGGTTAGAATCCTGACTTTGAAACCTTTTCAGCAATGTCACCTTAGGCAAGTCACTTATCAGCTCTATGACTCAGTCTCTTCATCTGTAAAGCAGAGGCAAGAATGCTACCTGCTGGTAGAATTGTTGGGTAATAAATGAGAAAATACACAGAAGGTTCTCATCAATGTTACTTGTTATTAACAAACAAAAAAATAAAAAAGTGAAAAATTCTAAATGTAAAGTTCTAAACAAATACAAGTCACTGTTATTAATACTCTAAACAGTTATTTTAAATGGTCTCCTATCAAGTCAATGCTACCAGCTGGTCAGCAGGAAGTTTTGGAAGTGTCCTATTTCTTAGGATTCTTCACCCACATCCTCCTTTTTTTATCATCCTTCATTAATAGCATCCTTCCTCTGGTGAAACCGGGATGATAAAATAGACCCTAGTAATTAACCACAGGCATAGTATTTGTTCTTGTCACCTTTATGTCATTCAAGTAATCCATAGTAGCATGGTTCTAGGAAGGCTTCTCAAACCTGGATTGGGTCTCAAAGCTCCCAGATAAGCAAAGATGAAGTCGGGGTGAATCTAAGTCCCTTCCCCATCTCAAATTCCTTAGTCACCCCAAATAAATGTGTAATCTTAAGTTTTACAAAAGCCTGTAGTTACTATGGGAACAAAATTTTAAAATACTCCTTCCCAGTAAGTCCAATCAGATAGGTGCCTCTGATCTTCTATGTGGAAATTCCAAAAGTGTCTCTGAGAAGACATCTGGGGTAACTTTTAAGTAGGTCAAATTTTACTTAAAGGTTTAGGGAGTAGTTTGATAACTAAGTTAAATCATTGTTTCACACTTTATATGAACAAATTATGAAATATACTATAAAATTAGCATAAACTTCTTAAGAAAAATTCAGTCTTCAAAGAAATCTACGTAATGCTCATGGCCTACCCTCAAATTCTGAGAGGATGAGGCCATCCTCCTTTACTAGTAAGGGGAGTCCTGGTTGTCACCAAGAGCTTTAGTTTCAAATTTTGGCCCTGCCAATTAAAGTCCATGATGTTGGTCCATTCCTAACTATATCTTTGTCATCTGTGAAGTGATGATGTTTCTACCTTGCCAAATGTAAAGAACCTGATAGAGTAGATGCCTAAAAAATTCTTAGTTACTTTTTCTTCCTGAGCCCCCTTCTCCTTTCACTAATTGTTATCTCAAAGAAGGAGGATACTCAGAGTTCCACCAGCATGACATATGCCTTCTTTTGAGTACACTAAATTATTCCAGCATCTAAAAGCCCACATAACTATATCATTCATCCATTTGAAAAATATTCACTGAGCATCTACTTTGTGGCAGAAACGGTCTATGAAAGAAAGGGTTCAGGAGTCAAGAAAGGTTGTGCAAATACACCATTTAAGGTTATAGTTTTACAGACGCCACCAATGACTACAAAGCCTTCTCAGTTTGGGGAAGGACAGAAGTAATGCCAAAACATGTCGGAATTCTAGGTGATGGATGAGGTTTAATGGTCTCCACACTGTTCATTAGCAAAAGGGTCCCAATTTTCATCAGGGTTTTAAATAACAACTGAAAGTTATTAGTGAACCAAAGAAAAACATAGAAAGTCCCAGGCCTAAACAAAAGAGAAGACTGTCAGTAGAGTCATCAGAAGAAATTGCTGGAACCTGGTCACCAGTGTGCCATCTACACAGCCTACCCATTTATTCTCTTGCCAGTTGAGTAATAACATCGATCATACCATTTAATCCCAGCACTCACAGTCTACTCCAGCCTGCCTTAAAATCTGCATGGAAGCAAAGGATCAAAATGCCCATTCATCTAAAGAACTGTGAATTAACTCTCTGCCTTTTTAATTACTCTCAATTACTTTCCCACTATTTATAAGGATTCTTTTTTACATAACAAAATCCAACTCTAATCAATATATGCAGTATATCCCAGCTGATTAGTGTAATTCTTGCTTCACCGTGATGCTGGAGTTGTGCCAGCCTTACCTAGCACACAATTAAATGTCTGGTAATGCCTGCTGCTACCCAGCAGGCCTCATGAGTTAATAGGGAAAAAACAGGATTTACTTTTGCCTGGACCAGCTCCTATGTGCCCTCACTCTCTCTCTCATCTGCTTATAGACACGTACAAAGTGTGCCTAGAGAAATAAAGGCCTGAAACAGTCACATAAACCTAAAAGGCACAGGAGCATGAAAAACGGATCTCCAAAGCCTAACTCATCATGCTCTCATTTCAGTAAATCCTTCCAGAAATAAGATATCCCTCTTCCCACCTACAATTCCAGCACTGAACTATAAGCAAATTCTGAGCACAGGAAATACTCAGGGATCTAGACTCACCTAAATCCAATATTATAAATTATGTTCAATGTACCTTCAAGCCAATTTTCAATAAACACAAATCACTTAATAAGAAATTAAGAGCATTACATATTTCTCATGCTCCCATGGATTTGGTGTTAATGAGATTTTGTTTGTTAAGCTCACAAAATGACAAAATGTCTGAAAGATAGACACAGCCTTTTCCAATCTCCATTCATTCAAGAAATTATTATTGAATGTTTTGTGTAATATGACATTCCCAAGACACATATCTGTTCACAAGTTGATTTCACCAGCCTGGCTCTCAAATAATGTATGTAGCACAGTGTAATTGGAAGAAAAAGAGATCTGGAATTTTATAAGACCTGCATTTTGATATATTCTATTGCTAACTGCCAGGTAACGCCTGCATTCATTCATGCAGACACAAGCCTTACTCTATTACAGACACCATACGTCCAACCCTTAAGGGAAGATTCTCTTGCCCACATGGTCAGAACAGAGTAAGCAGCACTCCTGGAAACCTCTGTGTCTCAGGACACACTGCAATACCTCAAATCCTTATGAGATGTATTGACAGTAATCTAGTGTAAAATAGTCAGGGCATGTGATTACAAAATGATTTAATTTTTATTGGGATTTTGGGGGGTTATACATGACAGTAGAATTCACTTTAATATGATTATAGAACCATGGAATATATTGTGTTCTAATTCATACATTTTAGAATGTAAATTAAAAAGTTCCCAAAGATCCTTGTAATAATAGCAGTCTTATGTGCTCTATGCTTTCTTTATTGACACAGAAAGGGCTCAATGTTGAGCTAGTCTTCTTTCTACAAGCCCCTGTGAACATCAGATTCCATGAGAATGTATGATGAAATTATAATCCTTCCATCAGGACCTCCTTGAAACAAAGTGTTCTTGTAAGGTGACCAGACATAGGGGTGTATCCAACCTGCCTTCTTGAAGTCCTCCACACATGGCTTAGAAAGAACTTATAGGGAAGACTCACAGCTTTGACCAGTCACTCAAGAGCCTGAGTCTGTATGCCTGCAGGATCATTTCTTCAAATAGAAAACCTGCACTTAAAATATGCTATGCCCCACCAGAACCAGAATGATAATGAGGTTTTGATTCATAACTCAAAACAATAATTTTTAATATTTGGTCATCAATGTCCAATTATGAAAATCAATAATTGCTATTCAAGTTGACACAAATATGGTCATTCAATTTAAATACTAATTACTGGCAAGATCTAGTACTAACACAAGTAGGGGAACAAAGATTAATATGTTATCCCCTGAGTTCTGAGAGCAATGGCATACAGGGGTTAAGAGATACCAGGACAGATCATTTCATTACAAGGCATGTGGTAATAGTGCCATAATAACACACATTAAGAAGCATCTGTAATCTGAAAAGTCAAGATATACCCAGACTTGGAACTTTCTTAGTACTGATGTGATAGCATAGACAGAAAATACCACAGTATGACTTTTTCATGCACAAAATTAAAAATTAAAAATAAATCTGAAGCCTCAAACACTTCTGATCTTGAATATTTCAGAGAAGGGATACTCAACCTGTATTAAGTGTAGTGTGGACCTGAGTATAGAGATAGGAGAAAACAATATAGGAGATAAAGTCTAAGCAAGACCTCAGGATGGCATGGGACTCCAACCAGTGACCATAGGAGCTGGGGAGGCTGGGAGGCACACATGCCTTCACAAGCAACAGGAGAGCAGAAGGCAGAAGGGGGACTCCCAAGACTGGGAATGGAATTGATCTTATTTAGTTCCTTCACAGAAGAGCAGACAATGTCAGAGATATAATTCTGGATAGGGCTGCCCTGGCCTTACTGTCCAGAAATTCTTAACTTTAACACTTCCTCAACATCTCCATGAACAATGTGGGCATTTCTCTTTTCTGTAACTCCAAACCAGGTTCCGCCTTTAGTTTCCCCTCCAAAGTTTCTTCTCAAAGCTGTAATGATGAAGGTCAAACTCTTTCAGTTTTTCTGATAGTTGAAAGAAAATGTATTTCATATATATATATATATATATATGTATATATACACATATATATATATATACACATTCTTGCCTCTCTTTAAGAAGTCTGACATTCAAAAATGAAAACTTAAAAAAAATCAGATGAATTAAAGAGAAGCAAAGTATTCTTTACCTTTATAAAAGAAATTGCAGTATCTACTTAAATGAGTACTGAGCTTCTCCTAATTGAATGCATTTAAAATGTGATTTGCTTTGGAAACTGTGATTTACACTCAACATTTAAAAACATATCTATTGTATAAGAGCAATCTAGGCTTATTCACTCTGATTATTATCATAAGCACCAATAAGCTGTATAAAAGAGGAAAATCTCAAAATATCTGCATCTCCCTCTCTCTGTCTCCTTTTGGGGAGAAGGTACAATATGTTATTAATCCTACCTATTTAACAAAAATGGTGTAAATTAAACAGAATGTGAGCACTGCTGAATGCAACTTGGAATAAAGTGATGAATGCAAGTAATTACAGTATAAAATCCACAGTTCTAAAGTAAAAGAAGATTAATTATTAGATAATTTGAGGAGATCTAAGAAATTGATCTGGCAGTATAGGATGTTTTCATCTTACACTTCCCATTCAATTGTCTAGATCACCCAGTTTTCCTCATCATTGTAGTTGTTTCCTGAATATAAATGTAAGGCATTACTGTCCCATTATGAATCCAGAGACTTCCAAGCATATGATGTTACTTGGATTTCACCATCTTACTGACTCAGGTCACATATGCATTATGTCCTTTTCTATGCCTAAAAAGAAGATAAACATCAACCAACATACAAAGCTAACTTCTGAAGGATCAGGCACCATATTTGATTAATACATATCATGCAAAACTTAGTCCAAGGTAAAAAGAATGTTCTTAAAACACTTGCCAACAATGACCTGGAGGTGAAGAACCAGCACATGCCATGAGAAATACTAACAATATATTGTGTACTTATTTCAACCAGACTGTGAATGATCTGCTATGCCTACAGGACAGATGGAATGCTAGATTACTTTTAACAGCCCCTAGTTAGAGAGCATACCTATGAAGACAAGGAATTAAGAATTGTAAACTAGCTATTTGCATTAATACTAGCACAAGAGGCAGACCAAATTTAAATTGCAAACAGGTTGACAAATCTTCAAGGGTTCAGTGAATCATGTTTCTCTCTTCCTCCACTTGTTACCTACATTTCCAAGCTATCTCTTTACTAACTGCAGTACTTTCAAACATTTATAACCATCAAATGCAATTTGAAAAGAAATATATCCTATCAGGATATTTAAAAAGAAAAGAATTTCCAATCTCCTATGTGACTGGAAAGTTTTTCATACCAACAATCAGGAATAAAAAGCATTTTTACACAAAACCATCAACCATAAAACTAAAAAGGATGCAGAGAAATGTGAAATTAAATGTAAATTCTACCATCAAATAAATATAATATAAAGCTAGTAGTTATAAAAATGAAATTACTCTCACATATTACTTCTAAGCTGCTAGAGTAAAAATTCCACTATAATAGTTTTACTCTCCAATCCCTATTTTTTGGAGGTAATAAGCTTGCCTAAAACTTTCGTGATGCTTCTCAATGTCAGTAGATACCAGGCACCATGAGAGCAGTCATGAGAATAGACAAGGAGAAATAACAGCGTAATCAGTTGCAAAGTTACACACACACTTATGCCTGCATGGGTGTGTGCGCGCACACACACACACACACACTGCTAAAATCAAGAAGCACAAAATGGCAAATGGTCAAGTTCCAACAGCTAAAAAGATCCAAGACATTATGAGCTTTTAATGAGTGAAACATGCCATAAGAAAGAGACCTTCTGTCAATAAATCCCAATTCTTGTTCACTAATTAAACCATTTTATACGGTTCCTGAATATGTAGACACCAGACTTCAACATTTCTTAATTATATTCAATTCCAGGCATATTTTTCCATTTAATTGACATTCTGAAATGCCTTTACAGTCCTATCAGATAGGTACCAAATTCACAAGGGAGATTACCACACGCTTACAAATTCTGATTCATTTGATTGAAATTATTACTACGAAACATTTTTTTTCAAGTGTGGGAAAGACTCACATCCTATTCTACCCATAACACCAGCCACGTTAAAATCATCTGCATTTGGCGCCCTTTCATGTGTACATTTCTTTGCAGTGAGGCTCTCCACAACCAGGCTAATCTGAGGAAACCATAGCTACAAAATCCAGCCTGGCAAGGGACCATGCCCAATGAATCATCCAACTCACTTCTCAGCCTATCACAGGAGCCCCTGCCATCGTTTAGTCACCACTTGGAGACAGAGAATTTCAAACCTCAGTTAAAAATAGACTTCAGATGTCCAAAATATTAATCACATACTTAGAATTAAAAAAATCAACAAGATGTCACGTGTAATCGATGCTCTACATTTCCAAAAAGACTAAGCCACTTCTCCTACAAAGATATGGCTTCATTATGCTTTTAAAGAAAACACACATAAACACAGTGTATGTGACAGAAAAAAACTGACACACTGTCACTGAATTTAATACATATCATCTGGCATTTACAAATGTTAAGTCATGTTCAATGATATTTAGTAGTGTTAATAATTTAGGGATTATTTCAAATGTGAAACATTAATAGTTGCTTCACAGTGCTTACCTTTTAAACTTCTGTGGTATTGAAAATGCTATAATTTTTACCCAAATTTTGGGATTAATTTAGTTGAAGTTCTGAAGTTGTAATTAACCTTTCCCTTAGCCTTGCATCTCTGTGCCTCATTCAACAGGTGCACTTATCTCTGACATCTCAGAAAAGAAAAGGAAGAAAGAATAACAGAAACAGTATTTGCAACTCTTTTGCAAAGTACAAGTATCAACAAGTCATGGTGAACATCCAAGGTTAAAATTTTAGCCTTTTACCCATATTCTGAAAGCTAGTATTACCTGGTATGCCATTTACTTGAATTTTTTTTTCAGGTTAAAAAGAAGCAACAAACCTAAATGCTGAATTTTTAAAGGACAAGACACACTGGCGTTTTGTGTGCTCAAACTAACCCTAAGATTCTTAACTGAGCCTCAAATATAGGAAAGCCAGGAGATAAGCACACACCATGAGCACTTGCATGCAGGATTCCAGACACCTTCAAATAGCCTAAAAGTTCTCTTTGAACCTGAGGTGGCAGGATACAGCTAACCAAAGGATAACGGAAACAGGGTCCTGTATATATTCTGGAGTCTTTCCAAAAGATGGAAAAACATTCTAACAGCATATTTGGCCTGTTCCATGAATACATTCTCCCTAAAATAAGCCCTGTATTGACCCTAAAGAAAGAAAGGAATTAATTTGGTAGTGCTTTGTATATTCAGGCTAAACTAAGATTATTAAATTGAAGTATATTCAGTTTATACCCATAAGAATTTACTCCAGCAGATATTCAGCTCATTCCCACTATTCTAGGTCCCTGCTCAATGACATTCTTTTGTCAATTAGTAAATGCTACCATGTGTTGATTTCTAGTATGCATACGTAGGCATCTCCCATCTTCCCAACAGAATAGTAAGAGGACAGAAGCAATGTATATTATTATACTATTATTTGAATCCTGCCCATTGCCTTGGAAGAGAGGGGAAGTTTCAGTAAATATTGCTAAAAGAAATATGAAAGAGAGAAATTTTAAAAGAGAAAAGAAATAAAGAATAATAAAATGGAAAAAAATTAAAGTGAAGTATCTTTTAAGAAAGAAAAAAAAAGGAAATAGCTTTAAATTTCATGTGACTTTCCCAAATGAAAACAAAAAGATACATTTAAGACATACAAAAGCAAGATTTATATAAGCACATTTTTGTTATTTAATAGTCTATGATTCAGTCTTGAAACCCTGAAAGCTCAGAAAGCTGAAACACTAAATTGGCCTCAAGTACTCCTCTCAGGTCTCCTGTATGACTGACTTCTAGGTCCTGGCAAGACAACCGTCATGATGTACTGTCTGAGGAAGGACTATCTGGCAACCCTCTCCAAGCTCCTCCAAGATCTCTACATTCATATACATCAACTCAATGAAAAGGGTAACTCTTTGACTATATGGAGAGTTTGATCATGAAGTTCTGAAATCTGTTCTCAATTTTCTTTAACCGTCATCATGACGGTAAATCCATTTTCAAATTTGCATCCCTTCCACTTAGTAGGGGAAAAAAAGGCCTCAAACATAGAATAGACTAAAATTAAGATTGGCCTGGGAATGCCATTTCAATTCAGAATGACTAGAATGGGTCATTTGTCACTGTTATATGTTAATGACAGTGTTTTGGTAGACCCGAAACTGGCTTGAAGCCATAGACAAGCGTCAAATATGTTCTGGATAAATTCAATCTGCAGCATTAAGCTAATTTTTTAAAAGAAAGGCAAACTTATTATTCTTGGAAAGGAAGCAATGAAAAAAAACCAAGAGAATAAAAAGCTTATTAAATGAGAAGATACTTTTTAAAAATCAATAAATTTGAAAAGCCTGTAAAAGCAAATTGACCAAACTGCAGGAAAAATGTTTACTCTCAGAGCCTTCAAAGTGGATGCTGTGATGATTCTTAAGAGGTCAGGCTGTAAAACATATCCCTAGCCCCCCTCACAACTGGTAAAAAGATGCTGACAGTGACAAAGCCACCAAATAGAGATCAAAAGAGCATTGCCAAACATTTCATACAAAGCAATATATACCAAGGTTGTATTTGTTCCTTTAATGTTTTTAAGACATACCTACATATCTCTGGAAATCAAAGTTTGGCTTTTTATTTTTATTTTTTTCTGATACTAGGCATTAAACACAGTGGCACTCTACCACTGGACAACACTCCTAGCCCTTTTTATATTTTGTTTTGAGATAAGGTCTTGCTAAGTTGCCCAGGATGGACTTACACCTGTGATCCTCCCACCTCTGATTTACAGATGTGTGCCACCTCACTGCCATGCCTGGCACTGCTCTCTCAAGGAAGAAACTGGCAAAACACAAATCTTTCCCTCCAAGTCCGTTTCTTTCAGATTTTCTTTCTAACTTTGGTGTTTTCCACAATAAGTGGAAAGTTCTCCAATAGTTCTTCTAAAGCAATCAAAGGAATTTTGTTAGGATGGAGTGTTTCACCTGATCCTGTGAGATGCTTTACTGCTCAATGTTCCTGCAGAAGGCAGTGGGGTGGGGGTGCAGGGGACCTGGGAATGATACACAATGAGGGAACCCAAACATCCCCAATAGTATCCTTTTCCATTTTGCCTCAGAGAAAAATGCCAATCCACCAGTCAGCTGGACAGATGTTGGGTATGAAGGCTAACTATTCCCAACTCCACAAATGTTAAGGGTAAGATAAAGCCACTGTGATCATTTTTGTGATGTGAGTCATTAACATAACAACACAACCACTTTGGAGGGCACTCTTTGTACTAGTTGGTAGTGAATGAATACCCTCTCCTTAATGGTAATTGCCTTCTTCTTTCTGTTTGACATAACTCATCAACCAGATTAGAGCAGGTTTTTCTGCAGCATGAAAAGCAAGCAGAAAATCACATAACCTGATGCACCAAAATGTTCTTACTAGAGCAGCCAGATGAGCCCCTGCTTTACACAGAGTTGTGGACTAGCAAAACAATCATGTAATGTACAGGTCAGTGGGCACCCACTCTGTTTATTGCTTCTCATTTCATTTTTTTGTTTGTTTGTAGTTCAGCACAAGTGTAATTACTAGCTAACAGACAGAATCGGTCCTATTTAAAAATTGCCCAGAAAGATTGCCAGGAACCAAAATAAATAAAATTTGAAAGAAAGAAGGAAAAATAAAGAAACGTTTGAGAGTCAATCTCTGGTCAGCTAACACTGGCTGTTAGGTAAAGAGAGAGAGCCAGCCCAGCAGCTGACCAATTTCTGATCTCTAAGCCAGCTGCCTTTCATGTGGAGTTGTCTGTGTGCTTCGGATATGAAGACATTATAACTGGACAGTTCTGGGAACTTTCTCATCCCAGTGCAGTGTGCATAGAAACTGGCTCCAGCATCATCCATTGTCCAAGTTCCAAAACAGCAACAACAGGGATTCATGATTGAATATCAGCCATTCGGTTTAATTTAAAGAGACAACTTTTTCTCCTTCTAAAAATGTTTAAAAAAAAACTTTCCCCCACCACTCCATCCCTATTAGATAAAAAGAACATCAAAGAGTTGAAGTTATTATGCATATTTTTGTCTTTGTTTCCTGGCGCCCTTCTTTTCTTGGCTGTTCTTTATTCTCTCACTGTTCAACTGCTCCAATTTAGGAATTAAAAGAGAAAAAAGTAGAAGCAATTGGTTATGTGCGATTTCTAGAATTTTGCAGGATCTCAATTTTTTAATCTCCTCTCCCTTCTCTCTCCTCCATCCCCTCCCTTTCTTTCCTGATTAGATTCAAATCTCCATGTCACACTAGAATCTCAGTGAGCGTCCGGTAAGGTGAAGAGAAGTTCTGCCTGCCAGTGGAGACGAAATTTGGGCTCTCTTTGATCCACAGTGAGATGTGGGTATCTCGGTGCTCATTCCTAGATGGCGGGTTAGCCCTATTCACCGCCTGAATTTGCCTTCTAAATCAAAGCAAAGTCATCTGCAGTCTTTATGGAGGTTCTCAGCCTCTCTGCATTCATTTTAACTCGACCCGGGTGCAATCAGAGACTGTAATCCTAGCAACAAAGCCAGGAGCACAAATCCACCGAGATGAACTGGTTGGCCAGATCCCCCGCCCCCTTCCTCCCTACACCCAGACTAGTCTTTGAAAAGACAAGCGTCGGGGCCAGAAAATTAATATGTCCGAGGCGAGGAGAAAAGCGGCGGAATACAAGTGCCAGGAGTGATTCGGTTCTTGTTTTATGTACATCTTTTAAACATCAAGAACCAACAAATAGGAACCCAAACCAGTCAAGCCCCGGCTGAGAGCTTCGCCTGTAGCTAAACGCCTCGCAGACAGCTCGGTCCCCTCCCCTGGCGCGCTCTCCCCCATCTGGCTGGGGCCAGAGCGAGTGGGGGAGGTTAGCGCGGGTTTGTCTGACACTTGTAAATGGCAGTGGGATCCAACTTGGGAACAAACGCGCCGGAGTCTGGGGGCGGGGAAGAGGGAAGAGGAGAAACGACTCTTCAGTCATAAGCTCTGTCCCGCGTCCCTTCCTCAGGCAGCGACTACTGCAGGTTAGCGGTAACCCAAAGCGGAGTCCCAGTCTGCATGCGCGGGCGGCGATGAAATGAAGCTCCAGCCCAGAAGCAAGAGTCTGCCAGGCGCAGAGGGACCCCTACGCTGCGGTCCGCTGGCTCCTCTCCCTCGTGGGAGCCTCTCCTACTCCCCTATGGCGACCTTCCACTCTCCGCAGCCTCTTCATCTTCTCAAATCCATACAGAGAACACTCTTCCCCCAACCCCTTGTTTGCCCCCATTACCACACCATCACACCTCGCTGCAGCCTCAGGATACCACCGCCGGCATGCGCGCGAGGACACACACACACACACACACACACACACACACACACACACACTAGAAGCGGCCCCCTTTCGTTTACCGCAACCCAAGAGGTCCCTAAGCTCCCAGCCAAACTCCTACCGCCACCTTGTCCTTGCCCTAGGCGCGACCCCGCCTATTAAAGTGGGACGGCGAAAAGTGAAAAGTTGCTTTCTGTAAAGTCTAATCATCGCCAATGTCTCTCCATTTCAGAAATCATACACGACAAAAGTCAGAGAGGAGGGGGAAATACAGACCATAGCACTGCTAAAAATACCCGGGCTCTCCACCTCTCGCAAACCCGGGGGCCAGATGCACTTTAGCTCAGCGACCCCCACTGGCCGAATCCTCTCACTCATCAAGCGCCAAGAGAAAGCGGTCCAGGCCACCTCTGCTGTCTTCCCGCCCGCGTCGTTCAGATCTCCACACCAGTCTTGCACACACACTGGCCGCTGCGAGAGGGTATACTCAGCACCCAAAGAGGCCTGAGCGCCGAGCTGGTGCGCCTTCACGTTCCCACACCTACCCCAGGAGAGGGCTGCTCCGCATTCTCCCGAGTGGTCAGACCTGCACTATTCTCTTTCGGAAGACAAGCAGACATACCGCCCGCCCGCCAAAAAATCCTGCACTTTCCCAAAGCATTCCGTTTTCGCCTGTCAGGATAATAGAAACTGTCTTTCCTCCGGTCTACTCTGTAAAGGCTCTCTTCCCCAGTTCAAAGGCCGCTGCCATTCAGTACATCTCACCATGCCCACGACCTCTACAAACCAGACTCAGACTTGGGGAGCGGATCCCCCCCGCTGTCTGGTAACCCGCAACCCTTTCTGGTCAAAGTAAAGGCTGGGTTCTAATTTGCATGGTGCCTCCTCTACCAAGGATCCAACTTGCGCCTTCAGGTTCCCCTAAGTGCATCCACTGGCATCTTAACATCTCCACTGCGTCCGGCAAGCACCAGCTAAGGATGAACCTTGCCGCCTGCATTTTCTCATCCACCTGCAGGCGGGAGGCCGGGGCTGGAGGTACTGGCCAGAGATGGGTGCACAGATCTGGAAGCTCCCTCTCACCCTCTCCCTAAATTCTCATTCCCACACTTGGCCAACTCTCCTTGCCAACCTGCCGGATCCAGCCTCAGGGCCGAGCCTCTGGTTCCCTGCTTTAATCGGCGGTGACCGTGGCACTAGGCTGCCTAGGCTGGAACTTTACAAGGTGAAAAGTTTCCCCCACGCGCTCTGCCGGCTTTTACTTCCCCAGGTCCACCTCAGAGCCCATTTGCACCCAGCAGCTGGGGCTGTGCTCCAAAAGGAGCGCTCCAGCCAATGCACCAGGCAGTCAAATAAACACGCTAAAATCTCCACGCACCCTTGCCACCGCCAGCGATCCACCGCTCCACCGAGCGCTTTTTCCGTGGTCTTCCTCTCCGAGTGCTCTTGACTAGGGCGAGCTGGACACCCAACCGCTGCCACCGCAGTGCCCGCCGCGCGCTCGCGGGGACTGGGGCAGCGAGCAGAGGCGCTCGGCGCTCGGGACGCTGCCGCCACTGCCGCGGGTTTGCAGTCGGAGGAGGGAAGCCGGGAGGAGAACGGCAGCGGGAGGAGAGGGACTGGGGCTCGAGATCCCAATCCGCAGCCCAGATCACAGCGCAGCCTGCCGGGAGAGGCGCCGGCTCTCGTGTCTGCTCGGAGCTGCGGCTGCCGCCGCTACTGCTCTCTGCTTAGCTGCTCCGGGTTCCCCATCACAGCCCACGCCAACGCACCGCCAAGCCCCTCACTGGTCTTCCCCTCTCTCTTCTCGCTTGCTGCCTCCTCCTCCTCCCAAACCGCCAGCAAAAGGGGCGAGGGGGAGAGAAGCATCCGCGTCGGGGATGACTAGTGATCTCCGAGCGTGGCGCACGGAAGAGGGGGCGAGCGGGAGGGGGGCTGCGGGGGAGACGCGGCAAGCTGGAGGGCGCTCCCGGCGTCGGGCCTGGAAGCTGGACTAATTTTAGAGCTCCAGTCTTCCTCCACCCCTCTCTCCGTGCTCCGGGATAACACAAACGTGGTTTCCTGCCGCGAGAAGAGCTTGGTGCCAGCTTCAGAGAGCTCACACAGCTGGCAGGACTGACCCACACCACAGCCCTATATATAGATTGCACACGTTACTCTTCTAGGGC
Source organism: Glaucomys volans (assembly GCA_020662805.1). Lineage (NCBI taxonomy): Eukaryota > Metazoa > Chordata > Mammalia > Rodentia > Sciuridae > Glaucomys > Glaucomys volans. Next base: position 363,479 of record JAJEJO010000942.1, on the reverse strand, counting down.
AGAAGACAAGGAAACTGAGGCATAGCGAGGTTAAAATGGGTTTTCTCTGTCCCCAAAGCTAGTTTGTAGCGTGAAGATTAGACCATCAAAAATGCTGTTTCTCTTTACAGAACAGGGTTCCTACTACTTTTCCACATATTTTTAGGACCTGGGGGTCGTCCATTACCTTGTAGAGGAGGGCATTAAAACAAAGACATATCGGATTATGTTCTCCTTTGACCCCAAAGCATCTTAAACTTTATATATATATATATATATATATATATATATATATATATATATATATACATATATATACATACACACACACACACGTACGTTAATGGAGAGAAGAGACTGTGGAGATGTGGTGGGATGAGTGATTTGGGGCTTCATGACTTACAATTACAACTCTAAGACCTCGTGTTCCAGTAACTTCTGCCCCACTCACACTTCCTGACCGGTGCTCTTCCCATGCTGCTGTGGCGAACACACCCGTCCCGCACAAAGTGTATCCTCGCACTTTTGCTTTTCTTTCCCTTTTAGTAGAGAGGCGATTCTAACACCACCCACACACCCTCCTCACCCACCTCGCAACACACAACACACACACACCTCATATCAGTCTCTAATATGGGCCTGTAAACTCTTGAGTTGCATCTCTCAGTTTCTCCCCAAATCAATTGACTCCAGGGGCTCAGCAGGCCAGACTCAGAGATCTCTTTCTCAGAGGAAATCTTCTTCTTCTTCTCTCTCTCTTTTTTTTTTTTTTTTTTTTTTTTGAACCAGGAAACTCTCTTTGGGGAGGGAGGAGAGAGTTACTATTAAAGGACTCTGCTTAGTCACTAGATCAAGCCCTTTGAAGAGTCTACTGAGTTTACCTTTCTGGTCTTTCACCTCTGTTTTCTTAGTAGCTACACAAAGGCTCTCCAGTCTCCATGGGTAGGGAGTTCCCCTTGAAAGGATCCAGCAGCCTAGCTGACTTGACTGCCCCATAAAGCACATGGCATGCTTTGGTCCCTCTTCTCTGAGAGTTTAATGGGATTATTAAGGAATAGTGACAGCACTCCATACATCAGCTAAAAAGCATGATGTTACCAAGGGTTTCATTGTCAGAAGGCCAGAAGATGGGTCTGGACTGAAGAAAACCACCAGTAGGGTGAGGAAAATTTACCTGTACTCTAAAATGTCTTTTGACTAATTGTATTCTGATTTTATTATAATTCATCTGCTTTCTACGGCATTAAAAGTTTATTGCCATATAAATATGTCCCTGATATGGCATTTTCCTTGTGACCAACAAAACACAGTTAACTTTGCATCAAAGATTTTAATGAATCAATGTATTTCCCACCCAAGTGCTTTTGTGAAAGTGCTGGAATGAGTTGGCTCCTGAAATCAGGCACTTTGGGTAGAGTCAGCTGGTAGCTGTTTGGCCACTGGGTTGCTCATGGAAGGAGTGCTGGCAGTAAGACAGGGCTTCTTCCACCTTCTGCCTGGGAAGACTGCCAGGTGAGTGGAGGAGTGGCCACTGCTGCTGGTAAGGCTCCTGGGTTTCAGTTTCTCCAAATGTTCTTTTATGCCTCAGAGGCATCTTACCAATAAGTACAGAAATTTGTCTAAATTTCAACCTCCCTATCCCTAGGCAGCACATAGATAATAAAGTAAACAGTTTATACTCCCAGGGCAGAAATAAGCCATTACAGTGGGTAAGAGACTTCCTGCAAGGATTGTAAAGTGGTTTACCCCTCTGGTCATTTCAAATTTGCATAATACTTAATACTCATTGTGCTAATAAACCCCATAATATTAGAAAATTGTTTCATTTCTTTAAATGTAACCTACTATGTGCTAGTACTGTTGAAGGCACAGAGTTGATAAAACAGTGAGCTTTATGACAGCATAGAATCTATTTATCATATTCCATTTTTACCCCCAGCTCCCTTCACAAAGCCTGGCACGCTCAATATGTATTAGCAGATATTCAAAGAAAGAACAAATGAAAACCTGAGAATCTTCTATTAGACAGAATGAGTAAGGTAGATAGGACATTGAAGTCTTCACTGGAAAGGAAGCCAAAAAATAAAACACCTGAAAACTATAATAAAATCATGTTACTTGCTGTATCACACCTCCTGTGCTTCACTTCAAATCCTCTGGGCCTTTTCTGTACCTTTTAGTCATTGCAGAGGAAAACAGTTCTCTGCCAGCTCTGACCAGCTTCACATAGGTACAATCTGACTGTGCTTTGCCCTGGGCCACTTTGGCAGCTCACTCCCCACCCAAGGGATTCTTAGTTGAAATTTCACTGTAAACTGAAACCTAAAGGTATGAGAGATTAGACACTTTGTGGTAAATCTTTGAAAAATGGCAGATGGGAACCTATGCATAAATGCTCCCCTCTCCATCCCCAAGTGAAGGATCCTGACCTGTGACATACATCTTACAGATGGTCTTGCTGAATGAAGTAGCCATTCTCTTGAAGCAGTGGCCAGTTGCATGGCACATCCTGTCCTGGTTCTCCATCCTTCCCTGGTTCTCTTCCTCTGTCCTTATATGCTCCCTGAGATGTCACTCCCCAGCAAAATATTTTCAGTAAATTCTCATTCTGCTTTCTGGCAATACCAGGCTAAAACACCTACCATCAATCCTGAATATTTACATTAACCAGTAGTCAAATGATATTTCAAAATATCCTATGAGGATAATATATATAGATAGATAGATTACATTATTAATTATATATACATACATATATCTCATCACAGAGAATATACATGTGCTCCTTTGTGTGTGCTCATATGTGTTTATTATATATATATTATATATATATATACACACACACACACACACACAGATCTGTTCATATTAATCCCATTCAGTTTATCTCTGTGTTCATAGGATTGATGATCAGGAGGAACTTGCCTAGTGACATTTGAGGCAATATCTACCTTATTGTTAACTTTCCATAAATATTCACAGATGATTCCCTTGAAGGAAGAATTCGTTACAATAACAGGCTATTTAGGAAAGTGATAGAATCTCCTTCCCTGGAAGTATTCAGTCAAAGATAGATGAATCTGGTACTACAATCTCTTTTGGAATAGGTAAGGTCAAGTTAAATTATGACAGGACTCTGTTTATATTTGTGGTTTAGCAAACAGGCTCTGGAAGGAGGCAGACTGAGGTAGAACCTCCATGTTCTACTTTAAAATGATATTACCTTAGATAAATGCTCTTATTTGCCTAGCTCTTAGTTCCTTTATATGTATTATAAGATCTAGAAGGGCATCTATCTGATAGATTATTTTAGGAATAAATGAAATAGTTTGTAGAGCTTGTGTTTAATATATAGTTAACTTTAAAATATTTTAACTATTACTATTTTTGGAGATCAATCATTAAGCAAGTATTTTATATCTTCTGAGTTTAAAATCATTGCTGTGCACTAGAACAAAATTCAGACTCCACTAATATTCTCTCCTTGCTAAAATTCTATGATTCTAACTCCAGATATGGAATGACATCTTATCCATTAGAGGTTGCAAGTCAAACTTTTATTCAAATATAACAAAATGATGTTGTTCCAGATATGCACTATTATTAAATCATAGCATTTAGATAAAGGGACCAATTGTGGATGGGAACAATCATTTGTTCCTTTTTGCTCTTCATTTATAAATGAACTTCCTTAAATTTCAAATTCACTATTGCAAAATTATGTTTCATAATTAGAAATGTAACACATAATAAACAATATGCAACTATAACATTAACCCAGAAGTTTTTATAGAAAAGTTTTCCCACTTGGCTCTATGAATTATAAATCCAAATAATTGTAGGATATAGAAGAAACATTGGATATGCTCTATCTCAGGGCTTCTTCATGTTTTTTGGGTCACAAATGCCTTTGATTTAGCTTATAGAACTTTTAAATTTATTTTTATTGATGCATTATTTTATACATAATAGTGGGATTCATTATGCCATATTTGAATATGCACATAGCATGGTTTGGTTGATCTCATCTCCCTTTCCCTCTACTCCTCCCTCATCCTTATATACTTGCTCTACTGATTTTCCTTCTATTATCATTATCACTATTTTAATAAGTACATTATAATTTCATGTATAATTGGGATTCATCGCAGTATTCATCCTGTAGTGAATTTGAAATTCACTACATGGACATAGCATAACTTGGTAGATCTCATTCCCCAGTACTTTTCCTGAATGACTACATACTTGCATACACATAAATATTTGCATTCTATTTAAGTAGTTTTATTGTCCCTCCAAAGTCTTTCCACAGAGTCCAAGTTAAGGAAAATTTTGTGTAGGAGGAAATTCTGACAGAACCCACAATCTCTTTCTGCAACTTTTCTTTTACGGTGCTAGCACTGCTTTCTCAAATACACTGTTTGAACAGATTATCTAGTACTGTGGGGTTGGAGGCACAAACTGAACTTGAAATAAGCTTAGATAATTCTCTTAAGCACTGACTCTTAAAATGAATATGTGTAACTCAGATCACCTGTATTGAGGACCCATCATACAACTGGAAGTTCTCTAAATTAACTTCCACTTAAGACTAGAAGATTTATTAAAGGGTAAGTAAAGTGCTAACTTAGAGTTTATAATAAAACTCAAGAGTAACTGCAGGATTTTTTAAAATGTAAACCAAAAAAGATATTGTTATAGAGAAATAATTTGTCACTGATTTTTTTTTTTTTTTTTTTTTTTTTAGATTTGCAAGTAGGTAGTTGGTATGGTTAATCTGAGTTGTCAACTTGATTGGATTAAGGGATGCCTATGACTAAGAGACTTCTGGGTATCTCCATGAGTGTTTCTAGGAATAGGTGGCATGTAAGACAGCTAACTGAAGCAGAGACCCACCCTTAGTGTGGGCAGCATAGTCCAATAGAATGGAGGTCTGAATGGAACAAGGAAGTTCAAAGAACAAGGAAGCAGCAGCAGATGCAAGCTCAATTCTTCTTTATTGGGGTTCTTAAATTGCTGCTGCAATTGTCTGAGGACATCAGACTCCAGTTCCTTCACTCTTCCAAAGTGTACTCTACCCAGTGACTCTCTAGGAATTTTCCAGGCATTTGGTCACATCTTTGACCCCTCTTGTTATGAGGCTTCAGCTGCTTGGACTGAGCAGCTACCAGTCCCTCCAGCTCTCCAGTCTGAAGACGGCCTTTGTGGGACTACATAGGTTCTAGTTCTGTAAGCCAATCTAATAATTCCCTCTTTTTGTAAATATACACACACACCCTGTTGGCTCTGTTCCCCTAGAGAACAGTGACCAATACAGTAATAGTACTAACATACAGACTGCCTTTTTAAATTCTCAGCAGAAAACACTGTCACCCAGCCTACATGTTGTGGGACCCTCTTCTCCCATCTCACACTTAGTGTGCCACTCATTTTACTTGCACTTGTCCTTCTTTGCCAATTAATTCTCCAATTAACTATAGCAATCCCTCTTATTTTGAAACAGCAACCAAATCAAACTTAAAATACTCCGAACAACTTGGTTTTAACCAGGTAAATTTCTTACTATCTTTATCCTATGGGATATTCCTTTTAATATCCCCATGTTTGACTTCTTCCTTCCTTTTCTTTGGCTAGTAAATGTAAACTTATCAACGTAATTTCCGACCTTTATTTTAAACACATCTACAATTCTGGTCCTTCTTTCGTTCATCCATCCATTCATTCATTCACCCACCACTTATTCCACATTATTTTTGAACAGTTATGTACTTGGATATCTGCTTGAGTGCTGGCGATATAATAGGAAAAACAGATGAGATATGTGTCTTTTTGGATCTAGGCCAGTGTAGAACCCACCTTTTATCAAGAAGATATTAAACGTGAAACAGTGCGCAGTACTACAAATAGGTTCTTTTACCTGCTTGTTTGGTTCCCATCACCACTGTCACCCCAGTGGTGGGGACATTTCATTCCTTTCCTCTCTGTTTTATTTATGAGCTGAAGTTCAACACTAACCATGACCGATAAGAATAAAGTATATTAAGGGCTGTTCATGCTATATGTTTTCACATAATATTGCAATCAACAGGACAAATGTTATCTGGTACTACAATATAAATAGCTTAATTTCCACTTCATTATCTTCAACAAACATTTTATGTACCTTCTTGACCTCTAATTAAACCTATTTTTCCTCAAATATCTTAAGGATGAAATTTTTGTGTTTTCATTCCAAATCAACCTTGAAACTTATTTGTAAGTTGTGGGTTCTGACTGTCTGTTCCTATATACAATACATAAGTTGTATTACAAATGAAATATTCTTGAAATGTGGGGTAGTCTACTTAGATCCCCATTTATAGCTTCTTTCTGTGGGGAAAGCATTTATTTAAGTTTCAAACAACCAGCTTATAGACTTTGCAACCAGCTTATAAACTTATAGAGTTGTTTGAAAATTAAGCTTTTTTTTAAACTAATGAACAGGAGAGTTGCCATGTAATTTGAAAGTGAGACAGTAATTAATTAGAGGTTCCATATAATCTTAAAGTTAGATTATATCTCTCACTGTCTTTTGGTGCTCTGACTTCAGTCCCTAGTTACTTCACTAGTGTACCTACTAAAATATTCTAGGTAAAGAAAGAAGATTTGACTACTCTTTAAAAGGAAGAAATACTTATTTTCTACCTCATTCATTGACTAAAGCAGAAACTATAAAGAAATACATCTAAAACAGGGATCTCCAAAACCAGAGAATAAAAAAGCCTTTCCAAATTGTTGGTGAACAAATTAGAACAATTGATTTTTTAAAATCTGATTTTAATTGAATAAGCAAAGTGTTATTAAAAATAAACATTCTCATATCACCGCAGGGAACAGACATCCTTTGCATTTTGAATTAACAAAAAGGGCTATTTATACTTAATTTTAGAGTTTTTTTGGCTAAACAAATTAAGATCCATTTCATTTTGCCAGGCCAAATGTTAGCCCATAAATGTCAATGTAATTTTTCAAAAGTGAACTTCATCAAACTATTTGCATAAGGAAAATGTCACTGTGAGCAAGTACCTTGCTGCCTGTGGCTGGGTTGCCAATAAAACAACAAAGCAAAACAATAACAAGCAAACCCGTCCCTCACAAGAAAACCCACAAAGCACTAGAAAAACATTACCTATTTTCATATCTGTTAACCTGCAAGAAACCAGTTACCAAATACAGGTGAGTTTTTGCAAGGTGAAAAAAACCACTGATTTGGAGGAAGTAGCAGGTTCAGAAAAAGAGTTGATAATAGGATTCAGTTCTTTTTTTTTTTTTTTTCCATTTCAAAATCTACCAGTCCAAATTCAAACCAGATTTGTGCTAATTAAAGGTTATTTTTCCTTTGGCACTGATTTAGGAGTCGATTTGATCCAAGCTACTGCTCTCAGTACATTTTCCACTGGGGGGTCATTATGCAGTATTTATTAAGCATTGACATCAATTCATTCATACACTGCAACCCATAATGTGCAGAGTGGCCAGGGTTGGACAGTTTTGTGCTATAAATTGTTCTTGACATCAGGAAGTTCTGGACTAAGTAACAGAACTCTTATCAAGGTCATTAAGCCTTGCAACCTTAGCACCTTTACTTTCAGTTCTTTTCTACTCCACACCCCCACCACAGCCCAGGATTTTACTAATGATCACCAGTCTGGGTGGAGATTTTGTGTCCCATTTTATTTCTGTGATATCACTCTACATACTGTCTCCTCCTCCTCTTCATTTGTGTTTGTGTCTGTCTCTCCACCAGGCTGGTAAAATGGCCTTTTATCTCTGAATCATGAAGGTGAGCATCACATGGCGGGTCTACATAAAATGTTTGCTTCTTGATTGAATAAATACAACCCAACCTTATTTGTTCAGGTTTTCAAGAGATGGGAAAGAATGATCTTACCATAGGAAGTCTTATATGTTTCAAGTTTCCTAAGGTAGAGACCTAAATCTGTGGTTCTCAAAATGTGGACCCTAAACTAGTAAGTAGCATCTTCATCAAATGGGAATTTGTTAAAAATGCAAATCCCCAAGCCCTAGGCCAGACCTAGTAAGTCAGCTAGAGGGTGCAGTCCAGCAATTTGCATTCAACAATTCCTATTCTGATACTTGTTAAAATATTAGAGCCACCCACCTAGATCTTCCTTCTGCAAATCCAGTTGGACTTATCTGCTATCCTCAAGCATGGAAGTGCTGCACTTCTTTTAACTCAATCTTGAAATCTATGCAGAGAAAGTAGTCAGCTTGACTAATTTGGCAAAAACTCCAAATTATCCTCACTGCTTCTTCATGGGGAGGTGTTTGGGCTTGAATTGCCAAGTAATTGCTTCAATTAGTCAATTCATTTTGCTTAGGTAGGCACAGCTGCAGGTAAAAGCATCCACAGTATCCTAAAGTGTTCCAGCCTCTTCTCCTCAGGCCAAAGCCAACTGGAGACCTGTTGAGGGGAAATTAACCACTTAACCAGAGAACAGTGAGTATCTGCATATACTCAGCCTGGTTGACAGGTTTCTTTATTCTCACCCTGGTTTACGTGATTTTATGCTAAGATATGGTCCATGAATGATACAAAGGAGCTATTTCTGATGCAGTGTAAAGTACACTTCGGGAGCATCCCTTCATTTTAGAATCATAAAAGAGAAAGTTGACTGACTATGGAAATTTCTGCTGCCTATTGTCTCAGCGGTTTGATTTTCCTGCTAAGAGCAGTTTTGCATAAATGTGACCTGGGAATAAAGTTTGTGTACCTTATAAATATTGCCTACATAGTCTCAGAGACACACTTTATTTTTGAAACCTTGAGATGGGAATTCGGAGGCCAGTAATTATAAGCAATCCTTGTGGATATTAAGAAGTAATCAGATTACTTACAAGGATTAGGCACCTTGAAAAATGAAAGAATGCTTAAGGGTTTACATGGAAAGTATTTTCATTTTCTTCAAGTTGCACCTAAAATCAGTAACAGTTTTTAAAGTCATTCATTAAGTATTACTTACCATGAGATACTTGAAACCTCATGTCAATAACTCATATTTGCCTTTAAGACAAAACTCTTGTTTAATAGAGCTTTTTAGCTTTCAGAGTTGGAGGGCTTAGGTGAAGGAATGTCTGAAGAAAATTTCATTTCTCAGTACATATTTCTGAGCTTGTTTGGGAGTGACAGTACGGCATTACAAGGTATTGAAGCGACACTCCTGGAAGCTAGCAGATAGGCCAGTGCAGTGTGGAAATCTCCTGCAAATCTGTCAAGCATCCTCCAGGTCCTGAAGGTAGCACAGTGTTTTCATTAGTCATCAAGGTCCCTGAAGTTGGTTCTCTTTTGGTATTGAGAAATAATACTTAGAAATCATGCCACACTTTATATTTTGGTCAGAGGCTTGTGCCCAACAAAACATTTGTGAATATGTATACTGAAGTCCATTATGGTTAGGATATTTGGAAGTTATAGAAGATTTAGGAAAAAATACATTTTAGTTACTATAAATCTGGATATTATTTATGATAGTGAGGTGTTTTTTGTTTTGTTTTGGGTTTTTTTTTTTTTTAAATTCTGATAACTTGGGTGTTTTAGTCAGCTTTTTTCACTTCTGTGACTCAAAGGACCCAACCAGAACAATTGTAGGGGAGGAAAAGTTTGTTAGAGGGCTCAAGGTTTCAGAGGTCGTCGTCCATAAAAGGCTGCTGGCTCCATTCCTTGGGGCTCGAGGTAAGGCAGAACATCATGGCAGAAGAGTGTGGCAGAGGGAATCAGCTCATAGTGATCAGGAAGCAGAGAGAGAGAGAGAGGTTGCCACTTGCCAGATACAAATATATGCCCCAAACCATGCCCCAGTTCCTACCTCCTCCAGTCACACCCTACCACTTCAGTCACCACTCAATTAATCCCAATCAGTGGATTAATTCACTGACTGGGTTAAGATCTTACAACCCAATCATTTCTCCTCTGAACCTTCTTTCATTGTCTCACATGTGAGCTTTTGGGGGATACCACTAATCCACTCAATGAGTCATGGTAGAAAATGACCATCACTACTTTTATTCATTTACAGGGTCATTTGTTCACTTGCACAGCATGAATGCATTATATAAACCCTCCTGAATGTTTATTATGTTCCTGAGCAGAGGCTGAGAGGTGGATGTGAAGGAGCTTGCTTTCTACTCTAGTTGTACTTACTTGAATTGCTGTATTCTGCAAAACCCATCAACAGTAATTTTAATTAGGTATAATACCTGATTCCTTTCCAGAGTAGCTATACCCCTTTCAGGTTATCTTTAAATCCCTACCTGTTTTTATTGTAAAGAAAAGGAAGCCATTTTTTTTAAGTGAACAACTATTTGAAAAACATTTCCAGAGCTGTTTCAAGGATCTTATCTGCCTATGCTCCACATGGTGTAGAGGCTTCAATCTGGTTCCTGAACACTCCCCAGGGGATTGTTCTCAATAATAATTTCTTATGAAGCAACTGGATTCCTCTGAGAAATAGGAACAGCTGCTGGTTGAAGATTGCTCAGCACAAATCATTCTCGTACCCTAAATGGATTAGAAACAGTCCTTCTGAGGTTGGATTTAAACGGATTATTTATTTATTTATTTATTTAGGTGGTATTATTTATTTTTTTGGCAGGAAAAAGACAGCTTCTCCCTTGTCTCCATTTTGACATGCCATACAGTTGGTCTGAAAAAGAGTATTTTCCTTACCATTGATTAATTTTAAAGGAACAATCACCTTTCACCTGAATGATACTTCCATCCTACATATAAAATGTTTATCATAGTGGTTTTGTACTAACAAGGGTTAGTAAAAAGTATTCTTCTCTAATTTTTCCTTTTTTGTAGTGGCAATACCTAACTTGCCATGGTATTTTTGGTGGTACTCAATTACGTCCCAGGTGAAGTCACTGAGAAACTCCATTAGCCATAACCTGGCAGTAAAATCTACCACTCAAACATCCATAGCTCTTGAATTGAGCCAAGTGAAATCTTGGCCAGGACCTTTGAACCAGCCCATCCAGGCTGGTGTGACACTGGATTGTCACTTAACAGGCTGTCTTCCTGCATTGCTAATCTCTGCTCTGCTCCAGAAACACAAAGGACCCTCCCAACAGAAAATGGTAAGGAATAAGGAGAGGGGGAATAGAATGGACTTCTTACAGTTTCAAGGTATGATTGTTAGATCTCTTTTGTTTCTGTTCTAAACAAATAATTTCATATATATGTATGTGTGTGAATGTGTGTGTGTGTGTGTGTGTGTGTGTATGCCATCTAACTAGCTTACCCTAAAATACTTAGTTGCCTATATCATTCAAACAATAGTTCTTCTCTACTGTATAGTGTTGGTCATGGTGGCAACTGGCTATGATCCTTTCTCTAAATGTTAAAAAAATAAGTTATAGAAATAATTTAGTTATAGAAGTAAGTGTTGCATTCCTACCAAAGACCAGTAATCAGAAAGAACATTATCTGATGGCCTAGAGAGTGAGGTACATAATGAGAGATTATTGTATGCTGCAATAGAAAACATCATTGGAAAGGTACAAGTTGGGCTAAATCTTAAAGAAGTGGAGGTGATTCAGATGGTTGGGAAGAATGAATTGACAATTTCAAATGACACATACACAGGGAGAGATATGGAGGTCAGAAATGCTTAAGATCCATTCAAGGAACAGAGAGTACTGGGATAAAGCTTTTCTGTGGTGGTATAGTGGTAAAGAATAATGTGAAGGTCAGACTTTACAGGGTAAGAAAGACTTAGGAGGAGAGTTTGAACATCATCTCAAGGCAGTTGAGAGACTTTTCAGTTGAAAAGCCACAAGACAAGAGCAGTGTTTTAGAGAACTAATGGGGGTGATGTGATCTGCTTTGAAAAGGGAAGAGCCTGGAGATAAACTAGTAAGAGCAACATGCACAATGGCTTTGGGTAGGATTTGAGGGTGCATGGACCTGGGTTCCAGACTCTACCCCTCCACTTCCTCACCTGTGCAAAACACTTAACACTTCCAAGTTTCAGAACTGAGTGATAGTACTTATCATCTTCACACAGTCAGTAAAGACCACTTAAAACCTGTTTTATTTGCACTTTTCTAAGTAGTGGTGATAGAAGGCAAGCAATGTGAACAAAGACCTTACCCGCAATTGCAATTCCTTCTGAAGTATAGGAAAATGGGTAGAATTGAATCAGCAATGGTGTAATACAGTACAATTATGATGTGCATACAGTGCCTGGTACATAGTAGTTGCTCAATAGAGAGTAGAAAGTACACTAGTAATTGTTAAGCATGTAGAGAAATTGCAATAATGTACCTTTAATTGACATAGCAAAAGATAGGTATATGTTTCAGCATATAGACCTCAAGAAAGTCTCTGTTCTTTTCTTCCAATTTGCCTGGGCTTCAATAGCTCGACCTTTTCAGGGTCTGCATGATATCATCATTCTTGTCATGGGCCCATTGAGGTAGACTCCTTTTATCCAAACAAGTTTCCCCTTTCTCAGATAGGTGGGCATGGCAGTCTCTGCCATAGTCTACTCCTCAGTCAGAAGCAAAAGCCTTTCCTCCTAAAACCCACCACCTGCTTTTCATCCAAAAAGACAATGAGCACTTGACTTAGCTCCCAAACATCTAAGTGTTCAGATTAGCTCTGCTGAAGCAAAATGTTTCTCTGAAGGATTTGTTCATGATGTGAACACCTAAAATTTTTATCACAAGAGATCTGACTAAAAGAACAAATGATGTTTGTATCTTGAATGATCTCCAAAGCAATATCAAGCAAAGCACTGAAGCACATTTTATTTTTATTATGCATTAGCAACTGTATAATTTGACTCTGCCACCAGTTACTTATTCAACAGTATTTATTAACTATCAATTACATGCAAAATGTTGTGCTAGATGTTAAGGTTCAAAGTCTGAAACTAGTATCCATGCTTCTTAGTCGTTTGACTCAAAGGAAATATCACTAAACAGGGAGACAAAACAGGGTTCTAGTCCTGGATGTGACATGTGATCCTGAACGATGCATTTAAATTCACTATCAAATCAGAACAATACAAGAGCAGCTAAAATGTATTGTTACTATAAGCTTGGCAATGTCTTAAGTGTTTTACATGCATAATTTATTCGCTTAGCAACTCAATAAAGTTCATATTGTCATTATTCCTTTTTTATACATGAGACTTGAAATTCCATCTTTTGCCCCACCGCTAGTGGAAAACCAAATTTGAAACTATATCTCTTAATCCAGAGTCTGCAACATTCACCTCGATTCCCCTGGGGTTATTATAAACATCTTACTAGTTAGTATACATGTATAAATGCATTTCAAGCTTGTAACAAATATAGAGGGTCCTCTTTTTCAATTGTAAAAGCTTTGAAATAAAGGGTTGTATCTGACTGTTGTTTATATTTTATTCATGTGGGTAATCATGCAGTGTTTCTTGGACAAAATATTTGTATGCTTGTGCTACCTTATTTCCAGTCCCAGTGTCATATCTAATTAATCTCCATGTCCACTGAACTGCACAAAATGTTGCCATTTATAGGATGGGGATCCGACATTATTTATGTATTTAAATGAAACATTCCTGCCTTTAAAATTCTGTCCTAAATTACTTTGCAAATTTGAGTATATATATATATATATTCATATATATATATGCAGTGGCCATATATATATTCATATATATATATGCAGTGGCCATCATGCATTCTTGTTATTGACTCTTATATATATATATATATATTCATATATATATATGAGTAAACATTCATACTAAGGAATTTCTACCCTGTGAAGATGAGAATCCACCTTACAATACTGTCCTATGACTTAAATAGGAAGAGAGAACAAAAATGCCTTGGGAGTGCACTTCAGGGGGAATAAGTAAAGAAAGGCATCCTGGAGTGATTAGTTTTAGAATTTTGAAGGAAAGGAAGGCAGATGCCTGTGACTGTCCTACTAGGATATGATCCACCAACTCCATGCCTCTCATTTTCTTCTCTTATATCTCTTGGTTTCCCTAACATTGGAAGATCAACAACACAGTATTTATTTTTAAATAACATTTATGGGTTTAAAAAAAATCTCATTTTAATTTAAATGACCACGAAATTGTAGACAATGAATTGAATCAGACACCTCTTTGCACGGCGGCATCAGATCCAATTGTACATTTTCCAGGGGCTGCCGGGCACCAGCTCCATGAACTCATTCAAGCCCAACCTGACATTACCTTGCTTCACGCCAAGGGGAAGGGACTTCACCTTGTATGTGTGGCCCAGAAATGAAGGAGAATTAGTGCCCTGTGGAGTTCATCGTTTTACAACAGGAGATGGTTACATGTGGATATTCTCTTCCTTCTCATGGGCGATCTTCTGGTTCTGATCATATAGCTTCCTGGGCAGTCTTGGAGTGGCCATCATGCATTCTTGTTATTGACTCTTTTTCCTTCCCTATCATTTTGCCCTTGCCCTCCCCCCATCTCCTGCTTCCTTGAACTGTGTTTCCAGTAAATTAATAACATACTCATGCCCTAACATAGGTTCTTTTTTGGGGGGATCCAGGTTAAGTAAACTTTGAGAATGGAAGTCAACATCATTACAAGAAATACTCTTAAAATGAAGCTCTGTTTTTATTCTTGGATGTCCAGTATAACGAGAAGAAAGTGAAGGTATCAGTCTATTGGGCTACCTCCCCTAAAGGCATGAAAATCATCTTCCTGAGGAACATTTCATGAAAATGATCTGAGTTAATACCTACAACATTAAGGATGAACAAGAGGCAGGTCATCTATTCTCTGTGATCTAATTTTATGTAATGTATATATTATGTATATACAAGAGAAACAGTAAAGAAGAACACTAAATTTTTAACTGTGGTTCTCTCTCAGTGGTAGTGTTATGAATGGTCTTTATATTCTTCTTTGTGGACTTTCTGTAATTTCCTCAAATGTCTATGGCCATACTTTACTTTTAAAAATTGGGAAAAAAAATCTAGCTATTAGAAATGAACCTAGAGTCATCTGTCTCTTCTTTTAAGTTTCTTTCTGCCATAAGAGCAAATATAGGTTTCTGCCTGATGGAACATAGGGTCATCCAGATCCTCGTCTTTTCCACAGATCAAGGGTTGGTATGCTTTCAGCTGCAATTCAATTACCAACAGAAACCCAGAGATGGCTTCACACTTCAGATCTTTGGGAGCTGCCATCGTGAGGCTGAATGCACATTAATGCAATAACGATGGGGAAGAGGACTGCGTGAGTACCGATAGCGTAAAGGTATTGTCAGAGTACAGAGGCGGATACCATCTCAAAGTCTGGATTTCATCCACCTGATTGCCCTTGACATCACCATCAGTTTGTGATGACTTATGATAAGGAGAAATAAGTACAGAGACTTTTCTGGTACCCCTTAGCATCAGGAATGCTTTACACATGGGTAAATTATGCAGGTGCCCCTGGAAGGTAGTGAGAAGATTGTGCCTAATCCCAAAGTAGGTAACAGATGCCTG
Source organism: Glaucomys volans (assembly GCA_020662805.1). Taxonomy (NCBI): domain Eukaryota; kingdom Metazoa; phylum Chordata; class Mammalia; order Rodentia; family Sciuridae; genus Glaucomys; species Glaucomys volans. Next base: position 347,968 of record JAJEJO010000942.1, on the reverse strand, counting down.
AAACACCACCATCATTACTTCATGGGATAGATTAAGCATTATCTATCAATATATTAGGCAGAATCCCTTGATACATTTCTGGGAAGATTTTAAATTATACCATTATTGGTTGTTTTCACTTTTTCCTGAATATCAACTTTTTAATTCTTTGACATTCAAGAGGGGTTAAGAAAGGAAAGAATTTGTTTTCAGATAGTGGAGGAGAAAACTATTGCCTACTGTAAAGAGAGTAAAGGGATTATGTACAAGCTAGCAAAATAATGATTTTTGTATATTCAATCTATTTGATTGCAAAGTCCATATGGAGATTGCCTCCAATTCTCTACCTATCCCTCTATTTGTTCTCTTTGCCATGTCCCTAACCCTAACCCTAACCCTAACCCTAACCCTAACCCAAACCCTTTACCACTACAGCTTGACCAAAAATCTTGCTTTGACCAAACATAAGTGAGTCCAAATGACAACCCTGACTTCTTCCATTTACTCCCCCACTTGCTTCTCTACCAGTGTAATGAGAAGAACAGGCCCCAACTGACCCAGTGATCCAAAGGGATGGGAGACACTTGAAGTGGAGCCTCCCAGATGAGCATAGATTAGAGCGGCCAGGCCGCCCCACAAATGCAAAGTCAGTAGTAAATTATTGTTTTAAGCACCAAATTTGGAATGATTCATTACAGAGCTCTGACTGATTCAATGCTTGTTCTGTTTGTACATCCTAAATTCATTTTATCATTGCTCAAGTAATTTTGAGCTCCTATGGCTAGAAACCAAATTTCCCTCTGGCAAAATATTTGGCATGACAAGTGATCCTAATGTGATAAGTGATAAGTGATCCTAATGTTTGTTGAATCAATGTCTTTTCAAAATAGTTTCCAATCTACCCTTTAAACCTTAGCTCCATGTTTTGGGTTGAATTATGTATATCCTCTCCCCTGATAAGATAGGCTGAAATCTTAGGCCCCAGGATATAAATATGTAAACACATTTGGAAATAAGATCTTTACTAAATCAATCAAGTTAAAATCAGGTTGTTGGGGTTATCCCTAACCCACTATAACTTAGTTTTCTTTTAAAAAGACAGAGACAGACAGTCGCATGGAAGATATAGTCGTACAAGGAGAAGATGGCATGTGATGGTAGTGGTGCATCTACAGACAAGGGAGCCCAAGAATTGTTGGAAAAAACCAGAAGCTAGAAGTAGACAGGGAAGCTAGAAATAGAGAGAGTGCTTCCTAGAATATTCAGGAAGTGCACGGCCCTGTGGACACCTCGATTTCAGATCTTAAGCATCCCAAATTGTGAAACATAAATCTCTAGTTTTAAACCAATCAATTTTGGAAACCAACACCCTCTACTACTCTTCTTATTCTCTACCATCATGTCAGGTCATTCCCATGGCCATTTCCTTAATCATCTTGAACCCTATACTTATAATTTTCCTTCTCTGGAATTCTTTCTCTTCCTTATCTATTTAACTTCCTGTTTAACTTTCAAATCCAACAAAATGCTTATCTCCTCTAAGAAGCTTGGTCCAAATACCATAGACAACGTTAATTTTTTACTCCTGTGTTCTTATATTATTCTATTTGTTCATCTCCCATAGTATTTGTAACAATGTAGTACAATGAACTGTTTTGATACCTTTTTTTCCTGCAGGACTACAATAGTACTTGGGGGATACCTGGATGGTGTCAGGAGGGCAATGCTTGGGGCTGGGAGAAGTGGCCCCAGAGGCAGGTATGGCAGCAGCTACTTATCTTCTTTCTCAAGGGAGAGTCCAATTTTCCCCATGGAAAGGATTTAAGATATACTTCTGGTTTTAGTCAATGTGCTTATCATCTTCTTAACCTTGTTGGAAATTCAGGAAAGAAACAAATGGATCTGGAAGCTTCCTCCACCTTCCCACTTGGAGTCCTTATGTTGGAGAGTAGAGATCTTGTTGAGGAATATGTAACAAACAGGGTCTTTGAAGTCAGGAAGATTTGTTTCACAGTTTCTCTCATTCTACTTGTTTATGGTGTGACTGGAAGCAGGTTCTTTCACCTCTCTGAAACTTGGTTTCCTTATTTTAAAAATGAAAATGACAGCAGTTTGGGAGGCTGAGGCAGGAGGATCATGAGTTCAAAGCCAGTTTCATCAAAAGCGAGGCCCTAAGCAACTCAGTGAGAACCTGTTTCTAAATAAAATACAGAATAGGGCTGGGGATGTGGCTCAGTGGTTGAGTGCCCCTGAGTTCAATCCCTGGTACTCCCCCCACCAAGAAAAAAAAAAAAAAGAAAATGATACTTTCTGGTTTATAAGGCTATTAAAGGGATAAAATGGTATAAAATATCTGAAAAATATTGGAGCATAGAAGGCATTCTTAAAAGCCGAGCTTCCATGCTTTAGGCCTAATCAATTAAAAATTCAACCCAGAATGACAATGTTGCCCTTTTGCAACACAGGCAAGTGATTAGAACATTTTGATCTGCAGATCAAACTAGTTTGTACCGCAGTAATCACAGTTAAATACGTGAAAGTGATTAAAGGGGAGAAAAAATAGGTGCAAACCTTATAACTCTGAAGAATTTATGTCAAGTTCAGCCCTTTATATGGTTTTATAGATGAAAAACTTCAGAAGTCAGGGTTAAAATGAAAGTGGACAGACTGTGAACTCAAGCAATAAAAGGGGTCTCTTTGTAACAATTCAAGTACAATAACTCTTGGCTAAATTTTATCAGGTTTCACAGCTTTTTAACTGGTGGATAAAAATCACAGTATGATACCTGGATTCAGGAAAGAATATAAATAATATTATAAATGCCAACAGTTTTGTGGTCTCATTTCATACCTGTCACCTCATATTAGGAAATACATCTCTCTGTGTGTACTCAAACACACCAACCTTCTCTTCTTGAGAACTGCCTCAATTTCCATTATTAAAGCCCACTCAGAGGCAAATTCTTATTCTTAAACATTGCAGTTCATGAATATCATCTCAAATTGAGCAAAATTATTTCTGTAGCATCTGGTTTTTTCATGTATTCATTTTATTGTTTAGAAGATACTTCTTGATAGTCAAATACAGATTCAGCAACAAGATGGTGGGTATGCAGGTATTTGACCTGACTCTCCTTACAGCCTTGTGTCAGTCTCCATTGAGGAGGGCCACCCCAAGTTGCCATCTGTGTGGTGATCCTTCTCAGGTTCAAGGATGAAGTAGAAACAGCTTTGCCTTACAGTGAATACGAATATATTTAAAATGCATTCCCCCTTGGAGATTTAAATTTTACTGTGTGTAACAATAAGAATGGGAGTTTTAGTGCCTTTCCTAACCAAGTCCTCCTATTAAATTGTTTAAATTACATATGAGAAAAATAAAGTTAAGGAAAATCAATATAAATAACTGAATTGTAGAGCATGTCTAATAAACACCTTTAAATGAGAACAGCTCATAAAATAATATTTTGACTTTCACTAATAATATTATTATGAAAACACTTAAAATTAATATACACAGCACTGTCATTTTTCCCTCCAGTAAGCTCAAAGTGCTTCCCTGATACTCTTAGCCAACTTTTAACACATGCTGTGGGTTATGGAGAGCACAGAATTTATTGCTCCTGATTTGTGTATGGGGAGACCAGATCACAGAGAGGTAAGTTTTCCGATTAGGAAATGCCACATCATAGGTTTAGGATTATACTTTTTTGAATTCTGTCACAGTGGTACCTCATTTTATTCTAGCCCACACCCCCTTCCTCCAGCTGTTTGATTTATGTGCGTGATAAACTATCATTTAAGAATAATAGCAAAAAAAATATACATTAGAATATTTAAAAATACGAGTTTATCACACTTAGATTCTGAGTAAAAAAACTTCAGAAAAAAGAAATTGGAATTAGAGGAAGCAATGAAAAATATGAAACACTGATGAGCATAAAAATTGATAATATGTTGGGAAATTGTAGTTTTTGTTGTAGAGTCTACAATGTGGCAAGCTGAGAGATCTCTGATAAGTAGTTAAATGATAAAACACATCAGGGTCCTCAAGTTGTTTGGGAAAAAGAGATACTAAATGAGACATTCTTAGAAGTATTTATAAACACAGGTTAAAATTTAAGGACAAACAGTAAAGAATAAATGTCTGATCTATAGCTTCCAAACCATCAGTGGAATTTAAAAAAAGATATAAAAAAATGTATCAATACTACAAACAGAAGGCAGGACAGAGAAACAACAGCAATAATAACAACAAATCATGGCAAATGGACATTACAAAAATCACAACATGGTAGGGATAAGTTCAGTTGAGCTGAGAATTATGGCAATTATAAATCAATCAAACCCCAACTGCTCTTGCAAATGAGAAATTTAACATATCTAAAACTGAATTCCTGATCCTAAGGATGTCCCAATACCCCTACCCCAAATTTAAGGCATTCTTCAGCTTATTTACAGCAACTCTGGCCTTCCAGACTCTCAGGCTAAACCTATCAATGAATGCTGTCCATCTGTGATACTTCTCACCTTCTTCACCGAGTCCAGCCTAGGTCCTTCCTGCTTCACCTTCAGCTCCCTGGTCTTCCTCACATCACCAGATGCAAAGACCTTGTCACAACAGAATTCAGATCACCTTTCTTCTATGCTGAAGCATCCAGTGGTCACCATCTCACCTGGAGTAAAGGCTAAATCTTAGAATGACCTAAATGGCCCTGCATGTAGTGTCCTCAGTGATGTCCTTGGCCTCATCTCCTACCACTCTCCCTCTTCCTTCCTGTCTTAGTTTTCTGCTGCTATGACAAAGACAGATACAAACTAAGTGGCTCACACAATGCAAATGGGTGTTCTTACAGATCTGGAAGTACCAACTCTCACTGGATTAAAGTCGCTGTGCTTGGAGGGCTGCCTTCCTGCTGGGTACTCTGGGGAAGAATCCTTTCTCCATCTTTTTCAGCTCCTAGAGACTTCTCATGTTTCTTGCATCCTCTCTCCCTTCTAGCAATCACATCACTCTGATCTCTGATTTTGCTTTCATATCTCCTTTACTGTTCTACCTGTTTCTCTGAATTCCCTTACTCCCTAATTATATTTTGATCACCTTGGGCCCACCCTGATAATCTAGGATAATTTCCCCATTGCAAGACACTTAATTTAATCACGTCTGCAAAAAAACCTTTTGGGCATGTATGGTAACATTTTCACAGGTCCTTGCATTAGGATGTGAATATCTTAAGCGAGCTATTATTCTACCCATTACATGGCCTGCAGCAGCTACATGGTCTCCTCACTCTTCCTGCAACATCCTGGTCCTGTTCCTATTTTCAACTCCTTCAAGTCTTTGTTTGTATGTTTCCACTCAGTAAGTCCTTCCCTGCACACCCTATTTAAACTATACCCTCAGTCCCCATTTTCCTGTCTTTCCTCCCAGTGGTATTTATTACTTTTTAATGCTACAGAATATAATTTAGTTATGTATTAAATATTTTGTCTGCTTTTCCCCATAGGATCTTAGAAAGGTATTTGTATGTTATAGCTATTGCCGTTTCCTTATTTCCTAGAACAGTGTCCTCTTTCTGCTCTTCAAAGAAGTACTGAGCAAGTAAATAAGTGGTTAAATTGATGGATGGAAAGATGGTTAGATTTGCATATGGCTATATGTGTATGTGCATATATGTGTATATGTGTGTATATATGTATATATATGTCTCACATATAGAAACATATAAGTACATTTTACTTTGTGTATGGCACATATATATTTCTAAAATGGGGCAGAATAAAATTGTTGAGAAGAATGAATGTGGTATCAGATAGCTCATCTGATTTCAAATACTAGCTTTGTAATTTGTCAACTACAATTTTAGCCAAGTTAACTTCTCTGTGCCTCAGGTTTTTGATCTGTATATTGGGGATTGTTTCAGTCAGCTTTTTTGTTGCTGTGACCAAAAAATCCTGACAAGGTCCAAATCTTCATCACGTTGGCCTAGGACCAGATTTCCTAAACATGACTCCCAAAGCACAAGAAATAAAAGCAGGAATCAATAATTGGGATAGATTCAAACTAAAAAGCTTTCTCTCAGCAAAGGAAACAATCAGCAATGTAAAGAGAGAGCCTACAGAATGGGAGAAAATCTTTGCCACACACACTTCAGATAGAGCACTCATTTCCAGAATCTACAAAGTACTCAAAATACTTTACCCCAAGAATACAAATAACCCAATCAATAAATGGGCTAAAGAAATGGGCAGACACACTTACAGAAGAAGACCTATAAGCAATCAACAGATGTATGAAAAATGTTCAACATCCCTAGTAATAAGATAAATGCAAATCAAAGCCACCTTGAGATTCCATCTCATCCCAATTAGAATGTCTATTATAAAGAATACAAGCAACAATAGGTGTTGATGATGATGTGGGGAAAAAGGCACACTCATACATTGCTGGTGGGGTTGCAAATTAGTGCAGCCACTCTGGAAAGCAGTGTGGAGATTCCTTAGAAAACTTGGAATGGATCCACCATTTGACCCAGCTATCCCACTCCTTGACCTATACCCAAAGGACTTAAAATCAGCATACTACAGTGATGCAGCCACATCAATGTTCGTAGCTGCTCAATTCACAATAGCTAGATTGTGGAAACAACCTAGATGCCCTTCAATAGATGAATGGATAAAGAAACTGTGGTATATATACACAATGGAATATTACTCAGCCCTAAAGAAAAATAAATTTATGGCATTTGCAGGTAAATGGATGGAGTTGGAGATGGTCATGCTGAGTGAGATTAGCTAATCCCAAAAAACCAAAGGCTGAATGATTTCTCTGATAAGTGGATGATGATACATAATGTGGGATGGGAGGGAGGCAAGAATGGAGGAAGGATGGATTGCACAGGGGAAAAAGGAGGTGGGACCAGGGAGGGGAGTAAAAATAATAACGGAATGAGATAAACATCATTACTCTATATAAATGTATGATTACAGAAATGGTGTGACTCTACTTTGTGTACAGCCAGAGAAACATCAGCTGTACTCCATTTGTGTACAATGAATGAAAATAAATAAATTTAAAACAAAAAAACGGGAGATTTCAAAAACTTGAAAATGAATTATTTAATCATCTCCATAACATTCTAAGTATTGTTGTTTTAAATAAAGAGATGGGAGAATTAAAGTAAATTAAATTTTGTTCAACATAAAATGTTAAGACATTTTATGAACCAGGCAAAGCATACATGAAATAAAACAGGGGAGGCAGAACAGAATGGAGCATTGGGTCCTTCCTGGAAGGGAGATATAGGCAGCCCAAAACTTGTTTCTTATGAACCACCATGGAACACACTTGGAGCGTTTTTATATTATTGTTTTAATTCCAGCAATTCTTCTTTAATCTCATTCTGTTTTACTGTAATGTATGTTTTGATTTCATACTTCATGAGGTCACAAACTCCTAAACTTCTCTCACAGATTGATGCAATAGAATAACTTTTCTTCTGAAAGTGAATGTTTTCTAAAATAGACATCTGTTTTTAATATATACATATAAAATTATATTACATATATATATAAATATAAAAGAGGAAAAGTTTATTTGGGGCTCATGGTTTCATAGGTGTTTGTCCATAGGTAGTTGGTTCCATTCCTTGGGGCTCCAGTGCAAGACAGAACATCATGGTAGACTAACATAGCAAGAAAAGCAGATCAGGACATGGCCACCAAGAAGCAGAGAGAGCACTCTGCTAAGCAAGCACAACATATAAACCCCAACAGGTTCCTCCAGGGACCCACCTCCTCTACCACACCCTACTTGCCTGCAGTTACCACTCAGTTAATCCCTATCAGGGATCAATGAATTGATTATGTTAAGGTTCTCATTACCCAATCATTTATCCTCTAAAGCTTCTTGCATTGTCTCACACATGAGCTTTTGGTGGACACCTAATCTAAATCACAAGAGGGAAAATAACACTATCTATCTCAGATTTTTTTTTGAGAATTAAATATGGTTAAAATACTTTCAAAAGTATTTGGCTGTTTATTATTCTTAAGAGAGAGGACTTTTATGGCTTAATTAAAGAGGAAGGATGAAGACAGGCTTTGTCCTCCAGGAGCTTGCCAGAGCAGCCGTCCTCCAAAGCTGGGGCAGGTATCTTCAGTTTGGTCAAGGTCATCAAAAAAGATCAGAAACCCCTTTTATGTTTATTATATGCTTTTAATTTTACCTTAAAAGGGGGAAGTACACCAGGCAGTGGTTGCTGTGTGGGCCCCCCTAGGTCCCCAGTCTGTCACTTAGAGTGGGCAGCATGTGATTTGGGAGCAGCAGCAACCCTTCCACCTACAAAGGGCAGGAAGGTTTCCTCAGTTACTCAGTTACTGTCCTTTCCTGTGTCATAGGGTGTCTGTTACGTGGATTTACAGATATATGACTCTCACAAAAAGAAGAAATGGCTTAAAAAGTCTCTTTCAGAGAAAGGATAGAAGGTAATCCTGGTAACAAACACAAACAAGCAGTTAAAAATGACAAGGGAGACTGACCGTCAATCACAGTGTGAAGTAAAAACACTGTCACTCTAACAAGATCTTCTGCAGTCACATAAAAATATGTCAAGATGACAGTTTGAAGTATTGAATTATTGCCACTCCCTTAGCAACAGACCTGTCCCTAAGTATAAATTGTTCCCTAACCTATTGGCAGTACTGGTGGTCTGAAGCCATTGTAATCATCACAATATTGAAACATTTAAAAGTCCTTTATATTAAAATTTTGTATTTTTCATTAGGATTTATGGTATACATTGTATAACAGGAAAATAGTAATTTATATAATTTATTACTAGCTATGTTGCGTCCATAAGGTCAAACAAGGCTTACTGATAGGATGCTGATATTAAATATATGTGGAGCCCCTGCCAGGGAGCAGATGCTTACAGTGCATTCTGATGAGGCATTTGACAGAGGTGAGTGCAGAGGCAGAGGGAACGTGTGAGGGGGTGATGACCCAGCCTGCAGAAAACCAGGGCAGAAGGCTGAAGCACAGGTAATCCTTAGGCAAGCATGTCCTGGATGGGAGGACATTCAGACAGAAGGAGCAAAGTCAATAAGGGCATGGCAGACTCAGAGACCTGCAGGTCGTGCAGAGATGAGGAACACTGACTGAGAATGTGAGTGAGATCCATAGCGCAAATAAGAAACTAAACACAGGTTTTAACTCAGGTCTTCTGATGCAGGATGCCCCATATTTCCCATGGGAAGGGATCAAATTTATTCTTAAAGAAATGAACAAAACAACAAAGGCTTGGAACCAGACAGATTGAGGTTTGAGTCTAAGCAGTGCCACTTGCTCTGGGACCTTGACTAAGTAGCTTTTCTTTTGTAATTATAGACCCCTCATCTGTAGATGATAATAAAACCTGTCTAATAGGATCTATTTGAGAGTCCCTAAAATGGTGTGATTTTCTTAGCATAGTTGCTGACCTAAGGGGAATGCTTGGTAAGCAGTAGTTAGTAGAGGGCAATGATTTAGAAGGAAAGATTAATACAGGGAGTAGATTGGTAGAGCCCCATGGGAAGCATGCACACTGCACTGAGAACCAAGACACTTTTTGCTTGCACATTCTATGCTGGCAACAGAAGAAATGTCTCAATATTGTGAGATAACAGATTAAGGAAATGAGAGGCAAGGAAGGGACATTATGAGTCATTTGGAATAGGACAAAGTATTCAAAGAGTAAGATAGAGCTTAGAGAAATTCTGTGTAAAGTGCTTTAAAAGGAGTTCTCTGAGCAGGAGGAAAAGAGTGAGCCTTCCTTTTGGAAGGGAAGATGTAACATAAACCTCTGCCATGCTTCATGGTCAGGGTTTGCCTGAGACTGGGGCTGGGGCTAGGGCAGGGAAAAGGTCTCCCCCAGTTTATTCCAGTCCTGTGTCTTCAGCAGTGCTCTACAGAAGGCAGGGAAGCACAGGAGGCAGTGTCAGATGAATCCATGCTGGGAAGAATTTGTGACATCAAGAGAAGAAAGGAGAACAAAAGACTGGAGAAACAGGGTCCTTGTGGGTGCGTGAAGAAGTCATCAGAGAAGAATTTAGTCATTTTATGTAAGGAACAATGAACTCAGGAGAATAACATCAGAAATCAGACTACAGGCAGAATTCATCTCAGTTTCATGGGAAATCCAACAGCATTTTATAACTCAATCAGAGCCTCTGTCACAGCTTCTTTGTGCTCTATTTTTTATCTATGTGATTGTCTCAATCACTGGATTGGCAGCTTCCAGAGGACACAAACTGAAACTCACTTATCTGGCTTATTGTTCCCACCCCAGCCATAGATGGAGTTTATCACATATGGTGTGCTATCCTGTCAATCTGGATTTTCCTGTTTGTTCAAAGATAAAGGAAATACCCACCAGCCTGGATTTACTTTAATTCCTTATATGCAGCATTCAGGCTCTCTTCCCCTATCTGTATGTCTGGTGAAACAGTCTAGCAATTGGAGGTCACCGGTGGCTGCTCTTGTCATAGCCATGAGGTAGCTCATTTCAGGGAAGTAGGGTATCTCTTCTAAGTAGTGACAGGGCCAAATTTGGCCTGTTCCCAGATGCTATGATCTGAATGTTTATGACCCCCCAAAATTCATGTGTCACAATCCTTCCATTACCCTCAAAGTAATGGAAATAAGAGGTGGGGCCTTCAAGGAAATTAGGTCATGGGGGTGAGGCCTTCAGAATGGAATTAGTACCCTTGTGCAAGAGACCCCAGAGAGCCCTCCTCTCCATCTACCCTGTGGTGATGCAGCAAGAAGGTGCTATCTATGATCTAGGAAGTGGATCATCACTGGATACCAAAGCTGCCAGCACCTTGATCCTAAAATTCTCAGCCTACTGAACGGTGAGATACAAATTTCTGTTCTTAAAAGCCATACAATGTATGGTGTTTTGTTATAGCAGCCTAGTCAGATTAAGACAACATTTCAGATGATCTCAGCACAGACAGATCACACAATTTGTTTAGGGAAAGAAAGTTGCTCCAGGTGCTGGACAATTTTTATGTCTGTGGAGATGACTTGTCATTATTCTGTATGATGGAGAGAGACTTTATTCCTGCTCTACCATTTCCTGATGATATGACTTTGGGAAAGTCACTTAATTTCCCTAAGCCTCAAATTTTTCATTTGCAAATGGAAATATAATGCCTACCTCAGATATTGCAAAGATCAAATAATATATTTGAAATACCAAAGTGCCTGGCGTATATAGTAAATTCAACAAATGCTAATTACTTAAATTAGGATTTCCTGAATTCTCTGGCAAGGTTCCTTCCATGTGGTGAAGAAGATAACTCTAGACTTGAACTGCTAGTAATTCCACTGACAAGAGAGTGATACCTTACTTGTCATTCATATCAATTTCCAAAGAACTCTGATCTGCCCTGTTTTGGTCACATTCCCACCCCCCCAGTCCGTGACAGTGTCCAGAGCTGATAGGAAAGTTTGAACAGCCTACGTTAATTGACCACTCCCATGGCAGGAAGGGCAGACAGAAAAAAAGAAGGAACAACACCAAAAGGTGCTTTGGGGTCAGTGAAAGAAAGTGGTGGAGAGATTCAAGACAGATTCACATTGGAATTTTGGAATGCTAAGTGTAACTTTATTTTTTGTTTTTATTTATTTATTTTGATTCATTGTATACAAATGGGGTACAGCTGTTGTTTCTCTGGTTTTACACAAAGGAGAGTCACATCATCCATGCAATCATACATGTAACTTTAAACGAGAGCTTTTCTTAATTTGAGGTTTTTCCCATTCCTGTACTTTGATAATTGCAAACAATTGGCCATTTGTCCTAAAAATAGAGCAAGTAGAAACTATATTCTATATTTAGTATTAATAAAATGAGTAAATAAACAAAATAATAAAAGGGAAATTATTCAGAATAACATTATGTGATAATGAGACAAGATTCTGATAAGTATTCATGATGCTTCTGGTTTAAAAAAATCTAACTGCATAATTTTGTGAGATATTCTACTTGGATATTTCTTTTTGTTCCATTATTTTTTTTTAATTTTTAATTTGCTCTTGTTAGTTACACATGACAGTAGAACACATTTTGACACATTTTACACAAATGGAACACAACTTCCTCCTCTGGCTCAACATGGTGCAGAGTCACACTGGTAGTGTATTGTACATGTATATGGGGTAATTATATCCTTCTCATTCCACCATCCTTCCCACAGTCTCTCCCCTCCCCTCACTTCACCTGCACAATCCAAAGTTCCTTCATCCCCTCCCCCCACACCATTATGGATAAACATTTGTTTATCAGAGAAAACTTTTGGCCTTTGATTTTGTGGGTTTGGCTTATTTCACTTAGCACAATATTCTTCGGCTCCATCCATTTACCTGCAAAAGCCATAATTTCATTCTTCTTTAAAACTAAGTAATATTCCATTATGAATATTTATCACATTTTCTTTATCCATTTTCTGTTGAAGGGCACCTACGTTGGTTCCATAGTTCAACCATTGTGAATTGAGCTGCTATAAATATTGATGTGGCTGCATCACTATAGTATGCTGATTTTAAATCCTTTGGGCTATTTGGATATTTTTGGTGGGCTAAATATCTACTTCTATTTCTGTGAGGTGATGAGAAACTCTTGGAAAAGTCTGAATAAAGCAAAAAGTAAGTAGTGAGTTCAGTGAAGGGAGCTCAAGAAGACATCCTCTCAGACAGCTGAAACATAGCAACTTGCATCTTGGGAATGCACCTCCAGGTAGATCCAGAGTAAAAGCCAAATTTTCATAGCCAACACAAATAATAGCAACAACCACAACATAACAGCAACATATCTATAATGTGCTTCTTATGCCTATTCTAAGCACTTTATCATTTAATCTCCCTCTGAGTTCTATAAGGTAGGGATGTGACATTAATCTCATGTTGACACCAATTAGAGGAAACAAAAATAATGAGAGAGCAGAACAAAATTTATTAAAAGAAATGCCTTTTCCTCTAGTGAATTATAACCTTCTTTTACCTATAGGAATGTCAATTCAACACTATCTAACAGCAATTATCTTTCAATATCATCATAGATTTATTTCATGTAAAATTTCATATGAGAAATCCATTGTCATTATAATAAGGATTTTCCAGATTATTAGGGTCTGCTTTAGGATCCCATATCATCTAGTGGCATTTCTCAAAATTTTACTGGTCACTTATGGTCTGGTAAAGTGAAAAATTTTGCTTCTTTGTTGCTATAGAATTCAAAACATTTGATTCATAAGGTTGCCAAGGTAGGAAATAAAGCATTTTATGCCATTAGCAGTTTCATTAGAATGTATCTCCTCCTTTCTCAAGGTAATGGCAGAGATGACACTTAGAAAAGTTAATGAAGAATTGTCCAGAGACAGATTATAGATATTTTATACCATATTTGATAAAGGCTGTCAGCTGACCATGGAGGAAGTGATATATTCAAGTGCAGTTTAGTTGCACCTAGCATTTATATAATATAAGGTTCTTTCCTCCGTCTACCTCTCCTTACAGAAGCTATGTTGATGAGCTTATTACTCATGGCTTCCCGGTGAGCCAGGTTGCTGTTTTACCACTTGGAGATGAAAAACAGTCCATGGTGCCAAATTATTTAAACCTTGTTAGTTACAAGTTGAGAGGTAGATTTCAAATCTTCAGAATTTGCATATTTCTTAATTCTTTAAGCTAAATTACTTCTTTTTACAGTAATGTGTTTATTATGTTTAATATTTTTTCAAGATAATGCAAAAGCTTTTCAATAAAGGTAAAAATAATTGTTTAAGAATCTACCTCTCTAACTGTATTTCATGATGCCTGTCACTTCCTAATCCTTGTCTTCATGCACATGCATTTTACATATATGCAGCAAAAGTGTATCTAACAGTTTCAGGATTCTGGGATTACTTTAACTTATGTTTCCCAAATCCCAATAGTTAGAGTCATTATCTGACTCTGTTTTAGGAAGAACAGCTTGAAATTAAACCCTCCTTATCCAAAGAAAGTTTAGTGTTTCACAAATTCTGTACTCCTACAGAAATAGTCTGAACCAGTGATACGCTGGTTCAACAACAGGCTTTCCACACACACACAAAAGTATGTGTGTGTTATTAATTTTACTGATATAAAGGATATATAGCACACAATTTACAATAATAATAAAATATGCAATACTTTACATGGTAAATTCCATATAGCCATTGATTTTCAAAGAATGCTTTCATTGATTTTTGCTGAATTTTAGTACTCATAGACAACATATGGTTGCAATTAACAAACAAATAGGATTCTGCAACAAATTTTGGTGGATGTTTGACTTACCTTAAAGAATACAGCAAAAGTTACGTATTGAAAATATGTCAGACCTTTCCTTATTTGACAATGATAAGAGGAACTCTTTGGCTGAATTGAATAATGATTTGTGAATATGAGAAGGATATTTCTGCAATGTTTTGTGCTATTTATAATGTAATAGATACAGACATGCCACATTTAAGCTTCATCTGCTTTATTAACCATTCTGCATCATTTTCTTGAGTCTAGAAAATAAGTAAAATAATAAATAAAACCATGATTTGTAGAAGTTGTCAATTTCCAGAGTCTGAGTACAATTGCCATTGCTGACTTCATTACACTATGAATATGATATATTTAAACTTGGAGTTGGGAAAAGTGCACAACAGCATTAAAAAGTATTTACACCACACAGATTTTAGAGATGTGAAGAACTTCAAGAGTATGGGTAATAGTAAAATATGATAAAATAATTAGCAAGTGATGCGCATTTATTTTTTCTGTTTTATAAAATGTATTTAATTGTAAGATTACATAATTTAAGTTTCAATAATATCTACATTTAACAAATATTTAACAAAATCCCTGAAAACTGAACAGTTGGATCTTAGGCACCATTATGAACTAGATTTAGCACTTTATGTCCTAGCCCATGCTTTTGAACAGAGCTCCAGTTCAAAGCCTCTTTGAAAGACCCTCTCCACCACTGCTACCCACAGATTGGAAGGGAAGGTATGGTGCAGGAAAATTTTCAAACAGGAAACAAAAACTCTAACTGCATTGAAGACAACTCACCATTGTGCAGAACAGCTAAACTCCACAAACCTTCAGAGGAGGACTTTTGTTCTAGTTTGTATAACCGAAAGGGCCTCCACAACATCTCTTCCTGACAAAGGGGTCATCTGCTTCTAAGAGGAACTCATTTCCACTTTAGAAGACAGATACTGCATATAAATTTTAAAATAAATCTCCTTTTGATTATAGCCAGAAAGGATTTTAAAAATATGCATCTAATCTATGTCCTAATGGGCTCAATCAAATTGCAAATGTTATGTTAATCATATTGTAAATGCTATGCACACTATATTTAACATAACATTTCCTATTTTGCTTTTCTCACATAATATGTTATAAACATCTCTCTATTATGTTTTTAATTTCCACTTTACCGGCTATGTATAGCATAAAATATTTCCCAGTTGTTATAGTAATTTTTACCAACGTTCATTTATTCATTTAACAAAAATGTATGGAGAACCTACATGCCAGGTGTTTTGCTACAGGCAAATGACAAATGATGCATAAAACCATCATGGTCCTCCTTTATGTAGCTCAGATTAGTATAGAAGAGAGATTTTACATAAAACATACAAATACTTACAGACTGGGAAAAAGGGTGAGGGTTGTCAATTTTAGTATATATTGGAGAAATTAGCAGAGGCAAGATCATATAGGTGTCTTGTAGACTGTTTTAAGGTTAAATTTTAAGCTGATCATAACAGGAAGCCTTTGAAGGCTTTTACTAGAGGTGAGATGGAATGCAGTTTATGTTTTTAAAAGGCCTCTGTGGCTATTTCTTGGAGAATGACTTGGTGTGGGAGAAATAACAAAAGCAGAGGGACAGCTTCAGAGAGTTGGATGATGCTGGTGATTTGGACCAGGATGGTTTCTGTGATGATAAAAGTGAGTGGAGATATCTGAGTTACCTGTTGGTGGCAGGACATAGAAGTGATTTGATGGAAGGGTTCAGAATACACACACACACACACACACACACACACACACACACACATTTTAATTTAAATATACCTTGCATGTCAAAGAGTGGTAACATGAGGTTTTAATTTATCTATTATTTTCCTTTCTGATGACTAACATAAAAAGTAAATTTAATGTCTTGGAGAATAAATGAAAGAATATATAGAGGCAACAAAATATTTAGAAACAAAAGAAACTTGGAAACTACTATAGGGAAGAAAGTAGAAAAATTCAAAGAGTTTTTGTTAAAGAAAGGATCATTGGAAGCATACCAAGTTATGAAACTTTACAAGGATAACCTAACTATTGTCATAAAAATGATTGGAAATTTAAAGTTTCATGTATATGATTTTCTACTTACTTATTAAAAATGACTTTTCCTTAAACCAGAATAGAGGTTAGGGGTTAAATACTGTCACAGGGGAAAATATCTGGTTATAAGTGATTTAGTTTATATTGAAATTTTATCTTACATGATCTGAGTTTTGAGACCTCTGAATGAGTTTCAGACACTTCTAACTTCTATACTAAAAAAAAAGAAGTCCTTTTTCAATGTGGCACCACAAGTATGAATATATTTGATTTAGTTGTTCTGGTTTCTGTTGCTTCTTGCCTGAACTGTGCACTCTGGGATCCAGAATCTTGATTGTGATTGCCATTTGGGACCCACAAATTCAAAGTCTTCCCTTTAACAGTATCTTCAAATGTTCTTTCCAGGGACAACTAATACTTATACCTAATTAAACATGAATTCGACTAGCAGCATGCAATTCCATAGATGTTTAACATTGGAAAGTTGTTCAGCCTTTCTTAACCTTGGTTCTCTTATTGTAGGGAAAATAAACTTTATTCACAGGATTTCTTGAAGATGAGAAGAGATTTATAAAGTGTTTTGCACAGTGCTTGGAATAGAATAAACAGTAACTATTTTTTTATTTACTAAGGTAAAATTTATCATTCTGTAGTTTATCTCAAAACTTTTACAATGTTAATTTATTGAAATCTTTCTTTCCTGTGTCTCACTAAATGTTTATCTTTTTGTTACTTTATTCAATGATGTCTGTTTCTTTTTTTATATTGTATTGGAACATTTTCCCACAAAAACTGCTGCCAGATTACCATTTAGTGAGTCTCTACCAAGGATTGCAGGAAGTTTAAAAAGGACTATTTCTGCCTTCATTTTGGTTGAGGCCCCAAATCAGCAGGTGCAATATCTCTTAAACAATGCATTGAGGTTCCAAGGCACCTATGCAGAAATTGCAAATGAGGTTTCAAGTTCCAGTTTTGTGACTCTTGAATCAAGACTAATTGTTAAAAGAACGGAGAGGTAGCAATTAGAGAATCTGCATGGAGTAAGTCACTGAACCATTGAACCATTTCCTTCTGTCAACTCTCTCTCTGTCCATGTTTACAACAAACTGAATGAGAGAAGTTTCAAGGACAATAGTAAGAGAGATTGGCCCATGACTTCTGTAGGCCTGAGGCCAAGCACAGCAAGGCCTAAGGAGAGGAGTCAATGGCTGGTTAGTGGTTTCCATGGTAGAATGAGGAGAAGTAGCAGTGTGGAAAACCTGAACCCCAGACTTTGTCTGAACACAGGATGAGTTGCCCAGGGAGCACATGAAGACCAGTTAGGATAAAATCTGCCAGATTGTTTTAGAATGTCTCCAAGAAGGAAGAGTGATGAGTCTCTACAAAGAGAGTCTGCAGGGAGTATGGGGGCATTTTAAGGAACAAGGCAGATGAGATACTTCCCTGGTTGTGGGAACTCAGTTGACAGATTGTAATAACAATGCTGTCCATGAAGAGCCCAAGAAGGAGAGCAAAAATTTTTGCCAAGTCCAAAAAGACTCAGATTTATATTACCAAGTCTAGAGGAATCCAAAGGTGGATTATTACTGTCAGTAAAACAATAACCTTTCCTGCTTCTGTGTATTTTCTGTGGTCTCTACCCTGGAGGACCCTTCACAGATCAGAAAATGGTTAAGAAAAATGTGGAGAAGTGAAGAGTAATTCACTGTATGTTCCTGAATGAGCAGGGGACAAGCTTTAAGTTTGGATAACTTTATCAAGGTGAAATGGACACATTAATCACTAAAATGAGACCATTTTTGATTGATTAGAATCTGTGTGTATCTGCACTCAGGTTTGTATGTATGTGCATATGTACCATTAAAAATGATTGGATAAGGTATAAAGACTGCCTGAGATTTTATCTATCAGCAGTTGAAGAAGAAACCACACAGAATAGATTTGAATGCTTTGTAAATAAGCATGGGCTCCTTTATTTCCCTGTGGAGTTTCTGTTTATTCAATCTATTGCTTACATTTGTCGGGTCAGGTTGTTTATATTCCCTTAGAATAGCACTATTCTAACTATCTGAATAATATTCAGTATCATTTGGGGGGGTACTACACATATATGAGGTACATTATGTTTTGCTGCCATTAACACATTTTTCTGACATATTCTATTTCCCATATTTATAGTTACACATATGCCTTCTTAAGACCAGTTCTGATTTCTGTCTCCACAATTTCCAGTAAAGATTTTTTTCTGGTCTAAATAATTGTTTAATTGTTCATCTTCATTAGTAAGATGTGTGAAGGCAGATCTTCGTGTGATGACTGACACAATTATACTCACAAGGTTTTTTCATAATTATCTCGATTAAATAAATTATCCAAATGGCCTAACAAGTTACTTTTCACATGAGAAGAGTGAGGTTCAGAGGAAATAAATGTGCCTACATTCAGCTGGTGGGGGTTGGTGTTAGAATGCAAAGCTTGGATTGAAGTAAGTCCTTCTAATTCCAAGGGGATTTATATGGTTCAGTTTTTCCCTGGCAGAAACACCTTGATTGCTTTCTAAATATCTGTAGATATTTGGAAAAAAAAAAAGCCTCAAATCATAAACCACTACAAGAACAACAATAACAACAACAAAAACAATGACAAATGATTCACCCATGGATTACATTTTACCTTAAATTATAATATGGGATCCCAGTAGATTCTTTATATTTTAATTTTTATTCATGCACATTGATTATACAGACTCATGGGTTTCATTGTGGCATATTTGTACATGCGTACGATATACTGTGACCATCTCCTTACTGTCATGCACCTTACTCTCTCACTTCCTCCAGCCCCTTCATCTTTAATAGTCTCCTTAGTAGAATCTTTCTAAAACCTCAGAATATCTCAAGTAAAGTATCAATTCAATAACTGGGCTGTTTATTATCCCTTCATTAAAAATTGAGTGATTTGTATATTTTAAGTCAATAAGTAGAATATGCATTCATTTTCATCCTAATTAAAAGTTTTAATAAATTCCCTTTGAGTTCTTTTCTGTACCAGTGTGAATATCAAAGAATAGTCAGGTCAGGGTAAATTAAAAGTTCCCCAGTTCTACTACTACAAGTCTTTCTCTTTTAAATTCTCATGATCTAAGTACTACTCAAGAATCAACATTAAGTGAAAACTATTTAGGCTTAATTCAATTTAGAATTCATTTTCTTAGTGCCATCCACGTTCACATCACTGTTTCAGGTCCTGTGAAATTCAAAATCCTCAGTAATCTGTGGATTCCACAGGAAAGAAGTTCATAGTTTGGTGACAATAACAAAAAGTTAAGTATCACACACAGAGAAAATAAATAATTCAGAAACCGAAAGGGAAAATAATAAGAGGAGAAAGTTATAAAAAAACCAATAGTATAAAACTTCTCAGAGTTGAATTGGGACAAGTCTTTTTATTGAGTCCATTCAGTACAAAGCAAGATAAATGAAACCGTTTGTACTAGATTCACTAGTTGGCTTTACTTTGTCCCTCTGCTTTCACTCCCCATATTTACTACTTTCTAATATGGATATATGACATCATCTGGTCCCTGTTTTCTAGGCATTTAAGTGTTTTTGACCAATGGGAAGCCTAATTTGTGGATGAGAAGGTAGCAGAAGGATGGACTCCCATGCTTATTCCCCTAGCTCCCTCTCTGTGGAGACTCCTCAGGTTGAATGTCTATTTTACACAGGTCATTGCTGGATTTTTGGGACTGGGGGTGGGGTTTATTTATTTATTTATTTTTCCTTTTTGGAACTGGGGACTGAATCCAGGGTATAATGCGTTTGAGTCAAGTGCTTTACCACTCAGCTACATCCCAGCTCAGGTCACTGATATTTTTGAGGTGGTCTTCTGCATAGCTTCCCTCTTTCAGGTTGGTTCTGAAGAACCCCTCTTTCCCTTTGCCTCTTTGACTTAGTGGTAACAGCTCTGCAATGATTAATCTCAAATGGTGGCGGTATTATTTCTGGTGGTTTTCTACAGCTTCCATCCCCTGAGAGTTTTGTAAACACACTCCATATTCAGTCCTTCTCAACACCTTTTTAAATTTATATACTTGTTTTTTATTGGTCCTTGACTAATACTCTGAAGTAAAGATCATGAAACTATGAAGTATCAAGGAAAAAGAGAATCCTTTTAAAGCTTACAGAGAACACAAAATCAAGACAAAACAGATCACCTACAAAGGCAGAAGGGTCACCTTAGCAGAAATTCTCAAAAACACTGGAAGGAAATGATTATGAAGCTAGAAACCCAGTCTCAGATAAATTATTTTGAAGCAAATTATGGTTCATACTCTCTCTACCACATCTCCATGAATTCTTTCTAAGAAAGGAACCCTAGAAAAATGTTGGTGAAAATCAAGAAAGGAGAGAGTATTTTTGAAGTTGTGAGACTCAATCAAAAATATTTTAAAAAATATATCCCATAATGACAACTTTTGAAGCAGCTCTAGAACTCAATGACTGGAAATTGAAAAAGAAAGGAAGAAATCCCTATGAAGAAAATCTTCATGAAAAAGAATGGGGTGGATTATATGTGATGGGAAAATTAGAGGACTGAAAATTGACAATACTGATAAAAATTAAATTTTGTTTTGTCAAGAAGAAAAAGAATAAGCAATTAGAAGCTGCTGGGAAAAAAGAAACCAAACAAAACTTTGTACTAGAAATTATGGTCCAAATAAGAAGAAAACAAGAGATAATTGAACACATTTGTGGGGTACAATGTGATATTTTAATACCTGTGAGCATTGTGTAATGATAAAACCAAGGTATTTAGCATTCATCATTTCTTTGTGGCAAAAGCATTCAAAACCTCTCTTCCAGGTTTTCTTTGAAATAATAATACATTATTGTTACTATTGTCATTCCCACCATGCAATAGAACCCCAGAATTTATTCTTCCTACTTACCTGTAACTTTAGATCCACTGTTCAACTTCTCCCTGTCTTTCTTTATTTTATCATTATTCTAGGCTTATATCTATGCTTACATGGTCATTTTGTCTTGATATTTAAAAAAATAAAAACATTCAACATGCACACACAAAGAAATCCAATAAGAGAGATGATATGTGATATGATCTGTAACAAGGAAAAAATAAAATATTCTAAGGAGGTGCAGACAGAAAGATCATTTTGGGCTGAAAAATTTGGAAAATCTTTTATGAATGAGAGGATTTTAAACTAAAGCAGGTTTTTTTAGTTGTGTGTGTGTGTTTGTGCACATGTGCTTGTATCTACTATGAGTGAGGTGTGTGTGTTAGGTACACTAAGAAATGCTATCTATCAATTTGTAAATGGAATCAACAATGTTTTCCTTTGATCATAGCTAGCTGTGAAAGAAAACTGAAATTAAATTTGGTGAAATATTTTAAAAATTATTTTGTACCTTTAACACCTAGCAGTTTAATTGGCACATGTTAGGCACATTGAAAATGCAGGAGGGCTAACTGATTGATAAATGTGTTATGATGAGTTGTAAGTGATCAAGAAATTATTTAAGGAAAGCATGTGTTTGCTAAAGGAAAATCATGGCTAGATGTATACAAAGTATCAATGTGCAGTATGGTAGATGTGTGAAAGCTCCCACCTAAAGTGCCAAAGCTGCAGGACAAGTCCATTATTAGACTGTGCTCAATAAACCATCAAACATATGTGGAGATAGATATTGGTCTGCTTGTCTCTGGTCTTTAAATTCACATCCTTTCAGAGACTAGTTGGAGAGAGGTAAAAGCAACCATGCTGAGGAAGTTCAGGTTTAGTATCCAAATACAAAACCAGGACAGAACAGAACAGAACAAGAAATAAATTCTAGGTGTAAGGAGTGAATTAGAATCTGAGACTGCTCATGATCATGCCTACATAAGGGTTTCCTGAACATAAGTATAATCAATTAGTTAGTATCATTCTCTGCAGTTCTACCTTCTGACTACAGATGTCACATTTCGGGGGAAGGAATAGTAGGTATTATCACTTCATCCAGGCTGTTGGGTGGAAACACATCTACCTGTTTATTGTCATATTCCCATTCTGATACTATCCTTGTTCCTGAACAGGTATTTTGTTGGTATTGTTTTGGATTTCCTAATGTTCTGACTTCATTAAGTCACTTAAAAATTGACCTCAGTTTTCTCTGTTTGATTATCTTCAGAGATGGTGAACCCACACTGGCTCGACCAAACCAATTCCATTTGTGGAGTGCTTTTACAACCTGGTCCAGGTTTGAATCACTGCCCAGGTCTGACTGCAGCAGTAAGGAATAACAGGGCACATCTCCCTCACTCATACTGAATCCTATGTGGTTTTTTGTCAATCAGGATGAAGTGCCCTTTCTTTATACTGAATTTATAATGATTTCTTATGCTTTTTTTTTTTTTACATAGAAACATATAAAATCATGTCTTCCTTATTTTGTAGTTATGTATTTTGTGATCCAAATAAAGCGTTTTACATTTTCCCATGTTAGATTTGGGGAGGAGATATAATTCACATGCAGCAAATTTTTTCTTTTCCCATTGAAATTGTCTCTGTACTTCCATAAAAAATTAACTGATAGTGTTTGTATGAGTCTATTTCTGGACTCTCTATTCTGACCTCTTTGTTTACATAGACCTATGCTTTTTCTAACACCATGCTCTTGTCTGATTTCTGTGCTTTTATATAAAGTTTGGAAATAAGTTAATGTGAAACTTAGTTCTCCTTTATCAAAATTGTTCTGACATTTTTAGTTTCCTTTTCATCTACATTTTAGAATTTTTAATTTCTAAAAAGCAATGTTTCTGAGGTTTTTTACTGGGGTTTGTTGAATCAATAGTTCAGACTGGGGAGAATTGACATTTTAACAATTATGAATCTTCCAATCTGTAATCTGGCATAGCTGTCCATTTATTTAGGTCTTTGACTTCTTTAATCAGTGTTTTGTAGGTTTTCAGCCTATGAATCTTGTATTTATTTATACATAATAAATACAAATATTGTATTTGTGTAAGACATATTTTATTTTTTTAATGTTATTGAAAACAGTGCTTTAAAATTTTATTTATTCACTGCTTTTCTGTAGAAATCACATTTTAGAGTGACCTTGTATTCTTTAACCTTGATACATTAATTAGTTTTAATAGTTCTTTTTCATAGATACTTTTTGAAATTTTCTACATAGACAATTGTGTCATCTATAAAGACAATTCTATGTCTTCCTTCTCAATTTGTATGCCTTTAATTTCTTTTTACATCTCTATTGTAATTTTCCTTTTTTATTTAGCTCATTGTTCCAACCTGTCAAGAACTTTGGATCATGAAATTGTCACCCAGCCTTTTCAATGTTGATCAAAAGTTCACCTATTTCTTCCACTTATTTTTTATTTAAAGTAGTGAACCAGATAGTTCTTACAAATAAAACAAAACAATACCAACCCACTTCTTATGAGAAATTTCAGGCCTAGACATATGTATAAAAATAGCAGGATGAACACTTCATAACCATAGCACAGCTTCAATTGTGAACACAAGTCTCATCTTCTTTCACCTACACCTCTACCAACACCCTCTCTGTGCTCCTTCCACCTTTGGGTTCTTCTAAATCAAATCCAAACAACATTTTATTTTCAGGTAGAATTTTGACAGTGCACTCATCTAGTATGCCAGAGCTATTCAAAATGAGGAACATTGTCTTATTCACAATTTTATGTCCATTGCATAACTCAGAATTTTGTACATAGAATATATAATTAAGCAATTTTGTTGAACTCTACACATACCTATATCCTTAAGCAAGATGTTGTTTAGTTTTGTTGATTTTTGAGGAAAAATGCTATCATATTGTAGCTGCTTGTCATTTTAAAAATTAGAATGTTCAGACAATATATATTTATTAGAATTTATGATATAATTGTGTTCATATATACCTATATCCTACTGGCCTGACTCTTTTTTTTTCTTCAATCTTCTTGACTTCTTTGGATTAACTGAACATCTTTTAATGATTCCATTGTACCCACCCCTTGGATTTTTATTTAAATATTCTAAATATTTTGGTGGTAGTTCTAAGGTTTACAATAACTGTCTTTATTTTTTTAAATTTATTGTTTTTTATTTTAGTTCATTGTACACAAACAGAGTACAAGTATTGTTTTTCTGGTTGTACACAAAGTAGAATCATACAATTTGCATATTCATACATATACATAGGGTAAAGATGTTTGTCTCATTCTATTATCTTTCCTTCCCTGCCCCCTCCCAACCCTCATTTTCTTCTATACAATCCATCCCTTCTCCATTCTTCCCGTACCTCCCCCCACCCCCACTATGTGTCATCAACCACTTTTAAGAGAAATCATTCAGCCTTTGGTTTTTTGGGATTGGCTTATTTCACTTAACATGATCTTCTCCAATTCCATCCATTTACCCGCAAATGTCATAATTTTATTATTCTTTATAGTCAAATAATATTCCATTTTGTATATATACCACAATTTCTTTATCCATTCATCTATTGAAGGGCATCTAGGTTGGTTCCACAATCTAGCAATTATTGTGAGTTGAGCTGCTATAAACATTGATATGGCTGCATCACTGTAGTATGCTGATTTCAAGTCCTTTGGGTACAGGCCAAGGAATGGGATAGCTCGGTCAAATGGTGGATCCATTCCAAGTTTTCAAAGGCATCTCCATACTGCTTTCCAGAGTGGCTGCACCAATTTTCAACCCCACCAGCAATATATGAGTGTACCTTTTTCCCCACATCCTCACCAACACCTATTGTTGCTTATATTCTTGATAATAGACATTCTAATTGGGGTGAGATGATATCTTAGGGTAGTTTTGATTTGCATTTCTCTTAGTACTAGAGATGTTGAACATTTTTTCATATATCTGTTGATTGCTTGTAGATCCTCTTCTGTGAAGTATCTGCTCATTTCCTTAGCCCATTTATTGAGTGGGTTATTCCTATTCTTGGGGTAAAATTTTTTGAGTTCTTTATAGATTCTGGGGATTAGTGCTCTATCTGACGTGTGTGTGGCAAAGATTTTCTCCCACTCTGAAGGCTCTCTCTTCACATTGCTGACTATTTCCTTTGCTGAGAAAAAGCTTTTCAGTTGAATCTATCCCAATTATTGATTCCTGCTTTTTTTTCTTGTGCTTTGGGAGTCATGTTAAGGAAGTCTGGTCCTAGGCCACTATGATGAAGATTTGGACCTACTTTTTCTTCTATTAGGTGCAGGGTCTCTGGCCCAATTCCTAGGTCCTTGATCCATTTTGAGTTGAGTTTTGTGCAGGATGAGAGATAGGGGTTTAGTTTTCAGTTTGCTGCATATGGATTTCCAGTTTTCCCAGCACCATTTGTTGAATAGGCTATCTTTTCTCCATTGTATGTTTTTGGCTCCTTTGTCAAGTATGAGATAACTGTATTTATGTGTGTATGTCTCTGTGTCCTTTATTTTGTACCATTGGTCTACCTGTCTATTTTTGTGCCAATACCATGCTGTTTTTGTTACTATTACTTTGAAGTATTGTTAAAGGTCTGGTACTGTGATATCACCTGCTTCCCTCTTCCTGCTAAGAATTGCTTTAGCTATTCTGGGTCTCTTAGAACTCATAAATGAATTCAGTAAAGTAGCAGGATATAAAATCAACAGTCATAAATCTAATGCATTCTTATTCATAAGTGATGAATCCTCTGAAAGGGGAATTAGGAAAAGTACCCCATTCATAATAGTCTCAAAAAAAAAACCAAAAACCTGGGAGTCAATTTAACAAAAGAGTTGAAAGACCTCTACAAAGAGAACTACAGAACACTAAAGAAAGAAATTAAAGAAAACCTTAGAAGATGGAAAGATCTCCAATGTTCTTGGATAGGCAGAATTAATGTTATTAAAATGGCTATACTACCGAAAGCACTATACAAATTCAGTGCAATTCCAATTAAAATCCCAATGACAGACCTCATAGAAATAGAGCAAGCAATCATGAAATGACTGTCTTTAAGTCACATTACATCACACAATTTCATATGAAGTGTTGGAGCCTGGCAGTAGGATGCTTTACCTTCACCTTCCCACCTGTTTTATTATTATTGTTATATATTTTGTTTTTATTTATTTATTTATTTATTTATTTATTTATTTATGGTGCTGGTATTGAACCCAGGGCCTGTGCTTGACAGGCAAGCACTCTATGAACTGAGCTACATCCCCAGCCCTATTTTGTTTCTTTTATGTTGTAAGCTCTATAATAGATTGTTACTATTCCTGCTTGCTTTTAACTTTTAAAAAAGTTTCAGAATCTTAATGTTTACTCTAATTTTTACCATTTCTGTTGTTCTATGTTCCTTCTTGCAGATTCAAGTTTTCATCTCACATCATGTGCAGGAAAAATTTCATTTAACATTTATTGTCTTCTGTCCATAAATTACTTTCATTTCTGTTTCTCTGAAAGATAAATCTTTATTTTGCCTTCTGTTTGATGAATAATTTTGCCATGTACAGAATTCTGGACTGAGAAGATTTTCATCTTTAGCTCTTTAACTATGATGCTCCATTGTCTTCCAGCTCACAAAAACTGAAGAGAAATCTGCCCTTCCTATGCAAGAACTTCAGTTACATGTATGTTAGACGATCCAATAATGTATCACAGGTTTGAGATGCTCTGTGTGTTTAAAAAAATGTAAAATTTATTGGGGCTGGAGCTGTAATTCAGTGGCAGATCAATTGCTTAGCATGTGTGAGGCACTGGGTTTGATTCTCAGCAGCACATAAAAATAAACAAATAAAATAAAGGTATTGTGTTCATCTACAACTATAAAAAATTTTTTAAAAAAATTTATTCATGTGTTTGCATATAACTGCAGTTCATTTATTTCCCCTGATGTATAATAGTCTATTAAATATAATTACCACAATTCATCTATTCTCCCATAAAGAGTCATTTAGATTGTTTCTGGTTGTTTATTTTTATGAACAGCATTGCTTTGAATAATCTTATTCATATCTTTGGTGCACCTTTGTGGGTTTCTTTAGCTTTGATACCTAGGAAATATTCCTGAGTTGTAGGTTATGCATTCTAACATTAAAAATTACAAAATAAAAAAGTTTTACACAGTAATGTCTTTGTTCTGAATTTTGATTTATGCTCCATGCCTTCTGAACAATAAGAAGAAAGTTGCACACATCATTGTTGTTTACCTGTTTTCCTTTAGACTGCCACCTATGTTTATCCTTCGTGTTTTTTTAAACAATCTCACATCTTAATCTTCCTGTTCGATTGTTTTTTTTTTTTTTTTCCCAACCTAATCTTAACTTCCTTTATGGCTTATGATCCGCCTCTTGCTCTTTGGTCTTGATGTCATACTTCATTTGCTTTAGCTTTGACTTTCAGTGTTTCCTAAAGTATTTTGATGTGGTTGGCTACAGTAGCTTGCATTGCTTTCATCTGAAGAATAAGATGCTCCTCATTTTATTCATCCCTTTAGTCCCTCAGATCCAGTGCATCCTAACTGGTAATTATTCCTTGGCCAATTGCACAGGTGTGCTAGTATCTGACTATTAAGGCCTATTAATCCTTACCCTTTAGATAGATTTAATTTCCTTCAAGAAACTGGTCTAACTAGTTAACTAGTCACAACTACAAGTCACATTTTTTTTCAAGAATGTTAAAAAAGACAAAGTCAAGATTTAGATACACAGTCCAAAAAACAGTGATTTTTTTTCTTTCATACCATAAGAGACTCAGAGAACTGACTTCCAAAGGCACAAATGAAGATTTTTCCTTCTGCTCTGGTCTCCTTGCCATAAGTCTATGAGCCGAATTAGAGTGCTCACAGGAACGCATTAATACTGGAGCTGCAATATGCATGAGGACAAATTCAGTAAGAGATCCAATGTTTATGTTCCTAATGTCAATTGTCTGTGAATATATTTTATGATAACTGAAATATAGAAAAGAACAAGATAGAAGTTATGAAAGGAACTAAATAAAGGAATCCTTATTTTTCTACATGCTACCAGTTTCATTTTCCCTAGGGAAGTATTGATTCAAAGCAGCTATGAAATGCATAGAATTCTTTTCCCTTGATAGTGTTATAGAATTAGGACAAAAAACATGGTCTGTGCTCTCAAGGAGATTAGAACCTAACAAAGACTAGTATGCCAACGAATACCAACGACTGCATCAATAAACACTTGGTGGAAACACTTACAAATAAGTTTAGAAACTCCGAAGGATGTATCCAAGTGTTAAATAGCTGGATCAGAGTAGGTTGGGCTAGAGGGACTGTTCAAAAATGATCAAACTCAAATAAAAGAAAATGCAGTATAAATAAATATATTTTCTCATCCAGAGAATTTTTTTTCATAATCTGCATCTTTTCATGCAGCCAATTGGTCATAGTATTGAACTGGATGCTGCCCATGCCCTGCTGAGATCTCTTTAACCAGGCCAGTGCATCCAGCCTCTAGCCATTGTGAGTGAGTGCTCCTGCCAAGATTCACAGCTGCTCCTTCCTCTGGAGAACTGTTTAAACACAGTGGTCTCAAACAGTGGCTTCCAAACAAGGAGCATGAATATCACCAGAAAACTTGCTAGAAATGCAAAACCTCAGGCCTTATCATGCATGGAACTACTGAATCAGTCACTCTAGGGTTGGGCTCAGACATCTGTTTCATCAAGCCTCCATGTGATTCTGATTCATAGTGAAGGTTGAGAGCCACTGTTCAAGTCAGTGGGAACCAATTTACCTGGGAGTGTAGGCACCATTCCCACTCCAATTCCAAAGCAGATGAGTGGTGGATATGGGGTTCAAAAGACCAATGTTCTTGCCTATGAAAAACAGAGAAAGTGATAACTCTGAGAGATTTGTACCCTAGGGAAGGAGTCAGCAAACTATGGAGGCAAATCTGGCCTACTGTTTGTTTCTGTAAAGTTTTGTTAGAACAAAACCAGGTTCTTTTATTCTATTGTCTGTGCCTTTCATGCTAATGGAAGGGTTGAGTAGGTGCAAGAAAAAGTATCTTACCCTTTCCAGAAAAAGCTCTTGTTTTAGAGCCTTACATATCTGGAAAGCATCAGGACATGGATAGACTCTGCTTGACACCATAGCCTTACTTGGTTCTCTTTCTCCTCTATTCTCCTTTCTTCCCTAGCACATGTTAGTGACTGTCTGGACAGTATTTGTTATTTTGGTTCCCAGGATCACATTTTATTATTATTTCATTCATATTAACTTTATAGAGCACTCAAAGGCTACATGTCATTTCTCACCATAAGGTTTAGTCAATGTCTGATTATCTCTGATAACACAAACGAAAAGTCTTAACTGACCAACCACTGGTAATGATAAAGTATGAGCAAGGGTTAGGTGAGCATATTATTACAATTTTTTAAGTTAAAAATAAGATAGATAAGACATTTTGTGTATAGTTTGCCAAAATCCCACTAAAGTAATTAAGTTGTATTTAAATAGCAGTCTAATTCTTGAGTTATCTCTTTTTCATAATGAAGCAAAACCAAAATCTTTTACTAGTGAAGTTTTCACTATGTGATATGTGCTGTTGAGTCTTAGAAGAATACTCATGCTTTTTCATACAATATGTTTTAAAATATTCTTTTATAGACAACCTAAAGGAAATAGGACTAACATAAAATGAACGATATAATTAGCATCAAGAGTGGCAATAGCAAAAGACATTTTCTGGAAGGATAGAGTTGGAATGAGAAGTGAGAATGAAACTTACTAATGAAATAAGATCAAGTATGATGAGGCTGCAGTTTAATAATGGTGGAGGATTTGGGCTGGGATGAAGCATGGGGGCTGTTCTTGTTTGTTTAGAAATCCTCAATCATTTCATTCAGTCTGTGACTTTTCCTCAGGACAGAAAGGAAACCATTTCTCCATCCCCCATTTTTGACATACTCACAAATAGAAAATACCTCTTTGCAGGTCAGAGGACCACTGTGGGATTTTCAAATAATGGCTTCAGATGGCTTAAAGGCAGGAGTCATAGGCATGGTACAAGCACGATTACTTGGATAGGAATTTTATGAGATGAAGTTTGCTTTAGAATGTCATTTGTTGGTGAACTTCCATGAAGTATTTTTCATCTGAGGGTCTTTTGACAAAACCCTTTCTGGGGTTCTTGTTGGTTGAAAATTATTAGAGTACCAGTAGAATGGATAGCAGAATACTCAATACATGCTCATGTACAAACATTAGATTTTAAAAGAGCAATTTCAATTCTTAACAATTATCAATAGAAGAGATAATTTGTTTAAAAATGCTTCACATTTGTATATTTAAACATTCTTTCACTTTTTTATTTCTCTAATTTTATTTTACTCTCACAACAATTTGGCAAATAACATTGCAAAGGGTAATAGATATTTAATTAATTAGCAACCAATTAACAATAATGAACCTAATTTCGATAAAATAATACTATTACAACAATTAATATTTAATGTATACATTGTGTATAATAAATGGGAGCATGTGCTTTGGACAAAAACAGAAATAACTGGGTTCAAATATCAGCCCTGAGTCTTATTAGTATTGTAATACGATTATGCAGTTTAATGTATCTGAAACTTACCTTTAAAATAGAACATGATGTTAGTAAGAAACATTTAAACTACTTGGCACACAGTAAATGTTTAGGGAATTTTTGTTATTTTCTACTTACCTTCAGGTTTATGTCTCCAAAATTTGAAAAAAGAAAGCAGCTTCCATATTAAAAATGTAAAGATGTATATTTGATGATTGGAACAGAAGAAACTACCTAAGAAAAAATAGCTCCAATTGTATAGCTCTGTAGCCTATGGTGAGTTGATTTCTAAGATATGCATGAATTTAGCTCTAAATTTCCTGAAACCTAAGGCAAAAAAGAAAGTTCATTAGTTACCTAATGTTCACTGCGACAAAAGAAAATATACACATTTATGGACAGAAACAAACCTTTTCTTGGAATTAATTTCAATGAAGTGATTTTCTGTGGTCCCTGTTAAAACCAATATTAGCAATCATAGTGGACACTGCCCAGAAACACCTCTACAAAAAGAACAGAATGCCAATGAGACAGTTTTCATATTGACCCTCAATAAATGCTCAGGGCAAAACCTTATGCCATCAATCATTGAAGACATTTCAATGGAGAACTTAGATAATTTCATTCATATATGTTGCTTCCTGATGATCTAACTAAAAATGTCAGAATCAAGAAGGAAGACTATTTAACCTGCCCATTAAATTGTCTATTTTCAAATATTAAATATCTTAAGTTAGCCCTTGGCAGGTGCTGGCTCAAAAACCACTCACAATTGAACTCTTACAATTTGCCCACAGTGCAGCTATTCTATGCTGTAGGCTAATGTGAAAGCCATACACTTTAGACCAGACATGAGGGAGGCAGAGTTATCATTATATTATGAAAGCTAAGAGCTTTACTCATATTCTTGCCAAGTCAGAGGGTCAAACTATTTTAGTAGAGGCTTTGTGAACATTATTATCTATAGTTAGGCTGCTATGTCCCTCACAAAAGAGATCTGATTTTTCTCAAGCACTTATGAGAAATTCTTGGTCATTCTCTGCAAGAGTCTGCACCTTAAAATGCACAAGGGGCAAGTATCACCTTTACACTCCAAGATGAGGTGTCTTTCCTAAGTTTGCATTAAGGAGCATAGGCATTACTAGAAGTGTTACTCTCTGTTTTCCTGGATCAGAGAGGTTTACAGTAAGTAGTATATATTGTTTGAGCTGGTAAAATAACCTAATCATGATTCTACTTTAGCATGTGGCTTCTTCATTTCCTTCTGCTCAATCCATTTCAGATTAAATTGAGAGTAATCTCATTTCATGTCATGAAAACCTGTGTGTTGCCACAGATGAGATTTTCATATTTAGTGCATTGCCCCACTGTCAAGGTATGTTTCTGAGAACTTCAGCCTGGTCATGTAGAGTGGACCTAATTGAAACAAAAACAAAAACAAAAACAAAAAAACAGTATATTTCAAATTATTTATGTTGCACTTCTAAATATTTCCTTATCTTTTATGGTTCTTCTTTCACAAGGCTATAATTCCAACATTTGGAGAACAGAATGTGTTCTGGAAGTTTAGAGTAAGCCACCCCTATCCACATTTTGACTCAAAAATGAAGTGCCAGTGGCACTTGTTTGAAAGATAAAATGGTGTTTGTATAATTATCCACTCACTTATGTTTATGATTCTTTTACTGAAGATGTTGCAGCTTTCATATGCTCTACCTCTGATATGTACAACAAAGAGAGATTATGGTAATAACCTGTGAGTCTAATTTTAAAACCAGCATTGCTCCTGGTCTCTTAGTTAGTGTAGTATTTCTTTGTGATCATTCATCCTCTGTAAGAGAACACTTCCCAGATATGAGAAATACATAGTTTTCTTCTGAGTCTCATCATAGAATTAAAATGTTTAGGGCTTCCATCTTTGTTATATTTTCATTACAAAGAAGCCTAATTCTGAAACATTCAAAATGAAAAATGGAACTTGCCCCCACCCAGTACATTCCCCCTGGGTGTAAACTATGTAAATACTTTCCTATGTATCTCTTTTGAGAAATTTTGGTAAATATTTAATCACAAGAATTTAAGGATCCACCACAAAAGAAATACATTCATAAATATACTGAATTGACAGATTACAAATAGGTTTTGTGTGGGAAATAATGACAATCGTTTAGTGAGGTATTTTTAAATGTGTATCTGATCCTTAATCTGTGATTGAAAAACAACAAAAACTCAAAAATAGTACTAAAACGTTCCTATAAAAATATTAATCATCCAATCCCAAACCAATCAGAGTTATTGATCAAAGTTAATGATTATTCCTAGTTTACTCAATCAAGTATGAGTAGAAGCAGATTTCCAGGGGTGAAACAAAGACTTTTGTACCTCAGCAAGTTCGAGACAGAGGTTTGTAGTCCCTCTGAAGAATATCGTCATTAATGAGTTTGCAAGAATGAATCAGTTGCCTGTTTTTATCTACTCTGAATCCTCTTTAACTGGGACTGGGATTCATTTTGCAAAACTACATTACACATAAATGCCAATGATGTCTAGCCCCACTCAGCACCTCTGCCAAATGCCTTCATTTATCTCAAGAAAGGATCTCCGGAATGTCTATATTACAAAATGAATGCATGGGGTATGCAAGTCTGAGTTAACCAAATGAAAGTAGGGGCACTAAACACTTCTTTTTTTCTTTCAATATAAAATATAGAGGTTGCTTTGACTGAGAAGCTCTCCGTAATGCCCAGGACTTAAGTAAATAACCCCTTCTGTGTTTTCATGGAGTCCTATGCACGTGGAACATTCTATTATAATTACAAGTTCAATCAAAAAGTAACCTCTTTGAAGGTAGTGACTGTATCTTATTTCTAGCATTTTCTGGCTCACAGTGTTGTCACCACGAACACCTATCAAATGATTAATTTTATTCATAATATGTGAATGAATATTCTGCATTCCCATTGATGACTTAGGTTTTGTTCACCATCAATACTACTTGGTTAATACAGTAAGCCATCTTGCTCTTTTCTGAGTCCCACCTAGTTGTCATTACTTTCATGATTCTTAAAAAGGGGAACTAGCCTTCTGAGCTATGCACCAAATTAAATCAGGACATGATAATTCTCACACAAGCACATTTTGGAATTTGAGGGACTGCCACCCATCTGAGTGACCTGAAATTCTATCCCAAGAATTAAATGCCTCTTAAAAGGAAATCCCATTTAGGCAGTGCTGACACCTTGCT
The DNA here is from genome assembly GCA_020662805.1 of Glaucomys volans. Classification (NCBI taxonomy): domain Eukaryota; kingdom Metazoa; phylum Chordata; class Mammalia; order Rodentia; family Sciuridae; genus Glaucomys; species Glaucomys volans. Next base: position 313,763 of record JAJEJO010000942.1, on the reverse strand, counting down.
TATTTTGTTTTGTGGTTGAAGTGTTAAAATGTATTTGCTGATCACTGCTAAAACATTGATGGGCATACCTGTACTGGGCATGAAGTAGAGCATTAGAGAAGGGGGAGTGAAAACCTTCAGGAAGATTAGTAGGTATCCTGAAGCACAGCTCCCTGTTTTTGGGACCCCAGCTCAAATAGTAACTCTCTAGTGAGAGTTATAATCTTTCCCACAACTGAATTGTAAGTGTCTGGTGTCTTGTATTATTTCTTCACAAGTATATAATCCCCTTAAATCAGTATTCTATTCTATTCATTGTTGTATTTCAGGTCCTTATGCAAGAGGTAGTGTAGAGGTAATTATTGTTGTTGACTGAGGGAGATTTTTTCATGTAACATTTAAGTTATAAGTTATATCAGTGTTATGGTTTGGATGTGAGGTATACCCCAAAAGCTCATGTGTCAGACAATGCGAGAAGGTTTGGACAAGAAATGACTGGGCTATAGTCTTAAACTAATCAGTGAATTAATCCCTGATGGGATTAACTCAGTGGTAACTGGAGGCAGGCATGGTGTGGCTGGAGAAAGTGGTTCTTTAGGTGCGTGACTATGGGGTATATATTTTGTATCTGGATAGTGGAGTCTCTCTCTGCTTCCTGATCATCATATGAGCTGGTTTCCTCTGTCACACTCTTCTGCCACATGTTCTGCCTCACTCTGAGTCCCAAGGAAGGGAGAATGCTGTCTATGGATTGAGAACTCCGAAACCATGAGCCCCTAAATAAACCTTTCCTCTTCTACAGTTGTTCCACTTGGGTCCTTTCATCACAGCAGCAAAATAGTTGACTAAAACAATCAGGAAGACCAAAGAACCTAGAATGTTTATTATCCCTGTGCCTTCCATAACTCAAGAGAGACAGAAAATTTAGAGCAGCAGTTTTATGGTATATGTATTGGAGAGATCTTATGTTCTTGTGCTGTACAGGTGTATCCAGTAGAAAGTTAAGTACAACCATGTTTAGAGATATAGAAACAGAGGTAATGAAGACCATCCTGAAATTGCTAACTTCTGGAATGAATTTTAAAAATGCTATGAAAGGGGAAAGGGAAAGATATAATTACAGGAATAGGAGAAATAAGGAAATAAATGAATGAAGAGCAGGTCAGAGAACTTTATATCAGTCACACTTGCCTAATAATTTTTGACCTAACACATTTTTTCTAAATGGCAGTCAAAAGTGATGAAGAGTGTCTCCATGCCTTCATTTGTTAGGTTTGGGGGATAAATAAAACACAGTTCATGCCTTTATGGAGTTAGTGAACATACAAAAACAGACAACAATATGCGAGTCAGTGAGTCAGAATAAGACTAGAGAGAAGTAGGAACATGTGATAGGAACTTGACATCTTGAGGGAAGAGAGAAGGCTGTGAGAAGAAGGTAGCATTTGACTTCAGTCTTGAAATTTGAGGGCCCAGCTTCAGGAGAAATTTCTGAGTAGTGGTCATGGAAGTTTAAAAAAATCAAAAACAAAACAAGCAAGCAAACAAAATCATCAATATCCATGTAAAGGATAGAGATGGAAATGAGAGGGCATTGGAAATGAGATGGAATGTCACTGTACTTCTGCGTTAAGAAGCTTGAGCCCAAATTATAAGTTCTTTGGAGTCACTGAAAAGCTTTAAACCAAGGAAACACATGGGGTCCAGATAGGTCATGGTGATGACTCATTGGAGAGAAAACCCTGAAGTTGAAGAGTTGTGGGAGTGTCCGAAAGAGAGGAGACAGGGGCTTAAACCAGGAAATGTTTTAGGATAGAAAACAATAGTATCCTTTGGAAAATATTTGAAGGGTTGATTTAGAATTATTTTTTACATATGTATATATTTATTATATGTAGTATATAATGTATAATTTAAGATATAAATATAAAATGGAGATTAAAGAAATATACAACTTATATTTATACATAAAATTTATATATATTTATATAAAACATTTTATATTGAATATCATTGAATGTTGTGTAATTTTACATTTTGCATATAATTTGTTTAATAAATGTTAAAACTAATTTATATTTTATATAGCATACATATGAAAATACACCAATATACATTTACACATAGATATATATCATGTATATGTATATATTTAGGCTGACTTTGCTGATGGAGTGCCTTTCAGAAGACAGTTATTTTGTATTCATAAAATAGCAATCAATCTGCTCACAGGCACTTATCATGCCTTACCTCTGATATTTCTTCGGTCCAGAGTGAATGGTTGAGTTTAGTAACTTTGGGCCTTGTAATTATTAACTCCTTTTCTAGTACACAAAACCTCAAACTTTCAGAAACCTAGAGGTTGTCTGTGAAATTTGAGGATGTTCAATGTTCAATGCAATGTTCAATGCATTATTTGAGGGCTGGAGATAAAGCTCAGTTGGTAGAGTGCTTGCCTTGCATGCACAAGGCCCTGGGTTCAATCCCCAGCACTGAAAAAAAAAAAAGAAATGCATTGTTTGAAAACTATAATTATAACCAGGGGAATTATTCCAGAGTAACCAAACAAATGACCTTCTTTTAATTTACTAGGCTACTGTGCACTAACAGTCTTCACAAGGAATCAATAATCTTAACAGGTATTTTAGCTCTATAAAGTAGACAAATTTAGCATCCATACAATTCTATTTTCACACTGATAACCAAGGATTATGCAAATCAGCAGCATTCTGGTATATGCTGACACTTCGTTAACACTTCATTAAGAAAATTCAGCTCTTGGTACTTGAGACTGTGCCAGAGACAGAATATTTCTTTTCCTTGAAACCACTTATTTCTCAACAATGTCCCAGAGGATCTTCAAACATTTATCTATCTATCATCTATCTATCTATCTATCTATCTATCTATCTATCTATCACCTATCTATCTATCTAACTAATTTGTGTGTGCTTGTGTGTATGTATGTATCTATTTATAAACTGTAATTTAAAAACACATGTATGGCTTCTGCTAATATCCCTAAATGTGCAGAGGGACAGAAGTTCTCAGAACATCCTCTAAGGATTAACCTTGGCTCCAAAGGGAACATGATTCTATTTGAGGGTGGTTGTTCTGAGAGATGACCTCTGTGGAGGTTGGAGTATGAATCATTCTGGATGGGGTGGGTTTGTTTCATTGATCCATGCATTCATTCAGTCAGTGTTTAGTAGCTCCTTAATATATTCTCAGTACCCTGTGAGATTTTGAGGATAGAGAGTAGGTTTTAGTCCCAAATTTTTAGTATTTCATTGATTAGTTGGGAAAACTGTATATATATACACAGATTATTTTACAAGATACTGTTTTAAGTTCCAGCATAGAATTATTAACATCCTTCTGTGGGAATCCTGCCTCTTACACAGAGAAGTGAACATTTGGTATGAGCATTTAAGGAAAATTAAGAATTTTTGAGGGAGAAGATGTGCATTCGCACCCGTGTGTGTGTGTGTGTGTAGGTGTACACAGTAATAGGAGTAAGATGGGGCTTGGTAAAGACCAACCATATTGAAAGGTCCTGTAGTATAAGAGGGAATGGTGCATTGAGACAATAAGTGCCATTGGAACACAGAGTATTTGACTATAGAAAGAAACCTGTCCTGTGTGATTTTTAGACAGATGGACTTCATCCAATTTCAATACGTAGATTGAACCTGATGGAAGGTTTAGGAAAATTTCTAGCACATGGGTTCAAACTTACTGAGTACTTTCTGATACTATAATAGACCTGCAAGTCTGAAAGATTTGGGATCTGTGGCTACTGACATTCCATGCTGAATGAGGTCCTGCCTTGTTACTTCAGTAATGTCAAGTCCTGGGACTAATATGGTAAATCACCAATTTCTCATGACTGAAGGCTTTTATTTGTTTACAGCACAACTCAGATTTCATTGTTATTCCTTCTCTGTGGGACTTTAATGCCAAACTAAAAATACAGGCAAAATAAATCTGAGATTCTGCATCCTCAGCATGCTGAGAGGTGCATGTCTGCATTTTCAGCAAGAGACTCATCACATGTGCAGGTTGCCACCAAAGTGCTGAGATGAAGTGTCACTCTAATAGGAAGAGATGGAAAAATGTAGGCCACATTTAAATAGTGACATTTCTAGAGTACTGAGTCAGTTTCACAAGGGGCTGCTTGTTCCTTGTCATCAATTAACCACTGCTGAACCACTACTGTGGCAACACTGGGTGAGGAGCTCTTTTCTTGTAGAAAGTGTCTGCTTTGTCAAAAATCTTAGCCCTTTAAGGTCTTGGAAAGTCTGTTAGCTCCTTGAGGTGGTGACTGTGCCTGTCTTTTTCACTGCTGGCATTTAACAAAACTGTTCATTATTTATTGAATAAATAAATGTTTTCTGAACAGTGTTACATAAAACTTTTCTAAGATAATTAAGGTTCTATTTTTAAATATATGAATTTGAAGAAAGAGAAAAAGCAACATATCTATCATTGTGTACATTAGAAATTTTCCTATACAGCATAATTATGATCTTCCTTGGAAACAATGAATAAGAAAAATCAAAGACCATATTGAAGGTTCAGATAGTGAACGTGATGTGATGTAAATAAAAATTCCAAAATAAATTTCCTTATATTGGCCAGCAAGACCCAACTAGAAGAATGATTTAGCTTACTATCTCTCCAATTCAGTTAAGACAAAACTGTTAAGCCAATAATTGTAAAACACTGACATTTTGCCCCTGGTTTCAGGGAAAGACAGTAATATAGGGAGAGCTTCCATGCGTGAGGTAATATCCTCTGGGGAGAGGGGATGCCTAAGTCAGCCAGCGATGACTGAGTCCTCAGTGAATGGCTGGTCTGGGACTGATATTCACAGTTGCCATGGCATGCATGAGAATGATCACTTAATACCCAACATTACATCTTTATTTTTCCTCAGGACAGGAAAGACCAGACAGCATAGCTGAGCCATAGTCCAGGAATCCTCTTGGCCACTTTTGCTTTAAGCCCATTTATTCTGAAGCTCCACATGCTGAAGGGGGAGAGATGTACAGGATTACCAATATGGTAATTGGAACCATTCCCACTGTTGGTTAGTCACTGGATGTGTTTTGGAAGTGGTGCAGGGAGCAATGTGGCCAAGGAGTGGATCTGATATTCTGTGCTGGGAACAGGACATGGGGCCATGGAGTGGGTACAGTTCCTCTTTTTGTTCCCAACTCTAAATGACAACTCCTTTCCTTTTTTTCTTTTGTTAAAATACACTCGATACCTTGCTTACGTTGTTTAAAGCATACAGATAAATAAGAGAAAGCAGATTGGAAATAACTCAATCTGGTACAGTGGTCTTTCTGAGATTCCTCTGGGTACAACCATTTATTGGGCAAGAAGAAGATATGTCTACTTCACATGAGCCAAATGGCAATCAGAAGAGAGTTTGATGACATCTACATCTTTGTGTTAGTGATCCATAAGTTGTTGAGCACAGTTTTCAGGTTTTGCTGGCAGGAGATTTTCACCATTACTGGATATATAAGAGATACACAAAGCAAAACCAAATTTCCTTCTTTTCTTCCTACTCTTTCAAGGAACCATAAGCTGATATTTTATAATGGGGAAAATAATCTAGAAGTTCTGCTCTCAGAATTTGGGCTTCACAAGGAATACACAATCAATGTCCTGGTTTGAAATTGCATCTCCTATATTGCAACCTTGCCGGAGAAAAGACTGTGTGGTGGCTGTATTGCATTGATGTAGTGGCAGGAAAACTGGTTTCATAGCTAGATTCATCTTCTATTCTTAGTAAAACAAGGTTTCTGCAGCACATGGTTTTAAATATCATAACTGTTAGAACAAGAACCAGAACCTTCCAAGGATGTTTCTGGCAATTGCCAGAGAAGTTTATGTTAAGGCTGAGTATGAGGTCAATATTTGCTTCCTTTGGTAAAACTTCAAAGAAAATAAACTTCTAGACTCATGAATAACTATTGCTGAGTTTATTTGCAAAAACTATTTCAAAATTGGTAGATTTTGTGTATTTCTGTCCCTAAATATCATAGTGTTTCAGAATGTTAGGGTGTCATAAAAACTACAAATTTTGATTTCTAAGTGGGAGAATTTTAGAATGAGCAGGTACCTTCTTTATTCAAGGTCTTTGTTTTTTGTTAGTAAAATCAAGATATAACTGATTCACATCATGCTTGGGTTTAGGACCAGCTTATAGATACAATAGCTGTGAATATTTTAGTGGCACAGAAATTCTCATTATCAATAATAATAGTAATAAGCATTGAGGGAGCCAGCTGAAGTCAAAGGAAAAACATTGTCACATTGTTTTCTTATGATTTAAAAAAAATCTTTGACTTCCTTATGCATGTGACACTTTCAATTGTGTTGGAGAGAATAAGAGCTCTAAATGTGGTACTTGGTTGTCTAAGGAATTCTTGATGGAGACAGATTTCATAAGAAGTCTAAATTGTGTCACTCACTGTCTGAATTTTCACATGAAGATCTTTAGAAGATAATTTGTTTATTCTTAATGTAACACCAGACTGAATTCTCATGGAGTATCAAAGAAGAAATGTTACCTGAAAGTAGAAAATATCCCTCAAATTTCTTTAGACTTCAGCATAATTTTTCTTGTCAATCTTGAAGGCTATCAGTATTTGCATATATAATCCTATTTCATGTTCTCAGAGACTAAAGGGTGAGGTGACTAAAAGTAGGAGGAAAGATTATTCTTATGACAAAAAAAAAAAAAAAGACTAAAAATGGTTGACTGTCCTTTCTAGGACTGAATATCTGACACTCTCTGTGCAATTGCTAGGAACATCCCTGAATCTCTGCAACAATAGATCTTAAACTTTTAGCTATATGAAAATGACCCCAAAACAATGTTTCTTATTGTTTTAGTTGTCAATGGATCTTTTATTTTATTTATTTCTATGTGGTGCTGAGTATTGAACCCAGTTCTTCACACATGCCAGGCAAGCACTCTACCACTGAGCCACAACTCGAGCCCCCAACTGTTTATTTTCATATCCTTTTACAATTTACTTCTCAAATCCCACTTTGATTTTAGAAATAGATACTACTTTTAAAGTACATATAAAATTAGTTTTAAAGTAACACATGAAATTATTGCAGAGCATACTAAATATATTTTAGTCACATAGTCTGTTTTCCAAGTGGAAATTAAAAAGGCAAGATTCAAATAAATTCACATAATTTAGTGATGTTCTTTCCTTCTTGAAAAGTAGCCTTGGTACAGAAAAATGCATATTTTAATGGTTAGAAAGGATGGGGTAAGAGAATGGAACCTGGTGAGTTGCAGTCAAGGCTCTTGACTCGGAAGTCATACCCGACTTTCTACATAAAGGGAAAGGGTTAGTTTTGCATTTTGCAATCACAGTATGGGACTTTCCAATGCTCTGATGAGTATTGGAGTCTAAGACATTCCTTGAGGAAGATCAGAAATCAAGTTACCCTGGAGGAATTTTGTTTTTGTTGTTAAGCAGATGTTCACAGGACTGTAATCTTTAATAAACAACACCAGGGAAATGCTACAGACAGAAATGCTTCCTGTCCATCACAGTTGAGACTGGTTTGGCAAAGCATTACTGATGATTTGGAAAATTCCAGAACTATTTTGATGATATGTTAGGAGCACATTATGCTAAGACCAGAAAGATGACTTTGAACCTCTGGGGTTGTAAGTTACTCAACCAGACCATATGTGCTTTATTCAAGACACTACCTGAAGTTCTAGGAGAGGCGTGTAGAGAATCACAAGACACAGTCTCTTCTCCAAAAAATTCCATAATTTATTTGGGGAAGAAATTCAGAGATGTATTAAAAATGAATGGAACAAGTCTGGCATGGTTGTGAATACCTGTAATCCAGCAATTTGGGAGACTAAACTGGATTGATTGCAGGCCAGTCTCAGCATCCGAGAAAGACCCTTAGTCACTTAATGAGACTGTCTCAAAATAAAAATTAAAAGAACTGAGGATGTAGATTGATGGTAAAGCCTCTCCCTGCCCACTTCCCCAAAGAATGAACAGGACCAGTTCATGGAGGGCCTTGCTGACATTGCAACTGTTGTCTTTCGGGCAGTGCAACCTGGTTCGAATACTTAAGGAGAGTAAAATAGGAGAAGCAATGAGATGCAGAGCAGGCATTCCAAGTCATTCATTAAAGAGATCAACCAAATGTGTGTGTATATGTGTATATAAATATATGTATATATATTTGCAATCATACATTTAAACACTACAAATTTTGATACTTCTACTTGTTAAAGGAGCAGCAACCTTGGACAAGTCACTTTATCATTTAGCAACTAAGTTTCTAATTCTGCAAAATGATTTGCTTTTTTGCAAGGACACGATGAGATAATATGCATAAAACATTGAGCACACTTACTGGCACATAATAATTCCTCACTGAAAGTTCTATGATGCTGTTTATTTTGTTCACAGAACTTTGAGATTCATAAGATCCCCACATGACAGATAAAAGAATAACAATACCACCCATCATTTACTGAACACAATCTTTCAACTTCCATAGTAAGCTTCTGGGGAGGTGCCATTATCATCCCCACTTCTGCAAGAGGAAATAGGTCATTCTCGGTGTCACCCAGCTGGATAAGTAGTGGAGCTGGGGTTCCAACTTAACTCTGATGGACTCCTAGGGTTTCATTCTTTTGACAATGACAAGCTGCCTGTAAGGAATGATTGCCACTTCAAAATTGCACTCAGCCTTCTTAAAATACTTCTGTTCTTCAAACGAAATATCTCACGTCAGTTCTAAATCTTTAAGACTTAGGGAATTAGAGTCTCACACAGGATAATACCGCTGTGTGCTCTCTGCAATACTGAAGCTCTCTGCAATACTAAAACCTCAGACACACGTTTTTTTGCCCCTGAGGCGTCTGTATTTTACTGGTGGGTGGCTGAGCCTGTCACCATCTATAAGGTGTTTGGGGACCCTCTGGTTAAAGAATGCTTATAAATGTAAGTCAGCATTTCTGTTCAAGACATATTTTTTGCCACTACCGAATATATTACCTCATTATACTTCCACCCAATAAGTAGAAAGCATATGTAGCAAGCATTATAGAATGTATACATTTCAGACTCAGAGCTGGCATTTTACAAGCTTTCAGATATAACGTGAATTTTAAATGATTATTCCCTACAAGAGGTAACTGATGGTAGAATGAAATTTATTGAACATAACTTTTTAAGGGAATTCTAATGTGAATGGATGGAGTCAAAGCAAAACTTTCTGATTGGATGTTGAACTCGTGCCAGCTCTTGAGTTCTGAGAGAGATCTGAGACCTGGAGGGGGAAAAAAAAAAAAGCCAAATTATACAATATGATTTCTGTGTGCTTTTACTTTGCCTCTTGAAGTGTTTTATTCTCCTGTAGTCCTTAGCTGTGTTGGCATTGCATCAAAACTGACTTAGATACATCTTCTGTAATACACAAAAATATTTAGCTAAATAACCTAAAGAGGTCACTTACACTTTAGTGTGAATAAAACCCAAATCTCTTAAGAGGTGATTTCCAAGCTTCTTTTCTTTTCTTTTTTTCCTTTCTTCTTTAAGATCTATACCAACCCTTGAAAATATTTTCAAAGATCTGTGGAAAAATGAATAAAATTGAAGGATAATATAGTCTGTTTTTCCATGAAGCTAAATTCATTCAATTGTAAGTGCTGATTCTATTTTGAGATTCAATATTTGTAACATTTTTTCTGGGTTGAAATGTCCCTTTTATTCTGAAATGGTAAATGTAGGTAGTAGATTTTTTTTCTTTTAATGTTTTTGGCAGGACCCAAACTTGGTAGCTATATTTCTGTTTGCTAACTTTTTGTTTGTTTTTAATTTACTGTCTTGTGTAATACAGGTTTGGGAACTAGTGGTGCGGGAGAAAGAAAATAGACTTTAAGATCAGAAGCCCCAGGCTCCCATCCTTTCTGATTTTGTTATAAGTCAGATGAGCTGAGCTCTTATTGATCCTATTAGGGCCTCTGTTTTTCCATTTTCAATAAAAAAGCAATGGGGTTATGGAGACAATTAGATGATATTACATATGTAAAATTTCTGTATCACTATTGTACTGAATAAATGTAGTTTATCTTCATTTTTCCATTCTAAAAGCAGACTTCATTAAGGGAAGAAGGGTATGACCAATCATGATTGAGAAGAGCAGGTCAGGACGACCCAAAGGCTGGTGCTGTATGAGGAATGCTTTGCTTCTATATCTAGTATTACCTTCTGATATTGAGGAGAGTCTTGGAGACAGAGAAGCCCTGCTGCCACTGTGTGGTTCAAGATGCAGACATTCATTTGGGTCATTTGTGGGCAAGTAATTTATTGGGATGTGCTTCTCCTGCAAAGCTCATTGAGAAGTGAAGGAAGAAGGGCCAAGCAGAGGTCTCTGCAAAGTATAGAGAGTTTTAGAACTCAGAATTGCCCTGAATCAGGGCAGGGGGTCCAGGCCTTTGTAATACCCTCCTTGATTAAGCATATGATGTAGGCTGATAAAAGGAAGGGCCATGACTTTGCAAAAATAGTTTTCTCTAGTGGAGGACGATCTCAAGAGGAGTTTTAGGTATAAGCTCTGTTGCTCTGATGGGCTGAATGAATTTGTTCTTTAAGGGATATTGATGTCCTAACCCCTGATATCTGTGAGTTTGATCTTACTTGGAAATAAGATCCTTGCAGATGAATAAATAACATCAGGGTGGGCCCTACCTCAAAATGAATAGTATCATTATTAAAGGGGGAAATTGGACAGATACAGATATGTGGAGAAAAGATGTGGGAATACAAGGAGAATGTCATCCTCAAGCCAAGGAATGATCAAGGCTACAGAAACTAGGGGAGAAATTTGGAAGAGATCTTTGTTCTTCACAGCCTTCGAAGGAATTAATCCTACTGATACCTTGACTTTGGAATTCTAGCCTCTAGAACTTGTGTGAGAAACTAAATTTCTATTGTTTAAGCCACCCAGGGTGTGATACTTCTCTATGGCAGCCCTAGTAAATTAACACCATTGCCAACAATCTGAGTAGCAACACAGTGTGTGCCCCAGTCTGAAAGTGGGACCTTTGGTCATGCATCGCAATGTCACTAAAGGAATTCCAGGATGTCCTTTAGTGGGATGGAGAGGACTCATTTCATCTTTGACCAATTCTGGCCTGTATTTTTCTAGTAACTAGGCAATGGACTCATCCTTTTACCTACTGATGTCCATAACCCTCCCTGCAATGCCACACCATCTAGAAGGTCATCTTGAGGCTGTCTTCAGCAACTTCGAGAAGATCTGCACATGTTCAGGAAACAGACTTAAAATTCTGTATCATTACGGAGTAGGATCTCAAGGTGGGTTAGGATTGTTTGTGGGATTATTAGCACTTAACCAGCATCACTTGAACACTTTCCTTGAGGAAACAAAATTTTAAAATAAATCAACAGTCCTGGCTATGGAGAAGGAAGGAGGTATCAGAAAGTGAGAATAAAGTATCTAGTCATAATATTGCTCAGAATAAAAGCTAACAAGCAATTTCTTATGGAGAGAAGAGAAACTGGAACGGATTTACATAGTTCTAGATTGAAGTTGGCTAGAATTATGTGCTTCTGTATCATCTAGAGATTTTTAAAAATAGCTTTATAAAGGCAGGAGATTAGTGTATTTCTATAGACTCTGCACTTGCTAGAATAGACAACACTGAAGGCTGAATATGTGTGGATTTTCTTTTTGTAAAATAATGAAACACATAATTTAGAGCTGGGAATATATGAACTTGGCCTGTGTGATCCTCTTGAAGGAGGATGCTTGTAAGCTGTAGGTTTAAGATACATTCTTCTCCCATCAATTTAACAGTGGGAAAGGAGGAATCCATTATCTCACTCATACCAACAACTAAATTGTCATCAGTGTCTGAATCACAAAATCTTTATTTCTGGTCAGAGGCAGGAAGAAAATCATTTGATTTTTGCTGAATTCCAGGTAAGTACTCAGAACTGAGGTTGAAATGGTAATTATTGAATGGATATTGAAGTCATGATTAAACCCTGCAGTACTTCCAAGTTTTCATCTTTGGTTAGAATATGAATTCATGCTAATTAAGGGAACCACATTGCTTAGTGAAGAATGGCACAAAATCATATCTGTTGCTGTAAATCATACAATATAGCAGCAAAGCCTCATGATCTGCACATAGTAGGAGCTCAGTATACATCTTTGAAATGAAAATTTATGCTGTCAAATAGAAACAGGTGCCTGGAGGGGAATATATCAGGTCTTTTTTCAGCAGAAGAGATCAAACTCTCAGACAGATCCTGTCTGTTTTTTACTGTCTTTCCATTCTAATGTCCTCTTAGAAGTCCAGAAGTGCTTGGAATTTACTTGCAGACATTGCAGAGGGGCAGGATTTTTATATTCTCTGCTCCCTCTACTACAGGTCAGGAATGCTCTGAGAATAACTGAAATTGCACAACTCCTTCCAGGAATCAGGTTGAAGCCAAGGCCAAGCTGGGCTTCCTTTGGCCCCACTCTGATCCCCTGACTCCCTTACTATTATTTCTGAGAACATTTTCTGCATAAAGTATTTGCATATACCTAACCTCAAGTATTCTGCATTATGAGGGGAGAAAAAGATACTTTTGATTCTAGGCCTGTCTCCCCAAACAGCTCTTATTCTCTTCTCTATTTCACAGTAGAGTTTTTAAGTCTTCCTACCTCTAATTGTTTCCTGATTTCCTTCCTCAAACTACTTCACTTAAGCTTCCATGCCAAACACTCCATTGAACATGCTTTTCTTAATATCACCAGTGACCTCTATCTCTTGTCCACATTTTATATTCAATAGCTATATGTTGTCCACATTTCATGGAGCTTCTCAGCAGTATCTCGCACACTCTCCTTCCTTGGTTTGCTTGTCACCAAACTCCTAATTTCTTTCTTACTTCATTAGTTATTCCTTCTTAATTTTTGAGCATGTTCCCTCTTTTCTCATGGCACTTCTATGTGTTAGGATGGATATATTATGGCTTAGATTTTGAGGGTTGTTTTCTGTATCTAAATACCATCATTTATGGACATGCCGAGGACGCCCCAGTTTGTGCCTCTTTCTCTGACTTCTCTATTAAACCTTGATTCATATGCCCATGTGTGTATTAGACTTCTTGACTTGTATATTCAACACATATCTCTATGTAAAATGTACTTAAGAGAACTACATCCGTTTAATATTAACAATGCGTTATTCTTTATTCACACTTCCAGGTCTTAGTCTTGTTGTCTGAACTAGAAACAGAAAGCATTCTCCATTTCTCTAATATGTAGTGACTATGTCACTACAATATATTTTGAATCTGAACTTTACCCCTTAACACCATTGCTACTAATCGATTATAGTCATTATCTTTTATTATCCAAATTAATGAATTGATCTACTAGCTGATTATTGCTCCCTTTTTTGTCCATCTACTCTGTCCTCACCTTCCTAATTCATCTTTCTAACACATAATTGGATCACACCATTCTCCTTCCTAAACCCTTCCAGAGATTCTTTAACACTTAGACTAAAACCTGAAGTCCTTGCCATAATTTGCAGCCCTTGCTTGTCCTTCTGATTCTCCTTTATGCCTTTAGATTCAGCCATTCCAAACCTTTTTCTTAGCCAACACAAGACAAGTCATAGAGCCTTGTGCTTATGAGCCTTCCACCTACAAAATTCTGGCTCTAGGTCTTTTCAAGAATGACCCTACTATGTGTGTGAAGTATTTACCTTAGGAAACCCCTCTACTCTGAGGTAAAACTGAGTAACACATGAACTGTACATCTGAGCAGCTTCCATCAACCGTTGGAAGAGTTCAGAGAAATTCCAGATGACCTAGAATGAACTCTAGCTCCCGATTTGATCTTGAAACTCAGACACTGGTTTTACTATATGGAATTTGCCAGAGTGTGAGCCCTATCAAGTCAACCTGAGGCTGGACTTCCAGCTATTGTCAAGTAAATCAGACGTAACTTATTGTGAGGTTCTGAAAAGTCAACACTATGGATCACTCATTTCAACAACTCACAAGTGTATGGCACCTACGTACAGTATTCAGCAGATCATTGTTGCCTGGTGCAATGACCAGTGATGATTTGATTCTTCTATTAGTTTTGAAATTTAGGCAACTTTCAAAACCACTGTGAACTTAACTTCCTTGATATTCACTGTATATGATTGTGGTGATGACTGAATGAGTGGATATCAAAGCCCTATAGGCATGCCTGGCACATAACGGGCCTTACAAATATCTTCACTGTTGCTTTCTTTCTTCATATCTCTTCTTCTCAATCTTTCTTCCCTATTGTAGACTTATCTGTTCTGCAATCTCAATGCTAAGCTTAAGAACTTTACTTGCTTACTCTTTTTTCATTCCTCTTTCCAACACTTCCTTTCTTCTCAACCTTCTCTGCTTTAGCCTTTATCTTTATCATCTCCTTTCTTCTCTTTTCTATCCTTCTGTTCTTAATATTCAACCAGCTATACTTTTTTCCTTTGCCTTTCTTAAAGTATGGCATGAAAACTTAGCTCCCTCTAAGTGAGGGAACTATCCATAATGAGGGAGCAGAGATGGCTCTTTAGTGACATCTAAGAACCAGCTCTCTGTTTATGGGAAAAATGGCTCGGCACTGTAGCTTATCTTCTGTGCCCCACTGAGACAAAAGTGCTTCCTAAGCTCATGAAACCCAAGTGTTCAAATATTAATAGGAAAAATCAGCAAGGCAAGGGCCAAGGAAGTTTGGGTGCGAGACTAGCAGGTCTGCTGGAGCTGTGTTCTATGCAGAGCCCACAGGAGGGCTGACATTTAGCCTTCCTCCACACGGAGGTGCAGATGGCTGCTGAGCCTATTTCAGTGAACATATGAGGAAGGGGGTGGGGGCGACTGGCAGAACACAGCCACAGTTTCTATCCATGGTACCAAGATGCCAAGATCCAAAGACAATTAAAAATGGATAACTTGAGGGAAGGCACATAGGGAGACAGTTTGAGCCTTATTAAAATGCATTGAAAAACTTTCTTTAAAAAAGAAGGAAAACTTATTCTGATTTTATTTTAAGTTTTAAAAACAGAAATATTCCTCAAGATTGACATCTTCTAAATAGGGTCAGTGGGAACATGAGTATGTAAATATAAATCCAATCAAATTTCCTATAGCATTTTCTTTTAAAAATGCCAATAAATTTGTAATACTGCCAAGCTACAAAAGAACAGATTGAAATACCCAATATTATAAATTCAAATTTTTTTTCCTATTGAAATGGCGTTTTAATTTCCTTCCCGAGAATACCCTGGGGGGTCATTGTCTTTAGATACTTTCTGTTTTTGATTTATTTATCATTTATTTTTTTAATTTTGAGTGGTGAGTTCTAGCTGAAAGAGGAGCAAGTACTTAAACAGATTTGATTAGAAATCACCTGGGGTTCCTCAGTAAAACTTTAAAGTAGGGATGGTATCCATATGTAAAGATGACACAACTATAAGCTAAAAGTAGTTTATTTTTTCTGATAATGCATTCAGGGCCAGACAAAGTTCCTCACTCAGTGGATATTCATAGGATTTAAATATACTTTGTTTTTGAAAAATATGATATTGAATATTGTTGGCTCTTATTGAAACATTATAAGGTTTACTAGCTCATCTTTATAGTATTATGTTTAAGAGCTTAAGCTAAAGACTTGGATTTCATGTCATCCCCCACCCCCAATATTTGCTAGCTGAGTGACTTTGGGCTAATAGTTCTTTGATTTGAACCTTAGCATTTTCATCCAGAAGATGGGGAAATTAACATTTATCACCTAATATCTTTGCAAGACTGATAAATGATTCAGATGTAAAGCATTGAAGATATCAGCAAATGAGAGAATAGGAATTTCAGTCCTCATACTCCCACAGAAACCATCTACAGATAAGAGTCTTGGAATCTAAAGGAAGTCCTTGAACCATGTTGGGATAAAGTCATTGGAAAGGTTAAGAATAGTTTTGCAACAGACATTAGGCTCAGCCCAGTGCAGAGGCCTGCAACCTCTGCACCTGGTACATCAACCCTAAGTGCTTCCATGGAATTTCCACGTGGGGGCAGCTGGCACAGCCCACAAGTGGGAGACCTCGCACGTGGTGAGTGGGTGCAGTGGACACTTGAGTTTCCCACTTGGGGAGGCTCTGCCCAGAGGCTTGGGATCCACCAAGCCAAGTCCTGTGAGACTTCTAGGTCCAGGACGTAGGCACAGAGACAGACATCAGGCTCAGTCCAACGCAGAGGCCTGAGACCTCTGCACCTGGTACGTTTGCCCTAAGTGCTCCCATGGGACTTCTGCATGGGGGCAACTGCAAGGAGGACTAGCCCAAAGGCCCAGATATACACTAGCCTGGGCCCAGTCTGTGATCTAGTGTTACTGAAGACTAGGAGGTGAGGGATTGGAAACTTTTTGGGACACCACAAGTCTATAGGGGGGAAGGTACAATACCTCAGATTCTCATGGATAGAGGAGAAGATATAGGAGCAAAATGAGAAAACAGGTGAAGAAAGTATCTTAAACAAACCTAGATGCTACATCAACAGAATCCAATGATAGCAGGGCAGAAGAAATGCCAGAAAGGGAGTTCAGATTTACATAATTAAAATGATCAGAGAAGCAAATGATGTGATGAGAGAGCAAATGCAAGCAATGAATGATTGCATCAATCAACAGCTAAAAAAACAGTTAAATGAACAGTTACAGGAAATTAAAGATCATTTCAATAAAGAGATAGAGATTCTGAAAAAAAAAAAAAAACTGAACTCCTGGAAATGAAGGAAACAATAAACCAAATTAAAAACTCAATAGACAGCATAACCAACAGGCTAGATCACCTGGAAGACAGAACCTCAGATATTGAAGGCAAAATATTTAATCTTGAAAATAAAGTTGACCAAATGGAGAAGATGGTAAGTAGTCATGAACAAAGCCTACAATAATTATGGGATATTATGAAAAGACCAAATTTGAGAGTTACTGGGATTGAGGAAGGCACAGAGATACAAACCAAAGGAATGAATAATCTATTCAATGAAATAATATCCAAAAATTTCCCACATCTGAAGAATGAAATGGAAAATCAAATACAAGAGGCTTACAGGACACCGAATGTACAAAACTACAACAGACCAACACCAATGCACACTAAATGAAAGTACCTAACATACAAAGTATTTCATGAAATAGAGGAGGAGAGAACCCTTCCAAACTCATTCTATGAAGCTAATATCACCCAGATACCAAAACCAGAGAAGGACACATTGAGGAAAGAAAATTTCAGACCCATATCTCTAATGAACATAGATGCAAAAATTCTTAACAAAATTTTAGTGAATCATATACAAAAGCATTAAAAGATAGTGCACCATGATCAAGTGGGTTTCATCCCAGCGATTCAAGGTTGGTTCAACATCTGGAAATCAATAAATATAATTCAACACATCAACAGACTTAAAGTCAAGAACCACATGATTATTTCAGTAGATGCAGAGAAAGCATTTGATAAAATACAGACCACTTCATGCTCAAAACACTAGAAAAAATAGGGATAGTGGGGACATTCCTTAACATTGTAAAGGCTATCTATGCTAAGCCCACAGATAACATCATTCTAAATGGAGAAAAATTGAAAGCATTCCCCCTGAGAACTGGAACAAGGCAGGGAAGCCCTCTTTCACCACTACTATTCAACATTGTTCTTGAAACTCTAGCCAGAGCAATTAGACAGACTAAAGAAATTAGAGGAATACGAATAGGAAAAGAAGAACTCAAACTCTCCCTATTTGCTGATGACATGATTCTCTATTTAGAAGACCCTAAGAATTCCACCAGAAAACTTCTGGAACTCATAAATGAATTCAGTAATACAGTAGCAGGATATAAAATTAATGCTCATAAATCTAATGCATTTTTATTTGTAATTGATGCATCCTCTGAGAGAGAAATTAGGAAAACTACCACATTCACAATAACCTCAAATAAAATAAAATACTTGGGAATCAATCTAACAAAAGAAGTGAAAGACCTCTACAATGAGAACTACAGAACACTAAAGAAAGAAGTTAAAGAGAATCTGAGAAGATGGAAAGATTGCCCATGTTCTTGGATAGGCAGAATTAATATAGTCAAAATGGCCATACTTCCAAAAGTGCTATACAAATTCAATGCAATTCAAATTAAAATCCCAATGACGAACCTCATAGAAATAGAGCAAGCAATCATGAAATTCATTTGGAGGAATAAGAGACCCAGAATAGCTAAAGAAATCCTTAGCAAGAAGAGCGAAGCAGAGGGTATCACAATACCAGACCTTCAACTATACTACAGAACAATAGTGATGAAAACAGCATGGTATTGGCACAAAAATAGACAAGTAGATCAATGGTACAGAATAGAGGACACAGAGACAAACCCACATAAATACAGGTATCTCATACTTGACAAAGGAGCCAAAAACATACAATGGAGAAAAGACAGCCTCTTCAATAAATGGTGCTGGGAAAATTGGAAATCCATATGCAGTAAAGTGAAACTAAACCCATATCTCTCACCCTGTACAAAACTCAACTCAAAGTGGATCAAGGACCTAGAAATCAGACCAGAGACCCTGCACCTAATAGAAGAGAAAATAGGTCCAAATCTTCATCATGTTGACCAAGGACCAGATTTCCTTAACATGACTCCCAAAGCACAAGAAATAAAAGCAGTAATCAATGATTGAGATAGAGTCAAACTAAAACGATTTTCTCAGCAAAGGAAACAATCAGCAATGTGAAGAGAGAGCCTTAAGAGTGGGAGAAAATTTTTGCCATACACACTTCAGATAGAGCACTAATCTCCAGAATCTACAGAGTGCTCAAAAATCTTTACACCAAGAACATTAATAACCCAATCAATAAATGGGCCAAGGAAATGAACAGACACTTTACAGAGGAAGATCTATAAGCAATCAACAGATTTATGAAAAAATGTTCAACATCCCTTGTTATAAGAGAAATGCAAATCAAAACCACCTTAAGATTTCATCTTACCCCAATTAGAATGTCATTTATTAAGAATACAGGCAACAACAGGTGTTGGCAAGGATGTGGGGAAAAGGGTACACTCATACATTGCTGGTGGGAGTGCAAGTTGGTGCAGCCACTCTGGAAAGCAGTGTGGAGATTCCTTAGAAAACTTGGAATGGATCCACCATTTGACCCAGCTAGCCCACTCCTTGGCCTATACCCAAAGGACTTAAAATCAGATTACTACAGTGATGCAGCCACATCAATGTGCTCATAGCTGCTCAGTTCACAATAGCTAGATGATGGAACCAACCTAGATGCCCTTCAATAGATGAATGGCTAAAGAAACTGTGGTATATATACACAATGGAATATTATTCAGCCATAAAGAAGAATAAAATTATGGCATTTGTAGGTAAATGGATGATGTTGGAGACTGTTATGCTATGTGAGATCAGCCAATCCCCAAAATCCAAAGGCTGAATGGTCTCTCTGATAAATGAATGATGATGCATAATGTGGGGGGAAAGGGTGGCAAGAATGGAAGAAGGATAGATAGCATAAAGGGAAGGGAGGAGTGGGGTTGGGGTGGGGGGGTAAGAATAATAACAGAATGTGTGACAGACATCATTGCCCTGTGTACATGTATGAATGCACAGATGGTGTGACTCTACTTTGTGTACAACCAGAGAAACAATAGCTGTACTCCATTTGTGCTCAATGAATCAATAAGCAAATAAAAAATAAATAAAAATTTAAAAAAATAAAGGCTGCAAGAGAAAAGCATCATATTACATTCAGGGGGAAACCAATGCAGTTATCAGCAGATTTCTCAACACAGACCCTAAAAGCAAGAAGAGCCGAGAAGAACATATTTCAAGCTCTGAAAGAAAATGCATACTAACCAAGAATTTTATACCAGCAAAACTTACTTTCAGATTTGAAGATGAAATAAAATCCTTCCATGATAAACAAAAGCTAAAAGAATTTACAAATAGAAAGCCAGCACTACAGAACATTCTAAACAAAATATTCCATGAGGAAGAAAAGAAGTACAACAATGTAAGTCAGCTTAGGGAGGAACTACCCTAAAGGAATAGCCAAATAAAGGAGACACCAAGTCAAGTTAAAAACCAAAAATATGTAAAAATGACTGGGAACACAAATCATATCCAATAATAACCCTGAATGTTAATGGTCTGAACTCATTAATCAAAAGTCATAGACTGGAAATTGGATTAAAAAGAAAGACCCAACAATATGCTGCCTCCAAGAGATGCATCTCATAGAAAAAATACCCACAGACTAAAGGTGAAAGGATTGGAAAAACACATAACACACAGACCCAGTATCAAAGCAGGGGTTTCCATCCTCATATCAGCTAAAGTGGACTTCAAGCCAAAATTAGTTTGAAGGGATAAAGAAGGGCATTTCATACTGCTTAAGGGAAACATAAATCAGCAAGACATAATAATCATAAATATTTATGCCCCCCAAAATGGCATATCCATGTACGTCAATCAAATTGTTCTTAATTCCAGGATCCAAACAGACCAAAACACAAGAGTACTGGATGGCTTGAACACACCTCTCTCACCATTGGACAGATCTTCCATGCAGAAATTGAACAGAGAAAACTTAGAACTCAGAAACTCAATTGCTAATTTAGACTTAACAGACATATATAGAATATTCCATCCATCAATAAGTGAATACACTTTCTTCTCAGCAGCTCATGGATCCTTTTCTAAAACAGATCTTATGTTATGCCACAAAGCTACTCTTAGCAAATACAAAAAGATAGAGTTACTACTTTGTATTCTATCAGACCATAATGGAATGAAATTAGAAATCAATGATAAAATAAAAAACAGAAACTATTCCAACACCTGGAGATTAAATAATATGCTATTGAATGATGCATGGATAATAGAAGACATTAGGGGGAAATGAAAAAATTCTTAGAGGTCAACAAGAACAAATATACAACATATCAAAATCTCTGGGATACTATGAAAGCAGTGCAAAGAGGAAAATTCATTGCATGGAGCATATTCAAAAAAAGAATGAAATGTCAACAGATGAATGTCCTCACACTAAAGCCCTAGAAAAGAGGAACAGTTCATCACCAAAAGTAGTAGAAGACAGGAAATAATTAAAATCAGAGTGGAAATCAATGAAATTGAAACAAAAGAGACAATTCATAAAATTGACAAAACAAAAAGTTGGTTCTTTGAAGAAATAAACAAAATTAATAAACCCTTAGCCACACTAATGAAGAGAAGAGAAGGAGAGAGAAAATCCAAATTACTAAAATTCATGATGAAAACAGAAATATCACAACAGACACAACTGAAATACAAAATATAATTATAAGCTATTTTGAAAACTTACACTCCAACAAAACAGAAAATCTCGAAGATATCAACATGTTCCTAGAGGCATATGAGCCACCCAAACTGAATCGAGAGAATATACATAATTTAAATAGATCAATTTCAAGCAGGGAAATAGAAGAAGTCATCAAAAGTGTACCAACAAAGAAAAGTCCAGGACCAGATGGATTCACAGCTGAGTTCTACAAGACCTTCAAAGAAGAGCTCATTCCAATACTCCTCAAAGTATTCCATGAAATAGAAGAGAAGGGAACCCTTCCAAATTCATTCTGTGATGCCAATATCACCCTGATACCAAAACCAGACAAAGACACATCAAGAAAAGAAAATTTCAGACAAATATTTCTAATTAACATAGATGCAAAAATTCTTAACAAAATTTTAGCAAATCACATACAAAAGCATATTAAAAAGATAGTGCACCATTATCAGTGGGTTTCGTCCCAGGGATGCAAGGGTGGTTCAACATCCAGAAATCAATAAATGTAATTAATCACATCAACAGACTTAAAGTTAAGAACCACCTGATTAATAGATGCAGAGAAAGCATTTGATAAAATACATCACCCCTTCATGCTCAAAACACTAGAAAAAATAGGGATAGTAGGAATGTTCCTAAACATTGTAAAGGCTATCTATGCTAAGCCTACAGCCAACATCATTCTAAATGGAGAAAAATTGAAAGCATTCCCCTTGAAAACTGGACCTAGGCAGGGATGCCCTCTTTCACCAATTCTATTCAACATCATCATTGAAACGCTAACTAGAGCAATTATGCAGACCAAAGCAATTAAAAGGATACGAATAGGAAAAGTAGAGCTCAAACTATCCCTTTTTTGCTGATGACATGATTCTATATTTGGAGGAGTAGAAAAATTCCACCCTAAAACTTCTGGAACTCATAAATTAATTCAGTAAAGTAGGAGGATATAAAATTAATGCTCATAAAACTAATGCATTTTTATTCATAAGTGATGAATCCTCTGAAAGAGAAATTAGGAAAACTACTCCATTCACAATACCCTCGAAAAAAATAAAATATTTCGAAATCAATCTAACAAAAGAGGTCAAAGACCTTTACAATGAGAACTAAAGAACATTAAAAAAAGAAATTAAAGAAAATCTTAGAACATGGAAAGATCTCCCACGTTCTTGGATAGGCAGAACTAATATCGTCAAAATGGCCATACTACCAAAAGTGCTATACAAATTCAATGCAATTTCAATTAAAATTCCAATAACGGACCTCATAGAAATACAGCAAGCAATCATGAAATGCATTTGGAGGACTAAGGGACACAGAATTGCTAAAGCAAGAAGAGTGAAGCAGGAGGTATCACAATACCAGACTTTCAACTATACTACAAAGCAGCAGTAACAAAACCAGCATGGTATTGACACCAAGATAGGCAGGTAGATCAATGGTACAGAATAGAAGACACAGAGCCAAACCCACATACAATTTTCTTATACTTGACAAAGTCTCCAGAAACATACAATGGAGAAAGGATAGTCTCTCCAACAAATGGTGATGGGAAAACTGGAAATCCATATGCAACAAAATGAAATTAAACCCCTATCTCTCACCCTTCACAAAACTCAACTCAAAATGGATCAAAGACCTAGAAATTAGTCCAGAGACCCTGCACTTAACATAAGAAAAAGTAGGTACCAATCTTCATCATGTGGACCTACGACCAGACTTCCTTAACATGACTCCCAAAGCACAAGAAATAAAAGCAGGAATCAATAATTGGGATAGATTCAATCTAAAAAGCTTTTTCTCAGCAAAGGAAACAGTCATCAATGTGACGAGAGAGCCTACAGAGTGGGAGAAAATCTTTGCCACACACATGACAGAGCACTAATCTCCAGAATATATAAAGAACTCAAAAAACTTTACCTCAAGAATACAAATAACCCAATCAATAAATGGGCTAAGGAAATGAACAGACACTTCACAGAAGAGGATCTACGAGCAATCAACAGGTATATGAAAAAATGTTCAACATCTCTAGTACTAAGAGACATGCAAATTAAAACTACCCTAAGATATCATCTCATCCCAATTAGAATGTCTATTATCAAGAATACAAGCAACAATAGGTGTTGGTGAGGATGTGGGGGAAAAGGTACACTCATACATTGCTGGTGGGGTTGCAAATTGGTGCAGCCATTCTGGAAAGCAGTATGGAGATTCCTTCGAAAACTCAGAATGGATCCACCATTGACCCAGCTATTTTTTTCCTTGGCCTATGCTCAAAGGACTTCAAATCTGCATACTACAGTGATGCAGCCACATCAATGTTTATAGCAGCCTAATTCACTATAGCTAGATTATGGAACCAACCTAGATGCCCTTCAATAGATGAATAGATAAAGAAACTATGGTACATATACACAATGGAATATTACTCAGCCGTAAATAAGAATAAAATTATGGCATTTTCAGGTAAATGGATGGAATTGGAGAAGATCATGTTAAGTGAAATAAGCCAATCCCAGAAAATCAAAGGCCAAATGATCTCTCTTATAAGTGGTTGATGACACATAGCAGGGGGTGGGGGAAGGTATGGGAAGAATGGAGAAGGGATAGATTGTATAGAAGAGAATGAGGGGTAGGGAGGGGGTAGGGAAGGAAAGCTAATAGAATGAGACAAACATCTATACCGCATGTATATATATGAATATGCAAATTGTATGTTTCTACTTTGTGTACAACCAGAAAAATTATAGTTGTACTCCATTTGTGTACAATGACCTAAAATTAAAAAATAAATTAATTAATTAAAACAAAAAAAAGAATAGTTTTGCTCCATCACATCACATCTCCCCTCAGGTAAAAGAGCTCAGTGCAGGAGAGAGACAACCCACCAACCTGTAATTTCACCTGTAGGAAAAGAGAGAGCATTCTAAATTCCCAGTTTCCCCAGCTATGTAAAATGCTGCCCAACAGGCCCACTTCTTTCTTGCTCTACCCAGGACACTTGAGGGTTAGCATGGCTGAATTATCTATGCTCAGCTAGGAGGAGGAAAAATGAGTGTGGACTCACAGCATCCATATCATGCAATGCAGCAAAGGGCTGTGGTTTTTACTAAAGGCCTTGTGACTCCACCACAAAAATTCAAAGATGAATTAATGCCGATCCATTTGGAACACTTCTAAATTCACTCTAGGAGGCCAACGTTAGCCTTACATCCAAAGTTAGACAATGATACTAAAAGAAAAGTATAGGCCAAAGTATAGAGATGAATATGGAGGCAAATTCTTAATAAAATATTAGCTGAGTTCAACAGCACATAAAAGGATCATATACCATGATCTAGTGATCTAGGGGTGTTTATCTCCAATGCAAGGATGATTCAACATACATACATGTACTATACCATATTAACAGAATGAAGGACAAAAATTTTATGATTATTTCAATAGCAGAAAAAGCATTTGAAAAAATCCCACATCTTCTCATGAAAAAGTCAACCAATTAGATGTAGAAAGAATGTATCTTAACATAACAAAAACCATGTTTTCAGTCCACAATTAACAGAATATATAACAGCAAAAACCTGAAAGCTTTCCTTTTAAGATTACTATTAGAAAAGGATACTCACCCTCACCACTTATATTCATCCTAGTGTTAAAAGTCCTAGCCAAATTAATTAAGAAAATTTAAAAGCATGCAACTCAAAAAGAAGGTGAAATTACCTCTGTTGATGACACAATCTTATAAAACTCTACCCAAACTATTTTAATAAATTCAGTGAAGTTACAAGATATAAAATCAATATAAAAATTTGGATTTCTGCTAAGAAAGAGTTCTATGAAAAATAAGAAAATAATCTATTTACAATAACATAAAATAGTTAGGCATAAATTTATCCAAGGAGGGGAAGGTCCTGTATGCTGAAGGCTAGAAAAATTGATAAAAGAAATCAGTGTAGACATAAATAAGTGGAAAGATGTACTACTTTATTCATGGACTGGAAGAATTAGCATTGCTAAAATTTTCATACTGCCCCCAAAAATCTGCAGATTCAATATAATATCTTCCAATTCATTAATGTTTTTCATAGAAACAAAAAAATCTTAAAATTTACAAAAAACATAAAAGACCCCAAATAGCCAAAGCAATCTTGAACAATAACAAAGATACAGTCATCACAGTTCCTGATTTGAAATTATATTGCAAAACTACAGTACTCAGAACAGCATAGTTCTAGCATAAAAATAGACACACTGACAAATGGAACAGAATATAGAATTAAGGCATAAATGTCCATATGTATGGCCAGCTGATCTTCAACAAGAGTGCAAGAATATACAATGAAATGATCTTGGGCTTCTAGGGCTTTAGAATATAAGAAATAAATCTGTTCTTGATATCGCAAAATACACAATGGAAAAGAACAGTCTCCTCTAGGAATGGTCTTGGAAAACTGGTTTTCTCAATGCAAAAGAATGAAATTGGGTACAACTTTTCATTTCTATGGTTGTAGATAATGTAGATCACATTTTTATAATTGTACAAGTACATAGGGTAATAATGTCTGTCTCAGTCCACAATCTTTCCTTCCCCTACATCTCCCACCCCATTTCCCTCTTCACTAGACAAAGTTCCTCCATTTTTCTCTTACCCCCCATTAGGTAGCATCATCCACTTATCAGAGAAAACATTTGGCCTTTGTTTTGGGGGGGAATTGGCTTATTTCACTTAGCATGATATTCTCTAACTCCATCCATATACCAGCAAATGCCATACTTTTATTCTTCTTTGTGGCTGAGTAGTAATCCATTGTGTATATATACCACAGTTTCTTTATCTACCTATCAATTGAAGGACATGTAGTTTGGTTCCACAATCTAGCTATTGTGAATTGAACAGCTATAAACATTGATATGGTTGCTTTACTGTAGTATGTTGATTCTAAGTCCTTTGGGTATAAACCTAGGAGTAGGATAGCTGGGTCAAATTTTCTGAGGAATCTCCATACTGCTTTCCAGAGTGACTGCACCAATTTGCAACTTCTTTGGCAATTTTTTGTGCCTTTTTTCCCACATCCACACCAACACTTATTATTGCTTGTATTCATGATAGTAGCCATTCTAATTGGAATTAGATGAAATCTTAGGGTGATTTTGATTTGCATTTCTCTAATTACTAGAGATGATGAGCACTTTTTTATATATTTGTTGATCTCCTGTATGTCTTTTCAATCAAAATGCAGTGTGTAAAAATAAAAAGAAAAATTTTAAAAAAGATGCAATACAAATGTAAAACATGAATAAATAAAATGAAAAAAAGAATGGAACTGGACCAATATCCATAAAAAATAAACAGGTTAGTGACTTAAACATGAGATCTGAAGCTGTAAAACTACTAGAAGCAAGCCTAGAGTGTTAGCTTTTTCACACCTGTGACTAAAGTATCTGACAAGAACAATTTCAGGCAGAGAAGTTTATTTTGGGGTTCACAGTTTCAGAGATCTCAGTCAATAGACAGTTGGCTCCATTCCTTGGGGCTCCAGGTAAGACTGAACATCATGGTGGAAGGGTGTGGTGGAGGAAAGTAGCTTGGGGTACCAAATCAGGAAGCAGAAAGAGAGAGACTCCACTTGCCAGATACAAAATATATACCCCGAAGGCATACTTCCAATGCCCACCTCTTGCAGCCACACCCTACTCACCTTCAGTTACCACTTAATTAATGCCAATCCATGGATTAATTCACAGATTGGGTTAAGGTTCTCATAATCCATTGTCTCACACATGAGCTTTTTGGGACACCTAATATCTAAACCATAATACCTAGGAGGAATACTTCTAACCTTGGTCTGGGCAGAGGTTTTGGTTATGACACTAAAAGTACAGGCAACAATAGCCAAAATACACAAACGTGATAATATCAAATGTAAAGTTTTTGCACATCCAAGAATGCATTGACTGAGTCAATGACAACCAATCAAATGGTAGAAAATATTTTTGAACCATACTTCTGATAAAAGATTTATATCCATACTACATTAGGAACTCAGCTTAGCAAGTTCCATATAAGTTGATTTAAAAAATTGTCAAAAGACCTGAACAGAATTTTCTCTAAAGAAGATAGGCAATTGGTCAAGAGTTATATGGGAAGATGTTCACCATCACCTATCATCAGAAAAAAATGTAAATTAAAACCCCAATGAGAAGTCATCTCATACATGTTAGAAGAGCTACTATGAGAAAGACAAAGTGTTTTTGATAATAATAAGTATTGGGTAGGATGTGAAAAAAAAAAAAGAGAACCCTTATGCATTGTTGGTAGGAATGTGTTGGTACAGGCATTACACAGAGCATTATAAACACCATGAAAGTTACCAACACAACTGAAGGAAGAACTACCATATAATCTTATGGATATATAATCAAAAGAAATGTAATCACTATTTTAAAGAGATATCTGCAGTGCAGGGTTTTTTGCAGCATTATTTAAAGCCAAGATATGACATCAACTTAAAGAAGACATAAAAATACACAAATATGTACACACACACACACACACACACAGAAGAGGAGAGAGGGAGATGGACAGGGAAATATTCTATTATATATACACAAATGAGAAATATCATATATACACAATATACTCTGTACATATTACTTATAATGGAATATTTCTGAAGAAAAAGAAGTCCTGACATTTCTGACAACACAGGTGAAATTGGAGGACATTATACTAAGAGTAATAAGTCACATATAGAAAGACAAATGCACCTGGTCTCATTTACAAGTGGAACCTAAAAAAGTTGAATTCATAAAAGCAGAAGGTAGAATGGTGGTTGTCAGGTGGTAGTGGTTGAGGGAAACTGTGAGAAGTTGTTCAAAGTTCAAGTTTCAATTATTCAGGATGAATAAGTCTGGAGATCTCATGTGCAGTCTGGTGACTGTAGTTAATCATACTGTAATTGCATATGTTAACCAGCTCTATTTCTGCTGCCTAAACAGTTTGAGTTATAAGGCATAGTAACTACTGGTTTTTTCATAGCACTTGGCATATTTCAAAGCATTCTTACTTATATTTTCCTTGAGTTCTGTGAATTTCCATGATTCATATGGCATAAATAATTTGACATGTTATATTTAGACACCTGAACTCCTGCAGGTAGAAAGCATTAGGTCAGTGCTTGAGCCTGGACGCCTCTTTGATTCATTGCTGTGTTTGTGACATCTTATTGCATTTCATGTTCAGTGAGTCCTTACAATGTACCTGCTTTGTTCTAAGTGATTTACATGGATGATCTCATTTCACTTCTTACAATATTATGAGGCAGGCACTATTATTCCCCATTTTACAGATGAGCAAACTGATGTTTTAATGCATTGAATACTTTACTCAAGATCACAGGGCTCTTAAGTGGGAGAGCTTGGATATGACTCAATTTAGTGTATGCCCAGCCTCTGGGTTCTTGTGATAGTTTTCTTTCAGTAAAAATCCTCAGGACTACCTGAAGTATGCCTGTAATCTTTGGTAAATTCACTGAATTTCTCTACATTCTTATGTCCTTATCTGTAGATTGGGAATAATAATTCAAGCCCACCTCCCAAAATTGTGAGGACAAAATATTTGAAGGCCTTTTAAAAATAATATGAAGACACTAATCATTATTAACATGATAGTCAGTCAGTTATGTGGACATGTGTAGTTAAAATAATCACCATGAACCTTGATATACTTTTTAAAAATCTCTTTAAAATGCTTTGTTAGGCTGGGCATGGTGGTGTGTGCCTATAATCCCAGCAGTCTGGGAGGCTGAGACAGGAGGATAGCAAGTTCAAAGCCAGTCTTAGAATTTAGTGAGGCCCTTAAGCAACTTAGTGAGACCCTGTCTCTAAATAAAAAACAAACAAACAAATAAATAAGGCTGGGATGTGGATCAATGGTTGTATCCCTGGGTTCAATCTCCATTACTAAGAAAAAAATAAATAAATAAAACAAAAATTTGTTGTCAATATGTAGACACAGATATGAAGGGAAGACACTGGGAGTGGTTTAATAACTACCATTATTACAACTGTTAAGAAATGGCTAAACTGGAAACCATCCCACAGCTCAGATAAGCTGACTCCCTAAAGTCAAATTGTCTGCAGCCAGGTCTGTGCCAGTGCTGGTGCTTCCTGCTGATGGTTTCTGAACTAGCAGTCAATGAATTCCAGACACTGCCTTTTATTGGATTAGAAGTAATTCTGAATTCATGGAAGGTGTTTTAATATTTGTGCAGATAACAACCCATATGAACTCTGAAACTGCAATTGATTCTGGCTGTTCATTCCTCCACCCGCAGTTCACTTCATGTGATTGTTTGAAGAAATGTGTCTGAGTAAACACCTGTGTGGACAGACCCAGGCCCCCTTTACCAGTGTTGCTTACCTTAGAACTGAAAACAAAACAAAACAAATAGCATTGAAATGAAGGACGAGATACTGCACTGTCCTCTTTGAGCTGGTGTCCAGGCTTACTGGATGTGTCTGCCTAATTGTGATAACCTGGTAGGCCCTGGCAGACAGTCTGAAGGCAAGAACAGCCAGTAAATGGTACTGCTGATTCCTCCTGCATGCTGCCGTGTCTGGCACAGAGGACTGCATGTGGGATGGCCTGAGGAGATGGTGCTGGCTCCCTGCTCCCCTGGGTCAAGGAGGGGAGTGGCATTAGCTGAGCATCCTGGCACCTTTTTTGAAAACTTAGTTTGGCAGCTGTTGACACTGTGGCATTGGGAAAGTCCCTCAATTTTCTGGACTCCATGTTCTTCATCTGTAAAATTGGACAACAAGCAGACACGGTCTGAGTTGAGGATAGAGACAATGACACAAGCAAAAGTGCATGTACTGTACGGATTAACACAGTTGCTCATTTTCCGTGAATTCTTTACCATTTACTTTCATCTCTTACAAAATTTAGTTCTAAATCAAAGACCCTCAGGGAAAGGGCATGAACAATGGGACGGGGACGTATTTTGTGTTTCTGGAATGTGAGATGCTTTGTGCTCCTGACTTTTGGTCTTCACACAGTTCCATGAGGTAGGTACTATTATCTCCAACTTCCTGATTGAAAACTGAGCACGTAGATTGTCCAGTGTCCAGAGTGCCCCATCTAGCAGGTGAAAGATTCAGAATTTGAACTCAATGTTCTTTATTAAATACTGAATTTGAAGTTAGATCACTGTTATTCAAATTATAATAGAGCTAACAATTATTAAGTCCTCACCATACACCATACCAGACCTGCAATAATAGTATCCCTATTTTACCTGTGAGAGAACTGTGAGGTTACCAGTGTGGTATAAGCCCCACAACCAATAAATGGCAGGCAGGATTTCACCCCAGGCAACCTGGGTGCAGAACCATGCACCTAGTTCTGAACTATATTTTCTAAGACTGGGCTCAACTCGGTCATACTTGAGCACAACACTTCTCTGCTCTAGGCCTATAAAACTTATTAATTGGTAAAATGAGGAAGTCCTTTAGATAAACCATAAGATGCCTTCCATAAGTCTCTCTGACAGGCTGAATCGATGTTGTCATAATACAGGTCACTGAAGGGCAGGTCCTACAGGTCAGACCCACACTCACCTCTGGAGTGGGACTGCTCAGTAAGTAACAAACTGTGTGCCTTTCCTTCTTTCCATGAGCTGTTGACAGAGCCAAAGTTTATTGGATTCCAGAGAAATTCATTATCTCTACAGTAGGACTTTTCTGTTCTCTGAGGCAATTCCACATTGTCCCCTTGTAATTTTCTTCTCAAGTTTAAGCTTTCTCTCAGTGCAGTCAGAGACAAAATACATGTGGCAAAGGGGTGCGTTATAATGGGGGTTGGTGGTATTTCAGATTTAGCACAATGAAGTCTTTAGATACTTTGTTCTCCTTGTCTTCATTAGAGGACTGTCCCTGCAGAAATAGAGTCTAGAATTTTTACATTATATGATAGAATTTCAGGTTCAGTCTTTATTCTCTGGGGTTTCTATTTCAATCTCCTTTTATAGAAATTTAATCAATACCTGTTCAAAATAGTGCAAGGAAATCCCAGTCATGTTATGTGGATAGAGAGGAGTACCTGGTTAAGAATTTGTTCTTCTTAGAAGGAGCCCCACTCCTCACCGTGCTCTTCATTTCTCTGTTTATAACACCCTTCTAAGGATATGAATCAAATTATGACTGTTTCCTTCCAAAATGCACATCCTTATCCACACAGTTAAGCATGCAATTCCTGGGGTACATAAGCACCCTCAAATCTGTCCATGGGCAATGACTCCTGCTAAGTATTCTCTTTTTGAAGACATTGATTTCTCTTTTCCCCACTTGCAACCTCTATTCTTTCCCATTCTTCTCCCTGATTTCTTTTCCTCTCTACAGAGGTGCATTAATAGCATCTCAGACATGGAAGTGACCTTAAAGTCCAGCAGGACATATTGCTTGCCAGCACCACATAACCAGTTAGCACCGATAGCGTCCTTCTAGTGACCAGAAACTCATCCCACATTAGTAACTGCTCATTTAATTTTAAAAATGATTTTATTTATTAATAATTCAGTTGATTTATTCCTTTAGAACCTTTTAAATTTTGTTGAGAAGAATCCAACAGTCCTGTGTAGCATATGGTGTTGGGGCTCAGCCCAGATGCCCTTTACATGCTGCACACCCACCCCCCAGCTGCTGTGAGGGCTGAATGATTACCACTCATAGCTGTTCTGCTTCTTGAGAATTACCAATTGGCTCAGTGGACATGTCCATTGCTGTGGTCCCCAACCCCATCCCCACCTGGTACAGTTTTCAGATGGGGACAGCTGGCACAGGTGTATACAAGGTCAGTCCCACCTGCCTTAAGGCAGAGCTGACTCTGGTGCCCTTTGTGTTTCTGAGTGTGACTGTGCAATGAGATGAAAGTGTGTCTGTCTTCAGCTGAAGTCATATTCTTTGTAACTTTTGTCCTATCCTTGACACTCCTTCTCTTCCTCTTGAGAGCAATCCTATTTCCCCTCTCAGCTTCTGCTTCTAGATCTAAGGTGGTTGGCACAAATGGTTCTGAGATAGGATTCTGTGGTTGGATTAGTTACTGGTTAGAAAGTCAGGAGGACTCATCACCCCATGGTAAGTAGAGTCTCGATAGTCTTAGACATATTTTATCAGTGTAATTGCCAAGTCACTCCTCTGTGAGCTGGAGTGGGATACATTTGGAAGGGATTCACTAGCTGGTGCAACATCTCAGCTATTTGAGATGCACAAGGAAATAGCAAATCTAATAACTATGGAATAAGGAGTTGTCCTAAGCACTACTGACTTAAGCAAGAGAAAAAAATGACAGTCTCAGGTTTAGCTATCAACAATTTAAAGCAAAGTGAAAAGCAGAGACCTTCTTTGGAAACCCTTAAATAGAATGCCCATCTTTTCCAGATGGAAAGCACATCTGACAATCAGGAACAGGACATAATTAGAAGAAAGTTGAACTTCAGAGACACTTGAAATCTCAGCCTAAGTAAAGCCTCTGTGGAAAATTCAAGGCCGTCATAAGGAAGGAGGGGAACTTGAAGACCTTGTCTGGGGAGAGCTGGCAAACGCCTTTGAGAGCTGTGAATCTCCAAATCCCCCTAAGCTCTCTGAGCCTGCAGAAGTTAACTTCTTTCACTGTGTTGGAGCTAGAGTACTGCCCCCCTACCTTCTTGCTTGAAGAATAGGACAGACCTCAAATAAGACAGACACTTTACTAGACAACTCAGGAACTGCCTTATCTCCTTTGGTTCCATATGCATAATTAAGGTCAAATTAAGCAGAACTCAACCCTCTTACTAAGTTATGTGAGGACTATGCTAATATATACTGAGAGGAACTGAAAACTTTTATCTGTGAGTAGATCCTAAGGATGCTGGATCAAGGGGGTAGAATGTAAAGCTGGATAAGAGTTTTGCTGTTTGGGGGGATGCTCTCCTATTGCACAGAGTTTAGTACCTTGGTAATGACCCTGAGTGCTGGTATGGCTCTCAAAAGTTTGGAAGTAAGCAACAGTTCATATTAGACAAAATAGATGTGGCAGAATTGCTGTGGGACAGTGGATAGAAGAAGAAAAATTCTCAGAGAAGTGGATAAGCTAGTCTGGGATTACCACAGAAGGTTGGAAAAGCTATCAGCTGATCACCTTCCACAGGAAAGCCTGGAGGACACTGTATACCAGGTAATAAAGGATAGGTTGCTGAGTGAGGCAACATATAATCTGATAATCTCCTATTAGCTGCCTTTTTTTTTTTTTTTTTTTTTTTTTTTGTGGTGCTGGGGATTGAACCCAGGGCCTTATGCTTGCAAGGCAAGCACTCTACCAACTGAGCTATATCCCCAGCCCCATCTATTAGCTGCTTTCTATACACCTGAACTGAAAGCATTCCTAGAA
Organism: Glaucomys volans; assembly: GCA_020662805.1. Classification (NCBI taxonomy): domain Eukaryota; kingdom Metazoa; phylum Chordata; class Mammalia; order Rodentia; family Sciuridae; genus Glaucomys; species Glaucomys volans. The sequence continues at coordinate 279,875 of JAJEJO010000942.1, read as the reverse complement.
CATAGTGTCCCTAACAGTGTGGAAAATGGGCAACCATTTGCTTAATATAAAGAAGATATCACAAAAGTATGAGAAAAGGTTAAGGTCAGTTGACCTAATGGAAGTCATAATCTCTTCTTCATTTCACACCTAAGAGAGTTCTCAGACTCAGAAGCAATTGAAGAAGAGGTGGGTCCCCATGATAAAGGTCTTTGAACCATTATGACAGGTGTGTATTGTAATAATTCCTGTAGTCCATCCCCAGTGGCTATTTTATTTAGTATGAACACATTGGATGTAAGAGAATACCTAGTTCTTTTGAGAATTTTTGGATAGATAACATGAGTTGACATTGATATCTGCTGCCATGACCCTTCTGATAGAAGCAGACCGAGTTGGTGTAGGTCCACAGAGGCCACTGACTCACCCACTTAAGCACCTTGTTCTAAATGTAGAATTGTGAAAGGCATGTTTAGCAATCAATCAACAGAAGGTTTGCACAGGCTTCTTGTTTTGCACAGTAAAAACTATTATAACAAAGTTCAAGTTAAAGTCCTCAAAACTGTCCTCGTAAGTAAATCAAAACAATAACATATTCAGGAGTGACAACTACTAATACTATCCTTAGGATTTGTGATCCTCATATTACCCCTATTTATTACAGGATTCTGGACACTATAAAAATTAATGGATCATGGTGGGTGACAGTGGGCCACCCAAATGTAACTAAAAAGCAGTCCAATTGTATCTTTTATATGGGATGTGTAGCTTTACAGACAAGACTAACATAGACTGGGGTACACAGTGTGAAGTTAATGATCTGGCAGATGTGTTCTGTTCCGTACCAAGAACAATGATGAACAGTAACAATATATCTTGACAGTCTAGTGCCAGTGCTGTTATTTCTCATGTTCTCTGCCACAATTTATCCCAAAAAGGCTCCAAATGTTTGGACAATTCAGAATGTCACATCAGTCTACAAAATTGAGGCATCATGTTATTTTCTCTTGATAAACTTTAAGTGGCAAGTACTTTGGATGTCTAGGAAGGACACAAGCACTACAAAATATGAGTGAGAAATCTGACAAAGATTCAGGGCTTCCCACATTAGGGAGTATTCTGGAACTCCTTTGGTTTGGGGCATGCTTTTTCAAAGAACAAATTATTTTACCTTGTTCTTTCTACTATGAAGAAAAAAGCACTAAACTTGAGAGTCCTCTGTGAAATTTGGATGTAGCATATTCTAAACATTGGAATACTGTTTCATTCTATGTATCAAGTCATGTATAGAGCTGCTAGCTTTAATTGGGGCCAGGATTGAGAAAGATATCATCATATCTATATCCTAGCAGAACTCTTGCAAGCTCCAGTAGGAGAGCCACAGGGTGGAATCCTGTAGTTCTGGAACAAGACCATGCCATCTGAGCAGAGAATTATGTACTATTCTAAAATATTTCCTGACTTGTTTTAGGCCCTGGCTGAAACTGATCATCTGACTGTAAGTTATCAAGTGACCATGTAGCTGGAACTATAGATCAAGAGATGCGTTCTATCAAATCCAAGATCTTATGATAAGAAAGCTAAGCAACAACTCATTGTTCAATGGAAGTGGTACTTCTAGAATTTGGCTTGAGAATGTACAGAGGGCACAAGTGAACTACAGCTTAGGAATATCAGATCTCACTGTTGTTTCTTGTACAGTTGCTTCTTTCTAAGTTCATATATCCTCTCATAGCAGGATTTTCCCTTGACCATTTGTTGAATAAGGAAAAAGTCTGGGTTTGGTTCATGATGGGTGGGTTTGGTATGTGAATATGAACCATACATGGATTGTTACAGCCTCACATTCAAAAAAGTGAACATACCTCCTATTACTGACCCATGCAACAACAGGAACATTATTCCGCAGAACAGTGGGAAGAATACTGGCCATTGAATCTGGCCATCCACTTTATGTACATAAAGAGAAGAAGTATGAAGTAGGAGTGTACAGAGATGTATGGGAAGTGTTGAATAGCTGAGTTAGTTGGCCATAGGATGAACTTTTGGAGGGAGTAAGACTGGATACCTGGGGACAAAGAAGCCTTGGAAAGTGGGAAAAAATGTGTGGGGATTTTGTATCACATGTTAATGCCCACTGGAGTCTATCCATGGCAGAAGAGGCATTCTAAATCCAAGAGGGTAGGCTAATACAGCCAATAGGTATAACCTGATCTCTCTCTTCAGCCGTCACAGTAAAACGAATAGCCATGGTAACAGATGGCGGCTATGCCTGGGCCCACCAAGGCTGATCTAGCCCTTTGCCATTGCCATTCTTCCAATGACAGAGATGAGATCTGAGCCTCTAATTTCACATCATTCTTAAAATAAACTAATACATGGGCAGTTGATAATTTGGACCTCTTTGATCTTAGAAAGGGCTATAATTCATCTTGGCTAGGATTGACACATAGTCTAGACATGAGTTCACCTTTGCCTTGTTACAGTGCCTTGACCAGCAACACTATTCAAGACCTCCCAGAGTATCTGGTTTACTAACATGGAATCCCATATAATATTTTCCACTTTATAGAAAAATATATTTGGCTATGGGCACATCACTATGGCATCCACTGTTCCTGTCTCATATAATACCACCCAAATGGTTATGGCTTAATAGAGAAATAAAATAAATTCTTGATGCCACAGCTGAAGCACCAACTTTGAAACAAAATACATGAAAAGAAAAGACAAGGAGGTATCAGTGTACACCTTGAGTCATTAAGCATTGCATAATATTATAATCCCAATGTCTAAGATACATGGGTCTGAGAAACAAGGTGTGGAAGTAGAAGTGGCACCACTAATATTCATTTGCAATATTTTTAAAAATCATGTAAATTTTGCCTATATTTCTTTGAACTACTACTCCGGGGTTTAGAGGTCTTCAGTCTAGGAGGGGAATGCTTCTACCAGTAGGAGTATTCTTAATCCAGATTTTTAGCTGCTGCCTGATCATGTCAACCAACCTCACACAGTTGCTCATCAACCAAAAAAGTGTTACCATATGTAAGAGGTATTTAAGCCAGATTACCATGAGTTGGTAGGAGAGCTCCTATATAATGAAGTCAGGAGGAATATATCTAGCATGGAGACAAGTCTCTTGGGCCTCTTTTGGAGATCTCATGCCCATTTGCAACTGCAGAACAATCATGGCCTCATAAGAGCATAGTAACCAGGGTTTTGGGTCCTCCAGGGATGTGAATTTACAGCAACATCAGATAAGTCACCTAGACTAGTAGAAGTGCTGGTTCAAGGGTATGGCGATCTAAAATGGTATTAAAAACTCATAGATGATGAATATTATCTATGCTTTAACCTCAGCTGTAGGGGATATATAGTTTATTCTGGTATATATGGTAAGTTCTCCAAGAAGTTGGGATTAATTAGAATTCTGCAGCCGCTACACCAGAACAGAGTGAACCTAGGAAAGAAATGGACCTGAGTGATGCAAGAAGTGGACTCTACTAGATACAGTTTATATCTTGCCCAGATATGTGTAATCAACTAATGTACCCATAACCCAACATCTGGAACTGTTGGCTGAGAAAAATTCACAGCTGACTCCTTCTTTAGAGAATTGTCTTACATGAAAAACAAGCCACTTCACCTTGGAGGCTCTTCCTCCTTCCTCCTTCTGGGCAATCTTCAGCTAAGGATACTAGCACTGTGGTATAAAAGTCCTCCAGGTGGGATTAAGTCTGTGGTACAATTTGTTCTCAGCAGCTTGCCTGTGACATGGAGATCAAGCTCCTCACTGTCTGAGACCATTTGGTCCCTTGCCTCCTTGCCTTATCCCTCTCCATCCTCAGTCTTCTCCTGAGAACATTTCTTGAAAAAACAATAGTTGAATAAAATTTTAGGGAACCCTACCTATAGCTTCTCTTCCTTTAATCTTTTGTAGCCATAGTCCTTAGCATAAAAGGAGAATGACTAAAAGATAAGGGAAAAGAATAATATGACATAATGTGAAATGATAAATCATCTATTTCCTGTCTTTCCCTTTTTATAAACTATTAAATTAAGACCTCTTTGCATTTCCTCTATGTTCATTCTTGGCTGGTCTTTGAGAACAATTCTGGTTTAACTCCAGGATGGTTTAAGGAGAGCTAGCTAAAAACCAACTAAGGTGCAACATCACATTTAGTATTTTGAGGGCCTCCCACCTTCCACCAGCATTGTTCTGCTAGGTTCCACTCAAAATCATTCTAGTATTATTGCCTGTATTGAGTCCCTGCATGGCTAGCTGGCCTGTTACTTATGTTCTCTCACAACTGAGATTTCTCATACTTTAGATGAGCCCTGCTGGGATCTACAGTCCTCCCAAGTTCTATTTCAGCAATTGGCATCTTATTTCATGCAGCCAGCCTGCACGGATGCTAACCATTTGCTTGTGTATCTGGTTCCCATTTTAGCTCTTATGAAACTGGTTCATGTACCTCTCCTGGACTACCCTAACCCTATCACTAAACTACATTTTCCTGGATTCTGTGCCCCTCCTGCTGGCCTGGACTTTCTTCAGGTACCTTCCCTATGGGATGACTTATCTCTATTGGCTCTGCTTAGATTTCAAATACCCTTTTCTTCCTTTAAGCTTTTCTACTCAGCTTCTTATGTTGCCTCATGGAAGTTACTTAACATCTTTTTAAAAATTTCTTCATTGACAAATAAGGCTAATAATTTTCTAGGAGGATTAAATAAAAAAAAGTTTAATAAAGCATAGATGACAAATGCTATGATTTGATAATGTGAGCTAAATGTGAGTTGTTTATTACAACCTGCATGTATATCTGTCAGGAAAAGAGAAATCAGTTAAGGATTTTAGAAAGAAAGGGTTTAACACAGAAATGGTTATACAATTTGGAAGGATCTGCATTGTGAAGATTAGAAAGATCACTTACTGCTGGATTTCAGAATATACTGGTATTTGGGAATCACAGGGAAGTCACAGGAAACTCTGAGCTGCTGGTCATGGAAGTAGATGATTATGAGGGGCACACCAAAAAGATTTTGGAAAAATATACTACCTGTCAGTGCTCATTTTTCCCATGCATAGCTGGGAATAATGGCTTCTTTATATTTAACAAATCTTCTGCATGTGCCTCACTGATCGGACAAAAATTTTGGAGAAAGGGTATGTGAAAAATACAAGTTTTAGACTTTAACCTTGCAGTAGAGTTGAAAGCGTAGAAATGCAGGGGTAGTGTTGGATATCAGTAGTAGTAATAATAGTGTTGGGTATCACAGTAATTATGGCCACTATTATGATTTTGACTCCAGCTCTGTTTTGTTAGGAATCATACAAAGAGAAATCTACTGGGAAAGAAGCTAAAGGATATGATGATTAGAAGTGGGCATGATAGCCTTCTTGCAAATCTTTGAGTTGTTTGCTCAGTTGGATGATCTACACGGAGGAATGGACAAACTCCAAAATAGAGTCCAAACAATTTACTTAAATAAAAATATGCTGAGAACTTGGCCACAGATATATTTTGGCAATTTGCTGCTAAGCCTCTCAAAGAAGGCTAAAATGTGTCAGAAGCAGAGATGTGCCTGGTGAAGGAGAAAGTATTCCATGTGCTCCTCTGACATTGAATTCCATCTCATCTTGTGGCAATTGGCTCCAGCAAGGAGGCATTTCTGTTGACTTAGGAATGACCTGTCAATCCTGGCAATGCCCCCACATAGGTCCATATGCAAGTTGTCAGTCACAGCACTAATGTTCAGAAGCAGAAGCAGGAAAGGATAATGCAAGTTGCTCTTGAATTCCCAGTGGCTTGCACCATGCCTGTCACATGAAAGGTGCTATAGTATTATGTGTTAAATTAAAGAAAGAATATTTAATCCAACTGCTACATTTCAATGACAGGACTCATACTTAGTGAGATAGCTTATTTCACTGAGTGTTCTAATTGCCTGGAGGAAAACTCCATATGGCAATCAAAGGCTTTGTGGATTTCTAACACAAGTTAAAGAGTCCTGTGTTGGGAGCTCTATAGAGCTACCTGAGCTACTCTTAGGCCCCATCTATTTTAATCTGAGAAAACACAGTAAGTTCAAGGTCACAGCATTCATGTTGAGAGAATAAATGACTGTGTTACAGTCTAGGCCCTGAGGCAGAAAGAAATGCCTTATAGGAAGGCTGAGAAGCTATGCTAAGTGTTCTTCCTGAAGGTCCAAGGAATTGAGAACTGAAGTTAAAGGATACTTGCACTGTATCTACACTTGATTTTGTCAATTAGGGCAGGGGGTGAGCAAACTAACCCCTTTTATTCTTCCTAAGATCACAGAATTTCAGAGTCAGGAAGAATCTTGAATGCTTTTTAGCTATACCTTTATCTGATAACTGTATGCCATTAGCGGTTCAATTTATTACCCGTGGACCCCCTAATGCCCTAATGTCCTTACCTCTACTTACTTCCCTCTCTTCTTAGGTCTTAGCAAATCAAAAACAAAAACAAAAACAAAAACAAAAATCCCTGTTGTCCAGTTCACTTTAACCATCACTTTGAGGGGGAGGCGAACCATTAAAAGTGGTCAAATCAATATAGGATACCAGGGTCACTTGATGCCCAAGCCTGGGCTCTTACCAGTATATTATAGTCTTGGACAAACAAACATATACATGTATTCACCACACACATGTAGTTGCTTATCTTTACATCAAATTCAGATGCTCTTTTGTAAATTTTGGTAGCTAATATACCTTTTAGAGGATCTTATGGAGAAGGGGTAGTTCTTTATCTCAAATTCGAGAACAGTTTCTTGCATAGCACTTCACATTTGTAAACTCACTAACCAAACAATCTGAGCCAGAAGGAACCTTGGTGAGAATTGAATTGGACTCTCATTTTATTTAAAGATCATGTATGAACATCAGAGTGTGATGTTCTTTCAGTGGAATAGCTGAAGAGTTATTCCTCTTCCTCAGTACTCCAAAATCTTTCTTCTCTGAACAGCATCGACCGTCCCTGAGCTGATCAGAGTGGGCAAACAAATCACACATGTGTAAAGATGAACTGATATATAGTCTCTAGTTTGGCTCTCAACTTTCTTTGGATACTCAGTTTAGTATATAACTATAATTTCCTGTTAATCTCTTGATTCAGTAGTTCAGACCCTTCATAGCTATCTATGTAGATGCAAATTACTGACAAACAAGACAACAGAAATGGAGGAATAGATAGAGGAATATTTGGTACCAACAAAAGCCAATATGCTCTCAGAATTAGAACTAAAATTGCTTCATGCAAGAGAACAGACCCTCCAAATCTCCAGAATTCTGTAGATGGTAATAACAAGAACTATGAAGATCTGGATTCAAATACCAGTTCTAGGACTTTCTAGCTATATGCTGTAGGATGAGTTTCGTAGTTCTCCTGAGTCTTACTTTCCCTAACAGTAATATGGCATTTTACAAGGGTAATGAGAGGCATAGACATAAAAGCACTTAATAATTGGGACAAAATGAGTATTCAACAGAATAAAATACCTTATTATTACTGTTACAACTTACGTTGCCACCTTGCTCTTATTACAAAAGTAGATGTTTAAGAGATTTCTGTTAAATGAATATACAAACTTCACATGATACTATTGTTACAATAAGGGAAGAAGTTGGTATGTTTCATTCACAACTCTGACAATCAAAGGAAGCAGGCTTTTAGAATTAGGCGAAGTAAATACACACGTACACTAGGGATTGTCAAGTTATGGCTTACTGGTCAAATTTAGCCCAAATTTAGTCTGTTTTTATAAAGCTTTATTGGAACACACACACATATTTACTTGTTTACATATTGTCTGTAACTTCTTTTTTCATGCAATGGCAAGGTTGAGTAGTTGCCATAGTGATCATATGGATCTCAATATCTGATGTATATATTATCAGGCACTTTACCATAAAAGGATGCTGGCTGCTGAATGGAACAGATCTGAGCCAACAGCATGTACAGCAAAGATGTAAGAGCACCTATTTTTGTGAGCAAATATATGGGAAGGACAAGAAGGAAACAGGGCAATTGAGCTGCATTGATTAGTGGAGAGATGGTGAACTTATATTTTGGAGTTTTGGGCTATAGTATCAATTCCTTTAACAGAAAAATGATGCAGGGTAATTGCTCCATTCCTCTATGCTTGATTCTTCATCTCCAAAGTACAGGAGTTGAGTAAAATTAGCCTTGTGGGCATTTTAATATTCTAAAATTGTTTGGATACAGGCTAAGGCAGAGAAAAGCTAAGACTTGGACTGACATTTCTGTTAGTTTACATTTGAACTTTATTGTCTCTTTAGGATGTAGAAAAGTCTGAGAATAAAACCTGGAATGACGCAGAGAATACACTTGGATGTAGACAGAATTACAAACAATACTTGCTTCCCCCAAACTGGAAGTGAAGCATAAACTTAATATTAAGAATTTCCAATTTCTTTGGGGAATAAAGAGCCTGCATTTTGCAAAGCTATTTTTGGTTTTGTCAACTACAATAATCACATGGTTCACATGTAAGAGCCAAGCACTAAAAGCTTAGATGGAATTCTTTTCCACAGAGCATTGCTAACATGAGATTGTGGCGACAGAGCACTCAGGTTGAAAAGTTTAAGGAGGCTTTTAGAAAGTGGCTTGGGAGAAATAGATTTTAGTGTTTAAAGAATTATATATACATATGTGTGTGTCTGTGAATATACAGATAATTAATATATAATATATATATGAATACTTCTTTAGATTTAGAAACCAATAAATAAATATATCATTACCTGTCTCCTGACCTGAGAATATATTTAGATACATTTGAATGAATAAATAAAATCCACTGGAGTCTCTATAGTATACTACTTTTCAATTCAACAAACATTTATTCTCCTGCTATCACTTGGATTATTAGGCCCTCTTCAGGGGTAACTAGCTTAAAGATAAAAAAAAAATTTCTTTTAGCACTTCAGATGATATCAGTAATGCCCCTTAGACGAGATCCAAGGAAAGAACCACAGATTTAAAGCTTACAGGGGCTGGATGATTCCCTTAACTCTTAGATGTATCTGTTACTCAAGGTTAAAGACAAAGTTAGAACTAACAACTATTCTTCAGATTCCTAGATCAGTGTTTTTACCTATACATTACCTTCATTACATTAACTGCATTTTAGAATGTTATAATGAGACTCTAACATAGGGTATTCTTGAACATGGTAAGGCTCTAAGTGTTCTGGTTAATGGCAACGTGCTTTATTCATTTATTTTTCAAGTATTTATAAAGCATCAGTTATATTTGATGTCATATGCTGAACTCTCTTATTGATGAAATAGAACAAGACACATCTTCTTTCCTCAACTCAGGTCCCTCCTGCAGAGGGAATTCCCTGAACCATTTCTGCTATCTCCCAGGAAAACTGGAAAACTTCCAGCACTGTCCCTACTATATAATATCGTGAAATTTTGTTACCAATCTAACCCTTCCATTAATCTGTAAGATGTTTGAGGGAGCAGAGACCATGCCTAATCCATCCCTGGGCATATCCTGCCTCTCTTCCCCTGAAAAAGTTATATGAATTGTATTTACTTGATCTCATATATATTTGGAAGATAAAGTGATAATCTAAAGCTTGCTAGTTTGACATAACTGTTATAGATGAAAGGTTCATGTCCTCCCTACACCAATTCATACACTGAATTCCAAATCCGCAATGTGATAATTTGGAGAGGAACCTTTAGGAGATAATGAGGATTAAAGCCACATGGGTAGAGCTCTGGAGCTATGGGATTACACATTCACAAGAAGAGATACCAGAGAGTTTACTCTCTCCCTCTCTCTGTCTATGCCCACACTGAAGAAAATCACACGAGCACACAGTGAGAGGGTAGCCATCTGCCAGGTATGAAGTTGTACTTCACTAGACCTGCCCTGATCTTATTCTTCCAGCCTCTGATCACTGATAAAATAAATTTCTGTTATTTAAGCCACCTGGTGTATAGCATTTTGTTATGACAATTCACATTAGCTAATATAACATTCCATATGATATTTTGCTACTATATTTAAAACCACAGTCTTCCACAGAATCACAACATCCAAAACTGTATTTTGGCATACTTTCTATATTTTTGTATAATTTCCTCATAAAGCAAAACATCCCTAGTTGGTCTAGACTACCAGCTAATAAAATGTTAGCTAAATGGACAGGCTTCTCTTGTATAGGAGTCATGACTACATTAGTTTATTGTTGCTGCTTAACAAAGTACCCCACACAGTTTTGCTTAAAACAAAAGAAATGTATTTTCTCATAGTTCTGGAGGCCAGATGTCTGAAATTAAGCTGTCAGCTCAACACAATCCCTGAAAATCCTGTACAGGATGACCCTTTCTCAATTTTTTCCAAGTTCTAGTATCCCCAAGTTGACTCTGGGACTCAGAGTTTCAATCTGTTTCTCCAGTTTTATAGTCACCTTCTGGGTGTCTCCTTAGTGCCTTTCCTTTGTGCAGATATATCTCTGCATTTATCCTTCTCTTATAAGGACACAAAGTATACTGGATTAAGTTCCACCCTAATCACCTCATGTTAACTGGATTTGCAAAGACCCTATTTCCAAACAAGTTCACACTATCAAATATCAGGGGTTAGAACTTGAACATATATATTGTGGATCATACAGTTCAGTTCATAGCAATGACTTTGGTCATACTATTTTTTTCTCCTAAAAATGATAGCATCATCTTCTACCCTCTGGGATCATGAATTGTGTGTCAATTGTGGTGTTCAGCACTTAATTATTTCATTTTATCTTTTGAACCAGCTTGAGGGGTAGCAATTATTAAAATTGTTAATGACTTTGAAGTTTATTCTTAAGGAGGTCAAATACCTCACACCAGGAATCAGGAGTTAACTTAGATCTCAGTGATTTTGAAGTTCCATGTTCTTATCTACAATACCAGAATTTATTTATTTATTTATTTATTTATTTATTTCTCAAATTTATCATTGTCTAAGTTAATTTGGGATTCTTTATTCTTATAACTTTACATGCCTTTTCCTGATGCCTGCATTGAACATTTTTCTATATTATATATTTAACCACAAGCTAACTGAGGTTGCACATATAAGCATGGTTCTCTAATACACTATTCAACCCCTCTTTAGGTCAACTCATCTGTCACTGTTCCTTTGCATCTTTTCTTTTGTCCTGATAATCCATATCATCCCTGAAGCCATTTCTAGATGCTATGTCAGAGCTCAAAGAGAAATTCAATGACTCTTGTATAGGATCTGTTATTCCAATCTTAGCCTGAAGTCAGTTTCTATATTGAGAGAGCATAACCCTGATATTGCTGTGTTCAGCCACTGCGTCTTCAAAATTGACCCCACACACTGAGTTCTGCCAATTTGCCCTAGTTTGGAACTCTACCCTGCTCTCTGCTGACTTCTTTATCCTCTTTGCCTGCTCCTGAACCCCATTCAGAGACCTATCTGTGTACCAGCCTCTCTTAGCTCTGCATGGAATTTCCCAAGGCACTTGGAAAAGCCATCAACTTATTTGCAATTGTATTTCTGTAGTTTGGAGCTGTTTGAAAAATTCCAGATTGATTTTCAGCCAGGCAATGCTGCCTCAATCCTAATAAGGTTCAAGCACTGAAAAAGTACAGCGATGAACCATTGATTAAGTTGACACTGCAATCTATTTTCCTTGGCCCTGGTAGGCTGAACTGGCTTCTTGTATTTGCATCTGTGAAGTGTTCCAGGCTTTTGTCTTTGTGAATAATCTTATCTGAAACCAGAGATGGTCCTGTGCTTGGTTGCTCTGCCTGGGTATCTGTCAGTGACTCTTTCCGGGAGTGTGAAAATGAAAACTGAGGAAATTAAGGGACGTGCACAGGGAATTCACCAATCTAAAATCCTAGTGTTCTGCTCTGCTACTGTGCACAGTCTCAGTTGTAGAGCTGAGAAGGAAGACTGCAGTTAGAAATGAACATATCCACAGGGAAATAACAGCAGGAACACACGCTACAGAGGAAGTGTCAGGTTTAGGGCACAAACGGCCTTTCCGCATTAGGGAAGCCTCCCCGGACGACAGCAGCTCTGCTGCAAACATAAATCATTAAGATACACAACACCAGATCCTCTTCTCTCCATCCTAATCCCCCACCTTCCAGCTTCTTTGAAATAATGTGTTTCATGTTGAATGCAAGTCTTGAAACTTACCACTCTGTGACCTTCGGAAAGTTGCTTATCTCAGCTTCCATTTCCTCTCCGCTAAAATGGGTGTCATTCTAGCAATACTAGCATTGCCCTCATAGGGTATTGTCATGATCAAGTAAGCTAATAGGCATAATGAGCCTGGCATATAGTAAACATGTAATAAATTAATGCTGAAGGGAAGCTTCTGTTCAAGACAGATAAAAGCATGTTGACTATCAGCCAATCTGTCTGTCTGTCTGTCTTTAATTATTTCTTGTTGCAGTGGTATTCAAATAGGTTGATAAGAAGTGGTGCTATTCATTCTCACAATGGGAATGAGTGGGAGGGAGAAGACTGGCAATCAGACAGGCTCCCTAATGGAGTAGGTAGCCAGGTGCATGGTGTTACAGAGATGGGTCTCTCTATCAGCAGTTGCAGGATGAGAAAAATATGACTGTGGAAAGGCACATTGCTCACTTCCTGCTCACCCCTTGGTCCCATGCCTCAAGGACATATCCACAATTTCCTTCTTTCAAAGTAATTTCTAGTCACACAACAGTTGTTCTAGCATGGTAAATATTAAATCTTTCCAAATGCAATGTTGATGAATTTTAACCATGCACACAGAGTAAATATATACATACCTCTATACATTTATATTATCTGCCATGAATATTTATGGAGAATATATTAATGATGCACACTCAGTCCCTCACATCCTAGTAGAAGAATGCACTGCTCTTTGACATAACCTCATGGCCCCATCAGAATGCAAACCATCTATCCCTAGACATGTAATTGCTCAAATAACACAGGTCCTAGAGAGAGCCGATTCACATGTGGAGTACAGTCGTCTCCCAGACACTTTCATCAGTCTGCTCCCTCACCCAACAGCCCCCAAGATATTTCCTACCAGCTCTGTGTCTGCCTCCAGATTACTCTGAAAAATTGGAGCAGTCATGATTGTGCATTTTAAAACATAGATGTATGTTGGGAGAAGCTTGAGTCAGACTCTCAGTAAAGTTGCTGCCTGAAGAGCTGGGGGCTGAAGGAGTTTGCTTGAGCAGCACTGTCTAAGAGAATTTTCTGCAAGAATGGAAATGCTGTTTTTCTCTGCTGTCCAGTATAGTGGTCACTAGTCACATGAGGCTATTTATTAGCACTTGAAATGTGAAAACTGTGAGTTGAATATTTATTCAATTTAATACTAATCAAATAAAATTTAATAGACATGTTTAACTACAGGCTACAATTCTAGAAAGCACAGATTTAAAAAATAACCAACTCTATCTCCTATTCTTCAGGAGCAGCAGAAGATAAAATAGTTTGGAGTGGGAGGGACAGAGAAAGAACTGATGATAGATTAAATCATATTTTTTCTAACTAAAATATTCAGCATCTGAATCATCTAGATTTGGTGACTTGAGAATATATTAAGAATTTACAGGTAACATACATGTCATTTCATATGCTCAACTGGGGATGAGGAAATTGAAAAACAAACAAAACAAAACAAAAACACAGCATTTGCTCATAAAGTGTGTATATTCAAATCATCAGATAGGCACACTCCAAATATCTTTATATTGTGTTTGGTTAGGAGAACAGCAGTAAAAGATACCAAAAGTGTTATAACTTGTTGAGAGAGAGAACTAATTATAACTGGTGTTAAAATTCAAAGTAAGGGGTCTTTAAGAAATATAAAATATAACTCCATGCAATCAATATAGTTTTTATTTAATGGTAATTAAGCACCAACCTTCATTTCTATTTACTGAAGGTTTGGAAACTCCTCTGACAAGTGTCTATGTTGCCCTGACTCTCTGGCTAGGATCAGATAGAAAGGAAAGCCTTTTCTGTGCAACAGAGAATTTCAAGCCTTTTTACAATAAGCCCTTTTTGTAGACCTGGACAGAAAACTGGGATGTGTGGGGGTGAGATGAGTCACCCAGGAGTATTTTTTCGGCCTAGCTTCTGAACTGTCACTATAGCACACTGCCATTATTTATAGACTAAACAAGCATCCAGGAGTGAATACAGCTGTGTATACAGCCTGCCCTCCACACCATAAATCAGAACTTTAAATATTTGCAAATATGTTGCCCTTCAATGACTTCTTCCTGGCGACAATAGCACTACTACTGTCACAAGTCAAGTGAATGTATCATTTTGTTTTTCTGACTGATGACTTTTTTCCAAGTCAAAGCGCCTCTCTCTCTTTCTTCCCTCCTGCCTTTATTTTACCTCTCATTAGCTATTAAATTCTTGGCATTTTCCATATACACTGTAACATGCTAAGACTGCAGAAATGAATAAAATTAAGTCATCATTTCTTCATTTGTAGAGGGGCAGTGTAGCCCGGTGGTTAAAAGATAAAGTTCAGGGTACGTGGACTCCTCAATAACGACCTGTCCAATGCAGGGAAACCAGTTTCCCCCTTTATGCTTTGGTTTCCTCTACCATAAAATGATGGCAGGAAAAATGTCTACCTTAAGGTGTTTCTGTGATAATTATGCAGAAAGTACATGTAAAACACTCAGCAGTTTGCCATGGCAAGAGCCCAGTAAATGTTAGCTATATTATTGGGGTTATTACTATGATTAACTTCCCAGGGCTCTTTTTAGGTATTGTGTTGAATTAGGTAATGCATTTAAAAGCTTACATGTGCTCTACACTTTTGCTACAATTTATCATATTTCTGTTATAGCATTAACAAAGGTTATTTGACTTTACTGCTTATATTTCCAGTCCCCCAAAAGACAAGGTAGTATGGCAGGGTAGTCACCTTAACATATTCACCTTTGCATAACAACAAAATGTCTGGTTCTTGGTCAGTACTCAAAAAATGTTTATTGGATGATTCCTTTCTAGTTTCAAGGAGATTGCAGTTAATTGAGAGAGGCAGAACTTTATAACCCACTTTAATGACATGGTCATGCTGGGTCCACCCTCTTCCTCTCTTCTTGGAAGAGACATAGAGTAGAGATTAATTCTGTCCTGATCTTCCAGGATGCTCTAATAATGTGGAGAGACACACTCTGTTCTAGTGCTACTGACACTTATGTGGTAAGTTGGGACAACTCTCATTTGTTGAAGGCTTAGTCTCCAATGCAGGAAGGTTCCAAGGTGGGGCGTTTAGGAAGTGATTGGATCATGATGGCTCAGACCTCATCAATGGATTAATCTATTGATAATTGAATGGACTACTGGGAGATGGTAGAGACTGTAGACAGGTAGGGCATGTTTGGAGAAAGTAGGTTACTGGAGGGCATGCTCTTGGGGTCTACAGTTTGTCCTGAATCCCCTCGTTTCGCTTTCTGCTTCCTGGATACCATGAGCTGAGCAGTTTTTCTCCACCACACTATTCTGCCATGAATTCTGCCTTCCTCAGGCCCAAAGCAATGGAGTCAGCCATCTGTAGACTGAAACCTCTGAAACCATGACTCCATATAAACTTTTCCTCTGCAAGTTGTTTATGTCAGGTGTTTTGTTCATCATGAGGGAATGTAACTAACACAGGAGATGACTACGTATTCTTGGTAAGAATGACTAGAATATCCATTTTACAGATGATAAAGTTTAACAAATTTAAGAACTTGCCTAAGAAAGTTTTAGATCTAGAATGTGAACTCAGGAATGAATGAATCCAGATCCAAATTACTGTAGAGAGGGTCTACACGATATTGATTCCTTCATTTGAATGTTAAGTATTTATTGAAATCTAAAGTGTATCAGGCACTCACATAATGTACAGAAACTTTCAGAACAAGAAGTAGTCTTTGGGGTTCTGTCTAGGTGAGTAGTGCCATTTCTCCCAGGTCCTCTCTCCCACAACTTAACAACTCTGGCCATAACACAATAGGCAAGCCTAGGAAGACCCTAGAAGACAGAAAGAAGATGGACTACCTAGGAATACTGGGACTTGTACGAAGTGTGGTGATGTTTATTCCCTACAATACATCCTTTACATGTTGATGCAAAGCCACCTCCTAAACTCAACAGGCATAGGGCAAACCAAACCAAACCAAAGGAAATCTAGGAAAGACCTTTCCTCCTTAGACAAAGGAGAGCCAACCTCCTCCTTCTTCCAGGCAGGGAATGAAAGAGTAGCTCCATCTTTGATCCAGGTGACATCATTCAGTGGGGATTTAGAGCAGAATAGCTACTTCTACAAAACAGAGGCTAGGGCATAGAATAAAAGAATAACTGCTTGCTGGCCAGCTGAAATAGTAGGGGAAGGATGATATAGATTTTTCTCTTGGTGTTTGGCTGGAGTAGCCTGAATATTGCCAAAAAGTGTTGTGTTGTTAGTTCACCTTCTTTTCTTAAAAGGAAAATACCTTTCTCAGAGATTTATTTCTTTGCTTGTTGGTTTTGAAGAATAAGCAGAGCCCAGAGGGAGATGAAATTTTACCTCACACATTTGCAACTGGTTTGGTGCTAGATGATGTTGGTGGGTCCTAGCAGGAAGCAGATCATACCCCCTAATATGGCCTTTATTTTACCCATCAAAAGAGGGACCTATTACCAAAAAAGATAATATTGAATAAGATTCAGAATCTAATATAACATCTAATATATCTGGGATATAATAGAAAATCACTTAAAATATGAAGAATTAGGGAAGTCATGACAGGAGTGAGGAAAAACAATCAAAGCACCAACACTGAGATGAATCAGTAGTGAGAATTATTTGACAATGAAGCCACCATAACAATGCTTCAATGATTATCTTAAAAATACTTTAAAGATAGAAAATGCCAACAAGGACATAAAGTTGTAAAAATAATGAAATGAAAATTAAACAACTAAAAAACATAATAACTGGAATAAAATACATATCGGATGAGCTCCAAAGGAGAATGGAGCTAGCAGAGAGCAGAATCAATAAACTTGAAGAAAGAGCAATAGAATTTATCCAGTCTGGACATAAGAGAAAAAATGGGTGAAAAAAAATCAGAGTCCTAGAGACCTGTGGAACAATAACAAAGCTGTGGACACTCATATCATTGGAATTACAGATAGAGAGAAAAGAATTAAAGGCACATGTAAGAGCTCAGGACTTAAATATTCCCAAGTTTGGCAAAATACAGAAACCTACAAATACAAGAAGACAACCAAATCTCAAAAAGGATGATCCCAAAGAAATTCAATAAAAGGTAAGTGATATTAAAACTTCTGAAACTGAAGAAAATCTTTAAAAAGCAGTCATAAAGAAAGAATGCATCACTTACAGGAGAACTCTAATTAGAATTACAACAAACTTCTCATCTGGAATTGCAGAGTTCCCAAAAGAAAAGATTTAATTCAACTATGAATTCCATATTCAGTCATTACACTGTTCAGGAATGAAGGGGAAAGAAAGAATGATCTTCAAATGAAGGATAAGACAGACAATTTGTTGCTAAAAAACTCTTTTTCAGGAATGGCTAAAGGAAGTTCTCTGAATAGAACTGAAATGATACAAGATTTGAAATTTTGGAAGGGGAAGGACAATAGGATATGTAAAAATGAAAAAATAGTATATCATACTTCTCATGAGAGTGCTTAAGTCATATGATACTTGAAGCAAAAATTAAAAATAATATGTTTGTGTTATTCAGTGTAGGCAGAGTAACTAGTTAAGATAATTATAGGTGTAATAGTTACAATGCACTTATATCTCAATACATCCATCATAAATCACAAATACCACAAGTTAAAAATGTATTTAATATGCTCAAGGTACTACACACCATACCTTAGCCTAGCAGGCTTTAAACATGCTCATAAAGCATAACATTAGCCTATAGTTGGGCAAAATCAAATAGTAAAAAACTCTTTTTTTTGTTTTATTTTAGTTCATTGTACACAAATGGAGTACAACTATCATTTTTCTGGTTCTACACAAAGTAGAATCATACAATTTGCCTATATATACATAAACATAGGGTAAAGATGTTTGTCTCATTCTATTATCTTTCCTTCCCTGCCCCCTCCCAAACCCTCATTTTCCTCTATACAATCCATCCTTTCTCCATTCTTCCCAAGCCTCCCCCACTGCTGTTATGTGTCATCAACTACTTATAAAAGAAATCATTCAGCCTTTGGTTTTCTGGGATTGGCTTATTTCACTTAACATGATCTTCTCTAATTCCATCCATTTACCTGCAAATGTCATAATTTTATTATTCTTGATGGCTGAATAATATTCCATTGTGTATATATACCATAGTTTCTTTATCCATTCATCTATTGAAGGGCATCTAGGTTGGTTCCACAATCTAGCAATTATTGTGAGTTGAGCTGCTATAAACATTGATATGGCTGCATCACTGTAGTATGCTGATTTTAAGTCCTTTGGGTGTAGGCCAAGGAGTGGGATAGCTGGGTCAAATGGTGGATCCATTCCAAGTTTTCTGAGGAATCTCCACACTGCTTTCCAGAGTGGCTACATTAATGTACAAAACTCATTTTATAATAAAGTACTAAATATCAAATGCAATATATTGACTACTGTTCTGATAGTGAAAAAAAAAATTATTGCAAAGGTATGTTTTCACATAATTTTGTAAGGTCAAAAAATCTTAAACCATTGTAAGTTGGTGATCTTTTTTATGTTTAAAAAGTGGGAAGAATAAAAAACGTATGCAATTTTTTTCTTTTTTAATTTTGATTCATTGTACACAAATGGGGTACAACTAGTGTTTCTCTGGTTATACACAAAATAGAGTCACATCATTTGTATAATCATACATGTACATAGGGTAATGATGTTTGTCTCATTCTGTTATTTTTCCTTCCCCTACCCCTTCCCCACTCCTCATTTTCCTCTATACAATCCATCCTTCCTCCACTCTTGCCTCCCTCCCACCCCCCATTATGTATCATTATCCATTTATCAGAGAGATTATTTGGCCTTTGGTTTTTTGGGATTGACTTATCTCACTTAGCATGATATTCTCCAACTGCATCCATTTTCCGTAAATGTCATAATTTTATTCTTCTTTATGGCTGATTAATATTCCATTGTGTATATATACCACAATTTCTTTATCCATTCAACCATTGAAGGGCATATAGGTTGGTTCCACAATCTATTGTGAGTTGAGCTTATATAAACATTGATGTGGCTGCATCATGGTAAGTATGCTGATTTTAAGTCCTTTGGGTATAGGCCAAGGAGTGGGATAGCTGGGTCAAATGGTGGATCCATTCCAAGTGATCTAAGGAATCTCCATACTGCTTTCCAGAGTGGTTGCACCAATTCGCAACCCCACCAGCAATGTATGAGTGTACCTTTCCCCCCACATCATCGCCAACACCTATTGTTGCTTGTATTCTTGATAATAGACATTCTAAATGGGGTGAGATAAAATCTTAGGGTGGTTTGAATTTGCATTTCTTTATTACTAGAGATGTTAAACATTTTTTCATATATCTGTTGGTTGCTTGCAGATGTTCTTCTGCGAAGTCTCTGCTCATTTCCTTAACTCACTTATTGATTGGGTTATTTGTATTCTTGGGGTAAAGTTTCTGAGTTCTATTCTGGAGATTAGTACTCTAACTGATGTGTGTGTGGCAAAGATTTTCTCCTACTCTGTGGGCTCTCTCTTCACATTGTTGATTGTTTCCTTTGCTGAGAAAAAGCTTTTTAGTTTGACTCTATCCCAGTCATTGATTCCTGCTTTTATTTCTTATAGAATTAATATTTCATATAGAATTAATATGTCAAAATGGACATACTACCAAAAGTGCTATACAAATTGCATGCAATTCCAATTAAAATTCCAATGACATACCTCATAGAAATAGGGCAAGCAATCATGAAATTCATTTGGAAGAATAAGAGACCCAGAATAGCTAAAGCAATCCTTAGCAGGAAGAGCAAAGCAGAGGGTATCACAATACCAGACTTACAACTATACTACAGAGCAATAGAAAAAAAGCCCCACATGGTATTGGCACCAAAACAGACAGGTAAATCAATGGTACAGAATAGAGGACACAGAGATAAACCCACATAAATACAGTCACCTTGTACTAGACAAAGTTGTGAAAAAAATACAATGGAGAAAAGATAGCCTCTTCAACAAATGCTGTTGGCAAAACTGAAAATCCATATGCAGCAAAATGAAAATAAACCCCTATCTCTCACCCTGCACAAAATTCAACTTAAAATGAATCATAAACGTAGGAATTATACCAGAGACCCTGAACGTAATAGAAGAAATAGTAGGGCCAAATTTTCATCATGTCAGCTTAGGACCAGGCTTCCTTAACATGACTCCCAAAGCATAAGAAATTAAAGTGAATGTGTTTTAATACTTCACTTGAATTAATAAAGCAAAAACTAGTAGGCTATGATGTTGTTTATGCATATTATAATACCTAGAAAAACCTCGAAGATAATTGTACTAGTGATATACTAAAAAGCACTATAAATGAAGCAAGAAGGAATCCTTAAAAATGTATATAAACAATAGAGAAGGGAAATGGAGGAATAAAGAAGAAATGATACATTGGCAAACTTAACCTTTGTTGCAATCAGTAGTGACTATAAATGTTATAAATAAACCCATTAAAAGACAAAATTTGCCAGAATGGATAAAAGAAAGCATGATCTATTCTTAATCTATTTGTAAGAAACTCACTTTATATACAACTTAGATAGGTTTGAAGTAAAAGAATGGAAGTTATACCATAAAAAGGATTAATTTTAAAAAGATAGGAGTGGTTTTAACAACAGCATCTTAAATAGTCAGATAAAGCAGGTGGTCAAATTAAGCAGACACTAGGGCAAAGAAAGAATCTTATGGACTTGGTTGTGGCTCAGTGGCAGAGCATTTGCCTAGCATGTGCCAGCTCCACATATAAATAAATAAAATAAAGATTCATTGCTAACTAAAAAAATATTTTTAAAAAAGAATCTCACATCTCAGAGAATTTAATGATTTACATGTTACTTAAATGTTATCTTTTCAATTTTTGGAAACACACTGTAGAAACAGCCACCAAAGCTGGATCATAGGTTTAGGGATTCAATTAAGCAGTAATTTCAAAGTTAAGTTTTCTCAGTATAATCTGCCTGCAATGTTTCTTTATAAGTATTGAGCATTGCCCTCTGTGCTCTTGAGTGGTGATATTGATAGAGAAATTCCCTGTAAAATACAGTGTAATGGGATTTTTAGCGGCTTTTGAGACATATGAAGGGATTTTTGAGTGTCAAACCCACACCATACAGGTGATTTTGAAAGAATAGATGAATAGAGAGATCTCTTCCCTGCCTTCATGGAAATTAAAGTGAAGTTAACCAGACAGTGTGATGTGCTTGCTGGGTGGGGAAATAGGATAATCATGAGGTTAGATTAAGGTATTTAGGAAGGGGAGTGGTAAAGGATGACCGACTGCCTTGCTTTTGTCTGTTAAGAAGCTCAAAATGAAAATGGACTACATTTAATAATGAAACCCTTTTCTAGGTAACTGTTCAATCTGCACAGCAGTGACTTTTAGAAATATGTGTGAAATGTGGGCTATAATACTAAGTCAGTTAAAACTGAACATTTCCCCCTTGCACTGTAGTTTTGGCTATGTAAAATTTTTCACACTTAAGGACAATGGCTTAAAGGGAAATCAAACCTATGAAAATAGCTACTTTGCTAGGATGTGGGATTAGGGTGATTGTGGTTCTTTATAAAGGACCTCTGTTGATACTATGTCATCTTTAGAATAGGCAGAAACTACCAATCAGGAAATGGATATGCTGGGCTCAGAGGAGGGACAGAGGTTCATGGGTTCTGCTTTCCATGTGTATGGATGATATCTCGAGGCAGGGAGAGCAGCAGGTTTGACCTATGTATAAGTGTGGACACTGGCCAATGCCTATCTGGGACTATGGCTGTGTCCCATACAACCTGTTGATGGCTGAAGGTCTTGCTTTGGAACTTACTTTCTGATTGCTACCCATGAGTTGGTCTGCTTTCCATTCCAATTATCAAAAAGCTAGATTTAGTTTAAAGATGCTCCATATTTGCATTTACAAACATTTTTATGACATATGAATTTTCTTAAGAATATTGTGAGGTAGGCATGAGAGGAGTAATGTCCACATTTAAAAGATAAGGAAACTGAGACATACACAAGTCATACCACTTAGCATACCTGACCAATAGTAATTAACACTTCTGTGCCACAGTTTCCTCATCTAGAAAACAGTGATGTTAACATTACTTAAATTATAAGGTTGTGAAAAAATTAAGGAAATGAAGACATAACACATTTTTAAAGTGGAGTCTGGAAAATAGTAAGGACTCAGTGAATGCTAATATTATTAATTATATTAAAATTATTATTTTAATTATTAAAAAATTGCTATTTATATTATACTCTCCTCCCTTTGTTTTTAGTCCATTGCAACAGAATGTAGTACTATTGTGGCTACTGAAGCATGATGAACTGTAAAGAGATACAGTTGGTTACTTGGTAGTTATATCTTGACTTCAGAGGCCATCTTCAAAAAAATGATAGAGTCACCAGATTGACTTTAGTAGGAGCGAGCCAGAGGGAAATTATGTGATGTTTCTCCCATGTCCAATCTGTAATTGGTCACAATTTGTCCCACAGGAGAATCAACTTTGGTAGTCTTTCAGAAAGCCAAATTTCATATCCTGTTGCATGGCAGTTCAGTGGAAGAAGAATTGGTGGGGAATGAGACGAAAGGAATGAGACTAACCA
This sequence comes from Glaucomys volans, assembly GCA_020662805.1. Taxonomy (NCBI): domain Eukaryota; kingdom Metazoa; phylum Chordata; class Mammalia; order Rodentia; family Sciuridae; genus Glaucomys; species Glaucomys volans. The sequence goes on along the minus strand of JAJEJO010000942.1, from coordinate 256,974 downwards.
GTTTGAAGAGGCACAATTTCCCAGGTCTGCACAGTTTTTTTGCTATACCAGTGGTCCATTTGGGGCAAAGTGGCCAGTGGCCCAAGAATCTGAAGAGGGTCATGAGAGGTGCCTGTTAGCTCCTCACAGGAACGAAAACAGATACAGGGACATACTAATATTATTTATTAATTCTTGTCTACCATGTATTGGATGGTGGTGACCATAAGGAGATGGGTCTGCTGGAGTGGCATTCTCAATGGCAATTCTGAAACCACAATGGCTACTGCTATTGGACATTCTGAGAAGCAGCAGCATCTACCAGTGTGTACCTTGAATGCAAGGCCACCACAAGTGTCATGTGTGATGCTTCATTTCCTTGGCAGGGGCACCTAGTGACCTGGCACAAAAAGATGAGTAGTTTTGCCAAGAACATAAAAGACTTCAATATTCATAAAATACTTAAAAACTTAGAAACCTCTGTCTCCTATCTTGCATACTATATTTTCCCATTATAGCCATACCTATGCATAATTCCAGATGATGTCACAGTGTGACATTAGGAGATAAGGTCAATCTTGAAAACTGGGGAGATTTTTATAACTACCTCAACCAACAGCTGTAGTGCAAGTGATACTACATGTTTTGTAAGACCTGGTTTTAAAAGGCAAAATAGCTTCCCCTTGGTGCTCTCTTGGGTCATGTGCCCTGTAAACATGAGCCACCCTATAAGAAGTCCAGCTCCCTAGAAACTTCTTGCTAAAGAGGTGATGTGGAGAGCCAACAGAGACAGATAACTGAGGAGCTGCAGCTATTTCAGCCTAGTTTTTGGAGTCATCCAGTCCAGGCCCTGGACAGCTGAGGAAAGAAACTTTGAGACGACCTCACCCAAGCCATCATCTGACTGCAGCATCATGAGAGACTAAAGCCAGGACCACCCAATTCCCAGTCCATAGAATTTCCAGCTCATAGAATCTGCAAGTGGAAATAAATGATGATTGTTGTTTTAAATTGCTAAATACAGGGGATAATTTCTTTGTAACCATAAAACCTAAGCACCCGTGGAACTGTAGCTGCTTTGATTTAGAAGACTACCACTACAATTGTTTTAGAAGTCTCCCCCTTCCTTTCATTTTGTTTAAAATCATGTTAAGAAATATAGGACATCTAGATATTAGGCGGTGAAATTGATCAAGCAATGTTACATGCATGTACCAATATGCCACAATGAAACCCATCATTCTGTATAATTAATATGTACTAATAAATAAAGAAAAAGGGAAAAGAGCATATGAAAAACCCAAATGATTTTATTATCAAAATCACTTTTAAAATTTTGTCAAAAATTAACTTTCAAATTTCATGATAAAATTTCCACAAAACCTTAATCATTTTCTTAAAAAGCAAACAATGACACCTGAAGAATGAGAAGTTATAGTCCTTTTATGCATGATGTGTCAAAATGCATTCTACTGTATAACTAATTAGAAGAAATAAAAATAATTTTTAAAAAAGAAGCAAACTATTTATGGAGTGCCAACTCATTACCCAAATTGATTTGGTTACACAGGATCCAAAGTGAGCAATAACAATCTCTGGCCTCATAAGGTTTAGAGCTCAGGTGGAAGGTGAGGACTAGATGTTCACAGAGAAGAACTGGAGACTAAAATGCATGCTAATGTGATACACAGATGCCATGTGCTTTTTAAAAAAGCTTTTCTTCTCCCCTTTAGAGAAAACCAAAATATTTTTGAACTAACAGAGGCTGATTTACCATGGCATGAATGAAGCTTAATCTTCAGAGTCCTTCACTTCCAAAATACATCTTTTCAATGCCTTGTCTGCTGTTATTGCCTAGTTATACACACACACACACACACACACACACACACAGTCACAGAAAGTGGCAAAGTAAGCTGTTTTAACTAAAGACATTTACAATCTGTATTTCGTTCCACTCTGGCATCTGCTCCCTTACCCTGTTAGGTGGTGTTGGAACACTAACCAGGAGCATTTTTGGTGTCAGAATAATGGAGAAGAGGAGATATTTTGATCTGCATTTAGTGGGTTACATACATATGTGTGGTAGAGAATTAGTTTTCTGTAAGGTTAAGTTACTGCTAGTCATTCTGACCTAGGAATAACCCAAGAATATTCCCATTGCCCACTACACTAATTTAAGTTGTATCATGAAATTAAAGTTCAGTGCAAGAAGTTGTTTTAGTCTGTTTTTATTGCTGTGACCCATATACCTGACAATAACAATTTAGAGGAGGAAAAGTTTGTTTTGGCTGCTGGTTTCAGAGGTTCAGTCCATGGTTAGGCAATTCCATTGCTTTAGGCCTGAGAGAAACATCATGGCAGAAGGGCATGGTGAAGGAAAACTGCTCAGTTCATAACAGCCAGAAAGAAACGGGGAGGGAGAGGAAGGGAGGGAGGGAGAGAGTTGCAGGGAAAACATAAACTCCAAAGGCATGTCCACATGATCTACTTCCTCCAGACCCACCATACCTTCTTACAGTTACCATCCAGTTAACCCATTAAAGAGGATTAATTCACTGGTTAGGGTATAGTCCTCATAATTTAATTATTTCACCTCCAAACATTCTTGGATTGTCTTACACATGCACGTTTGGTGAATACCATATATCCAAACAGTAACAGTTATCTTGTCACCAATAAAAAAAAAATTAAAAAAGAAGTTTTCTTGTGATAAGAGCACACTCCATGTACCCTGCATTTGCCATGAAAGGTATGCACACAGTGGAAAAGAAGGAATATTTAACATGTATGGAGCCAAAACCTGGCCTCTGGAAAATTCTTCTGAACATCTGACATATAAATTTGTAAGCAGATGATTTAATTCTCTCTAATACCTGGTCAGAAGAGAAGATTTTCTCTGCAAGGAAGATTCCTTAATAATGCAGTATGCAAAATTTTAAACACAAATGATTAAAACCTGCAGCTAGCTCAAACATTGCAGAATCTGAGAAAATGACATGATATTTGATTAATTAAGTATCAAATTGGCAAAGTTGAAAACTTTTTGCCAATCTAGTCAAATGATTCTTTTTACATTAATTAGATTATCACACAATTCAGAAGTCTATTACTGCTATTCAAATTCCACCTCTTTTTAATAAATTGCTGCCTTGGGTGTGATCTAAAAAATTATTTTTACAATTTTCCTCTCCATGTCAAAATAATTTTTGTTGATTCCAGGGTTTATTTGTTCATTTTTCATTCTTACTAACTTTTGATTCCATTTCCTCTTTTTTTAACATGTAAATATAAGCTAGCAAAAGGATATATTCCCAAGTTGTCCAAATTGTAAATATATAATTTCTCCCTTGCTTTAAATCTGTGATTATTGTAAATTTTTGATTTTTAAAAAATCATTATAAATAAGTATGTGCTTCTATGATTGCTCATATTGGAAGCCTAAGAGGACTGGATTGAGGGATGCCTAGAAAAATGGGAAATCATTAGTGGGTGTGGTTAAGAGGGTGTTTCCTGAGGACTGGCCTGTGGGTAAGTGAACTGGGCATAAAGTGAGAGTCCTGAAGGAAAGGAAAGCAGTAAAAGTGGGGAACTCTCTAATTCCTTCTGGAGTAAGGCATTTTTTGCTGCTGTCCGTGGACATCAGACTTTGGATTCTTCAACCTTTGGGCTTAGATTAGGGCTGCCCCATTGTGGTCCTGAAACTTGTGGCTTTTGAGCTGAATCATACCACCAGCTAGCCGATGGCCATCATGAAATTTCATGGCCTTTGTGAGTGTGAGAGTCAACTTGATCAATTCACATACTCTGTGAATTCTGTTTCTCTAGATGATCCTTACTAATACAACTTCCACACCTGATTTTTAATGCTTCTTATCAAAGAAGGACTTCCAAAGTGTGGAATCTCGAGGGCTCCTCCTTCTGACTCCATGTCTGACTGTGGACACTAGGGAGAGGTGAATAGACTATTGAGCATATCTTCTTTGGATAATGATGCCTTAATTCCCTGCACCTATGTCAAGTACCCCATTCATTCCCAGATTGTCCTATTCCTGTCTCCTGTACTCACTACTTTAATCAGGCACATACTTTTATACTTTACCAAAACTCTGTAGGGTAGTATGGTGGCCAGTTTCACGTGTCTGCTTGTCTAGGAAATGGTACCTACTCATAAGGTACTGAATAATGTCCTGGATGTTTCATGGAATTATTTTATTTCATAGATTTGGTTAACATCTGTAATGGGTTGCCTTTAAGTAAAGGAGATTGCTCTCAGTGACATGAATGAACCTCATTCAATCATTTGAACACCTGATGAGTAAAATCAGTTCTTGGAGATGAAAAAATTCTGCCTCAAGTCTTAAGCACAGAAATGCTGTCTGAGTTTCCAGGTTGTTGACTTGCCCTGAGGATTTCAGATTGTCAGCATCTCCAATCCTGTGAGCTAATTCCTTAAAATGCTCTCTTATCTCACTCTCTCATTTATGTGGAGACCTCTGACAGAAAAAGTAGTGGTCATTGTTATTGAAATTTTAAGGAAAACAAAACTGACGCTGTCCTAGGTCACTTGGGCATATGTGGGAGAACAGATCTACACGCAGAGCTTGTTCCTCCAACTCTGCAGCATTAATGTTTTCTGTTTTAGAAAACCTTTAGTGGAATTTTGCCTTATTGGTTAAGTGAGCTTGAAGATTCCTTTTCCTCATGTGAAAAGCATGTTAACAAGGGCTCTTGCCAAATCCATCTCTCTCTCCTTCCTTCCTTTCTTTCTTTCTTTCTTTCTTTCTTTCTTTCTTTCTTTCTTTCTTTCTTTCTTTCTTTCATTTCTGCCTTTGTATCTATCTATCTATGTACTTATCTATCTGTCTTAGGATTGTTTGAGGTTCAAATAGAGATAAAGGTGGAAGCAAATCAACTATACAAATATAATAATTCATTGTTAACTAAGGAAATAACTTCATGGCTTTCACAAAGAAAATAACTGACTTTTGTCTTCCTGAGTTATCAATTTCTTATTCCTTTTGCTACCTTTTCTTGCCCACCTTGTGACCCCTTCTTTTTGTCAGTGGTAGTGATGTTAAAATATCTGTGCATTTAGGGCTGGGATATAGCTCAGTGGGTAGAGTGCCTGCCTCACAAGCACAAGGCCCTGGGTTTAATCCCCAGCACCACAAAAAAAAAAAAAAAATCTGCACATTGACTTACATATTTTGTTAGATCATCAGAGCACACCTGGTTAAACCAATGATACACCCATTTTACTGATGAGAAATTGGCGCACAAAGGTGCCCAAAGGAAGAACACCAAATAATAATAGAGCTGGAGCATTCTTTCACTGTGTCAGAGTGGAATTGAAAGTTCTATAAAATTTGAATCAATTTGAAGCTTGGGACCATCATCATATAAAAGAATCCTTTCCTTTGCAGCAAAAAAAAAAAAAAAAAAAAGTTTTTAATTCAAGTTCCCTTCCTGCCCTAAAGGGAACAAATTATAAATTCAGGAATTAAGCTTTTAAAGTCAGTATTTTCTTTGGAAGACTGCGTCTGATTCACCTTGCCAGTAGAAAACTGAAACTATCAAGCATTTGGTGCCTGGATGGCTGAAGAAGATTAAAATCCAGAAATTTATTTAAATACAATTTAAATAACTTATAATTTGCCTCCCTCTGAATAGCCAGGCCTGCCTGGTGGAAGGGGAAGAGGTGGTGGTGAAGCCCTCAGTAGAAGACAGGGCTACAAAGGGAAGAACATCCAGAACCTGATTTTCTGTGCAGATTATGGTGAATGAAGAGGGTTAATATGTTTTCTTCCTAATTCTTTAATCTAACTATGCTTATAAAATAATTAAAAATTAAAAAGCATGGAGAATGAAGATCCATATTGAGATGTGAATTTGGTTGTCACATTTTCAGAGGTATAATGACAAACCAGGGTCAAATGAAAGGATTGTGATGATACAACTAATAGACACAGTTAAGGAGATAGGGTGCTCAGCCTGATGAAGGCTTAGGGAAATAAAAAAACTGATTTTTCAATAATGGAAGGGTAGGTGTTTATCTCTGGATGGCCCAGGGTGGAATATCAGAGGAAGCAGATACAAGTACTACAAGCACTACAACGACAAGCACTCTCTAACCGTGGTACAGGCCAATCTGTAGGTGTAGATTTTTGGTACTAAAGGTAGTGACCAGGATGATGACTAGGACTGAGTAGGTCTGAGATGCACAAGGACTTTTCCATGGCTAATACTCAGAGATAGAATGTTGATAGGAACTGTCTTCTACTAACACATGCACTGGCTCAGCTCTGCTTAAGGGGAAGATTGTGACCATGACTTGCTTTTTTTTAATTTTTTTTTTATTTTCCATGGAATTGGTTCACATGAAAGATCATTTACTCATCTCTGCATATCTTATTTTTAAGTCTCAGATTCTTTATATATTGAATGGGATAAAGATAGTACCTACTTCACCAGAGATAATGCACATATATTGTTGAGTGCCTCACACATACTAATGTCCCAATAAATGTTAACCATTGTTACTGTTGTTATTTTTGCTTTTATCTTTGTGTGTGAATTTATTCTGCCTTAAAATAGTGTAAAGTTAAAGATGTCATCACCATTTTAGAAATGAGAAATCCCCATTAATATGTGCAAATTTTATATTTTAAAATGTCAGTTAAAAAGAAATTAAAGAAATGAATAATCAGGGTCCTGGGTCCAATAAATTGCTTGAGTTCTCACAACTGGCAAGATATGGAAGTGAATGTCATACCAAAGTCTTTCTTGTACCAAAGGCACAAAGTGTCTTTGGTAGTCTGTGTGTCTGCAGAGCCCTTCTCTTGTTTTGTCAGACATTTGCCATGAAAATGACCCTGTTGTAGCATTTTGATGTTTAATCATTCTGAGTTCCATCAGAACCAAGACTGTGGCTTTGTGTTGCGTGCAAACACGCACACACACACACACACTCTCACACATAGCCTTAGTGACTAGAGAAGAAACTGTAAGCATCAACGTGACTCTATTATTTGAAGCATCATTTACTGACAGCTCCAGCAAAGCTTTTGATCATGCCAAGCTGTGTGGCTCAATGAAATCCATGTATAGAATCCTATCTCGCTGCAGAAAGATTGCATCAGAGAAGGCTGAATGGTTCAATTGCTGTTATTCTAAAGCCAGCATTCTGGGGAGAGCATTAGTATTCACCAACATCAAAAGAGTCGCTAGAATGGAAATTGACCCTGTCTTGTAATATAAACAGGTCAGCTGTTTGATAGTTCTCAAAGACAGTTATGATGTAATATCCTATATGCAGTACTCACAGGCTAATCTGTTTTAAGCTTCTCCTCTGGCATTTCTCTTTCCCAGGAATGAAATAAAAGGAAAAGTGAATACAGATAAAGAAGAGAGTTCATCCCTTTTGCCATTTAAGAAATGGCCTATTGTCCAGCCTCCATAGGGATACGGCATTGCTGGTAAATTCAATATTTACATCACTGGAACTGTTTTCTCGAAGACTATCTTTTCATGTGAGATGTTATCATTTTGTGATTTATGATCTATGCAACTCTGCTGGTATCTTTTTTCTCAAGTTTTCATTGTTCATAAATGTACATAACACCAGGCAAATAGCTAATGCCGATCTCGTCAGCTGCAGGGGCAGCAGACATTTTAAACAGGAACACAATTAAATGGAATCTGAATTCCAGCCAGCAGGACATTAATGGTGATACAGTGCACAGGGGTGCCCTGCAATAGTGATCCTGTGGTGTCTCTACAAGCAGCAACTCAGTACACTCGCTTCAATAAGATGTACATGTTTCAGGGACAGAGTTCCCCACTCAGAGGGCAGGAAGAGGCAATTCATTCAGATGTAAAATAGAAATCCAGGCTGAAATCAGACCTGGTTTTTTCTCAGTTATCCCTTCACTTGTGAATGTCACTAGATTCATGACACTCCTCCCCCAGCCCAATTATACAACAATTATTTGTGAGCATAAAAATTAAGAGTGAAGAATTAATTAACACTGAAAAATATAAAATCACAGTTTTTCCCCCCACAGTGACTTCTTTCTATAATTGAAGGTGAAAAGCTTTCAAGAAATTGTAATTGGCAGAAATGCAGACTGATTTAACTCGGTTTTACAAAGGCATTGAAATTGAACAGGTAGCTATAATACCCTGTGAGTTTTATGTAGGCCAGTCTTCTTTGGGGTACCTTTGATCTGTAAGACTGAGAATAAAGGTCACATATCATAGTGAAACAGATTAAGAAGTCCATGATTCTGAATCAAGCTAAAAGACTGCTGAAATTCCCATATGGCGGGAGAGTTTTCAATTCTGCCTTCACAATCTACACAATAGATCTCTGAAGTCTTCTCTTCTTTCCTGCAAATACTTGCTTTACAGTCCATGGTGTGCAAACGTGATATTTTTGGAAACTTTCTCAATACATGACTTTTTAAAATTATTTTTAAGTGCCCAGGGATTGAACCCAGGGACACTTAAACACTGAGCCACATCCCTAGACTGTTTTTTATTTTTATTTTGAGATAAGGTCTCTTTAAGTTGCTCAAGTCCTCACTAAGTTGCTGAGGCCGGCTTTGAACTTGCGATCCTACTGCCTTAGCCTCCAGAGCTGCTGGGATTACAAGCATGTGCTATTATGCCTGGCTAAATATATGATTTTTGAAACAGTTAAGTGCAGAGAAAATAGCACCTCACTCTACATATTTTTCTAATATATGACATATTGTATGTTCAAGGGATGGCATTTATCAGCAAGTCTCTTTCCAAACTCTCTATCATCCATCCTATAAAATAGGCTTGCCTATTATATGGACAGTGAATCTTGTAACCACTTCCCTATCCCTTGGAATCCTTCCCATACCCTAGCTTGTCCAACTGGAAGATCAGAATCTCACATTACAGCCCCCATACAGACTTACCACATCATTCCTGTTTTCCCAGGATATGAATCTCTCTCACAACTCTATTTTCTTGGAGAGCAAGTAGCACAATTAAGTAGAAAAAGCAACTAAGTCAGAAAACAAACCAACCAACTCAGATTTAGCATCCCAACTCTGCTGTTTCCTGTTGGCTTTTGTCTAATTATTTATCTTATTTGCATCTGGGGGTTTTCATTTATAAATGAATTATTCCACAGTACTCTGAGTATTAAAGTATGTGAAGTGCCCAGCACAATGCCTAGTGTGCAGATATTGTTCAGTAAGTGTTGCTTTTTTTTACCTTGTGCAGAAAAGATGAAAGATGTATTTTATAAATCACATAATGATTTGCCTTCCCTGATGAAGATTATTTGCATTTTGAAAAGGGATCCCTTATTGACCCAAAGGAATAAAATATTGATGTTTGAGTGTTAGAGCATGGTGCTGGCTGGTGTGAGAGCTATTTTTAAGTAAGGAGACTTTTTGGGTCCACTAAATCTCCTCATAATGAGAATACCTAGTCCACCCATATCTGTTATTACAGAAAAAAGAGCATCATAAAAATTGCATTAAATAATGCCTCTCTTATGCTCAATGATCTTGATTTTAGAAAATTAAAGATCATTATTATTTGATCTAATTTAATTAACAAAACCCACTACCTTAGAGCCCTTGGGCTTCTCTAAAGAGAATATGAATGTAATGATTAAATTAAGTCACAGCCAATAAAGATTCTCATCAGAAAAGAAAATGGAAGGAATTATCTGATTGAAAATCCAGAGTCAATGATTTGCCTTGGGTGTTTCATGAAAATTCATTTAAATTTACCTGGGCTGAAATAGAGAAAGGACCACTTGGAAAATGTTATTCATTTATTGATCCATTTATTCATCCTATATTTACCAAGCCTCTTCTCTGTGGTAGGTATTATACTGGATGTCTTATGGATGTTTTGTGATAAATACAAGGATGAATCAGATGCATTTCTTGCACTCCCCATAAACTTGGAACAAGATATGCTCCCAACTGAATTTAATCTGTAGAACTTCAAATGCAGAAAATATATACCATTTATATCTGAAAAGGTAAGGACAATATTCTTTGAATAAATAGTATTGCATCTTGATCTTGGAATTAAGATGATTCAACAACATTATCTGACCTATTTTTATTAATACTTACCAAAAAATAAAAATTATCCTGTGCCTTTATCTGAATATACAGTTTCAGAAGAAATGGAATTATGTCACAGCTTTTCTGTTTTCCAGCTGTGAGCTATAATAGAAATTATTTAATCTCTCAAATATTCAGTTTCCTCAATGCATATAAAGTAAGCGTTGATCCCCTAAGTAAATATTAAATTAAATAATGCATAAATGCATATAAAGGTGATTATGTACTCAATAAGTTATTATTCTTACAATATTCCATTGATCTCCTTTTCTCCATTCTTTCTCTAAATCCTCTTATTTTGGGCTGTCAATTTCAACTTCAATAACCAAAACATGAATACACAAAATCTATGCAATACTTTAGTAACTTTTTGGCATCTCCTGAAAATTCTAAAATTCTCTTATGTACTCAGGGAACTTCGTGATGTGTTTTAAACACTCCTATGAATTTTACTATTTAATTTTCAAATACACCAGTCTTTAGAATGTTGCTATCATGTATTCTAGACTCTGTTTGTTTCTTTCCTTATCTTTGAGGGAAAAAATAATTGCTTTCAGTGGGATTAATATTCCTATTTTTGTTGTTGTATCCCAAACGCAGATGAAAGATTACTTCCTCTGAAAAGCCCTCCCTGATTTTCCTTGCTTATTGCCTCTCTTTGAAGATAATTTTTTTCTTTTCACCTTCTTATTGGTGCATTATAGTCACACATAATGATAGGATTTATTGTTATGTATTCATACATGCACACATTATAACATTATCATTTGGACAATATTCTTTGAAGATAATTTTGGCCATGCTAAGATAGTGCTCAAGAACATTGCTGACTTGATGCATCTTGATGAATCCATTCTAAATATTTTAGAATCATTTTTAAAATATGCCAAAATGTGATAATAACCAAATTACTAATACCATCCAGTGTAATCTTATAGTATCTTCTCAAAATGAAATCATGCCCTTTATAATCAAACCATCCACATAATATCCTGGACATACTATGAACTTTTATTCCTTTCTTATGCTATGCTCTTTATATGGAATGTACTTTTATCCAACTCTAAAATCTCAAGCCTCATTTAAGCCCTGGCTCTGGGATGACCGTCTGGCCTGCAGCAGTAGAAGTCGATCTTTCTGTCCTTCAGGTTCCCTCATCACTTCATTTGTACTCTATTACAGCACTCAGCAAGATCTCAATTCACAACTTTGAATGAATTATTTAGAACACAGACTAATTTTTACTTATCTTTAAGTTCCCAATTTGTATCACAGTGCTTGGCACATAGTTAGAATAAATCAATGTTTACCAAGTGGCATATAGAGAGCATAGACTGTCCTGGGGACAGAACAGTGACTCTAGATGCTGTGCTGCAAATGCTGCCTTCAAGGAGTGGCTCGTTGAGAGTTTTACAGGGCTCTGTGTTTCATTTTAGTACCATGAATATGTAGAAGGAATTATCCTTGGTTTTCTCCATCTCAGAATTAGGGCTTTTGTTAGGACACTTGCATAATTTGCTCCGGTTGCAATGGGCTTTAAAATGAGAGACCCCGAGGGAGGCCTGGAGTGGCTGACACCAGTTGGTTGACTGCCCCTCCAGGTCACCAAGCATTGGAGACCAGTTCAGTAATAGTAATAGTGGATTCTTGGGTATTGGCTCAACACCAGATCTGTACTTTCACCTCCCTGGTTTAGTTTTTGCCTTTGCTAATAACTCAAGGTCAATGTTTCTGGCACCAGGCCTGGCATATTATAGTTTCTCAGTAAAAATTAGATTGATTTCTCCTTTCTTTCCCTCAGATGAATCCATTTAACACCACTTAATATGAATATAATTAAAGAAATAATTTCCCTTCTCCCAAATCTTGAAACAGTTTTATATGTTGGTGCTATAGCTTAGGGTCTTCTCTGTATGCTTATGTATGCTCTTCTCTGTATCCATTTAAAGTCTCCTCCTCAAGGGCAATGACTAGATTGCATTCAGGATTCTAAATAGTGGTACTCAAACCATACAATTATAGCCTGAGGACTTCTCTTTCATGCATAAGGTTTAGAAGTGAGCAAGCTCTCTCTGCTAGGTTTTCTTAAGGATGTGGGATGCTCTTTTGTGTTGGCTAATCAGCTACACACTCAGCTGTTTGGATGCCACCATTCAGGATTTAAGGTGATCAGAACTGAACATAGCATTTTTGTCTTATCTATCTGTTCCGTGAGGATTTGCTAAGAGGGTGGATGGGAATAATGACAGAAGAGGAGAATGGAGAACAATAACAGTAGTAATACGGATGACGCATTTGGTGAGTGGTAAAGTACAATTAAAATCTAAATCAAAACATACTCTGCATTTTGGTTGCATTAATCATTAAATAGGGGATGAAGTTTAAGTCCTTTTTCTTCCATGTAGAGAAATTCCCATTGATGGTGGTATGCTAATAAGGGTTAGATAATTCATTTCAGAGACATAAAACTTCATGTTTGGTTTTCCCTCAATTGTGAGATTTATTTTCATGAAAAGATGAGCATCTACATCTCCAGTTGTCACTGAGCCCACTGAAGCAGTAAGTACTCCCAAGCTCCAGGTGGCATCATGGACCTGTCCCATGTCTGCAAAACTCTTTGCCTAGGATGCTTATCTGTAGTTAATATTTTGACTACAGAAGTCTATTAGAACCCACTTATATGCTTTAGGTTAGTCTTTCCTATTTCTGCTGAATGGGTAAATGAACTTGAACAGTCTAGGCCCAGAAAAGAACCTCAGTGGGGCAGGGAGGGGTGGACCTCTCTCTTTTTTCCTCCTTACTTGGAAGTTCTGGCTAAAAGAATGTGAGATGGAGGATGAGGGAAGGGCTCTGGTTTGTGAGAAAGAGTGAGAGTAGGGATGAGCTTAGTATACTTTAAAATGTATGTATGTATTTGTGTATTCATGGTTTTATTTATTTATTTATTTATTTATTTACTTTTACAGTATTTTGATTTTTGAGATATTGCCTTACTAAATTGCTCAATTTGACTTTGAACTTGGAATCCCCATGTTTCAGTCTCCTGAGTAGCTGGGATTATAGGTGTGCGCCACTATATGTGGCAAAATATAATATTTAAAGCTCTTCTTACTGATGTAGTTAATGAACATTATGGAAACATTGGAGGGTTATAGTTAATTTGAAATTAAGAGTAGATGTATTTTTTAGCCTACAAGTTTCCTGATCATCCTGAAAAGATTCAAGAATAAATGACACAAGAAAGTAAAACAGGTACTCTCATTGTATGCAAAGGGTGTAAAAATTTCAAACAAGATACTAAAGACTTTTTGTTTAATCCCATAACATAGTGTCCTCTTTTTTTAACTTTTAGTTCTATATGATCCGATTCTGTGACTTCCCCAGGCCAATTTCTAACGGGTGATATCACCGAAAGCAGGGGCTCTTGAGGAAAGTAGATGAATAACCAATACTGTGAACAGCACCGAGAAGGGTCCCCGAGGACTCACAGTACTAAGGGTCTTACAAGCCCCCTTCAGAAGCAGTGTATGTTAGTCATGAAATCTCCAAGTGAATTTATAATCTCTCAATTATCTATTCAAAGATAAACAATATCCTTAAGGTGCTGTATCACAAATGATGTGAATAATAAAGTTAGTGTATCCAATCCCTGAAAGAAGTTAAAAAAAACTAAACATTTAAAAAATAATCAGAGCTTTATTGAAATATAATTAAGAGACCATAAAATTCATCCTTTGAAAGTGCACAATCTTGTGGTTTCTGGCATATTCACAATGAGGTACAACCAAAACAATTATTTAATTTTAGCACATTTTCATCACCCTCAAAAGGAAACAAATTTCTGTTAGCAGAGATTCCCTATTCCCTCTCCCCGCAGCCCCTGGAAACTATAAATCTACTTATATCTCCATGTATTTGTCAATTCTGGAAATTTTGTATAAAGAGTATCATAGAATATTCGTCCTTTTGTCTGTGGCTTCTTTGAGCTGACACAATGCTCTCAAGAGCCCTGAATGTTGAAGCAGGTGCAGTACCTGTCTCCTTCCTATGGGCCAAATAATATCCCACTTTTTGGTATGCCACCTTCTTCTTAGTGATCATTGACAGACATTGGGTTTTCTTCCACTTGTTAGCTACTGTGAATAGTGATGCAATAAACATTAAGGTTCAGATTCCTTTTGTAGATTTATGTTTTAAATTGTCTTGTAATTAATTCCACCTAGGATTGAAATTATTGGGTCTTTTGGTGATTCTGTTTAAACTTTTAGGGACTTAAGAACTCTTTTCCAAAGTGGTTGTACCATTTTACACAAGTAATGCCTCCCCCATATCTACTGATGTTTAAAGTACACAATGTGGATATTTGCACTTCCGTGTTTATTGCAGCATTATTTAAGATAGAAAAGATACAAAACTAAGTAAGTTTTACTCAGCAGATGAATGGATAAAGAAAATGTGGCAAACATATCTAATGCAGTATTTTTTTTTATTTACTTATTGATTCATTGAACACAAATGGAGTACAGCTATTGTTTCACTGGTTGTACACAAAGTAAAGTCACACCATCTGTGCGTTCATGCATGTACATAGGGCAATGGTATCTGTCACACACTCTGTTATTAATTTTACCCCCCACCCGCCCCCACCCCTCCCTTCCCTCTATGCTAGCTATCTTTCCTCCATTCTTGCCACCTTTCCCCCCCGCATTATGCATCATCATTCATTTATCAGAGAGACCATTCGGCTTTTGGATTTTTGGGATTGGTTGATCTCTCTAATGCAGTATTATCAGCCTTAAGAAATAAGAAAATTCTGCCATTTGTGATAATGCAGATAAACCTGGAGGACATTATGTTAAGTGAAATGAGCAGGTACTCAAAGACAAATACTTCATGATCTCACTTACATGTGGAGTATCAAAAAGCTGGATTCATATCATGCTTTCATAATTATGACTAAATGAATTCTCTTGTCATGCATAACAAAAAAGAATCAATTAAAAATTAAACTCATCAAAAGAGAATAGAAAGGCAGTGATCAGGGTTTGGGGAATGGAAGAAATGGGTAAATAAACAATATCTTTGCAATCCCTGGGTAGATGAAAGGGTTGATTCCGTCAGACCATGTTGTCTCTAGGTACATTTTAAAAAACACACTGCATTTTGAGGATATGGAAGAATATGGTTTCTTACCATTCTGCTTCTCTCTCTCACTTCTGCTTTGGCCAACTCCCCTTCATGAACACATACAGGCATTCAGATTATGAAGAGAAAAGGCCAATACAAGAAAGTGAGACAATGCCTTGGGCAACTGTATACCAGTCTGCACTGACATTCTTTCTGGTTTGGTTCCTTTGCTGGGAAGTCACTGATTATCACATTAAGAAAATGTGATTTCAATGTAATATATAACTTTCATATGTTCATATATGAATACACCACCAGTGTAACTCCACATCATGTACAACCACAAGAATGAGATCCTAATTAGAATAAATTATATTCTATGTATGTAAATATGTCAAAATATACTCTACTGTGATGTATATCTAAAAAGAACAAATAAACTTTAAAAATCAATGGACTGTAAAAAAACCACAACATATGATGACTGAGCATCTACTTTGTGCCATGTGCTGTATTTATCCTCGGAGGGAGTTAGAATAAGCTTGGCATGAAACCACCATATAATTGTTTCACCATTCTCTACAGGCACCAATTAATGCTTCAACAGAGATGCAAAAAAATTGCTTTTCACAGGTAGAATGGTGTAAAGCAGGGTATCATACCTTTGGCACCATCAATATTTTGTGCCTGATAATTCTTTCTAAGTTGCTCTTGTATACATTGTAGGATGTTTAATAACTTCTTTGGCCTCTGTCCACTGGATGCTTGTGGTGTGGTGTCACCCCAGTTTGACAGCCAGAACTGTCTCCAAACATTGCCAAATTTTCTCCTGGGGGCAAAATTGCCTTCATAGAGAATCATTGTTTTGAAAGAGCATGGGCTTAGGTAGGAGTCATATTTCAGGAATTGGGAGAGTTAATGATTTTTCTCATCTTTGTCCTTAAAAAATACTTTGGGATTATTGTATGAATAAGATAATGCATGTAGAACCACCTAAGTGCCTGACACCCAGCTGAACTCTTTTAACATATACTCAATTCTTCATATTGCATATCTCCTAGGTTCCATGTATCCTGTGAGGTGGTGTGATCAGTGGTGAACAGCACCAACATGGCTCTGGTCAGTATGAAGTTTGTGGTCTAATTGTAGCTGGAAGCTACTTTTGTTGCAGTGATCACATTGATTTGAAAATAGGATATGTTCATATTTTATACCCTCACTAGATTCTGTGTTGCTTTAAGACAGAAACAAGCTATTTTATATTTATATTCCTATTTATATTACCGAATATATAGAAAGTACCAAGCACATAGTGGGTGCCTGAAACCTGTCAGTTGAATGAAAAGAATGAAAAAAAATGAAGACTGGGTAGTTTTATAAATTTGCTTAAATGCTGTATTTAAAAATGTCGCTTGAACTCCAATCATGGGTGAATTGATGGCTCTGGTTCTATGCCCACTTCTCTCTCACAGTGGTAGCAATTCAGAGAGGTTTGGATCTCAGTTTGAACATGTGGGAGTGGGCAGTCTTGTTTCCTGGCCTGCCCCCATCTAATGGTCTCACTTTCATTATGCTTGAATTATAAAATGGTAAACTGGGAGAAGTAAAAAGAACTGAACACATGGGATTCTAATGAGTATACTTGTGCAAATGAATGGCTGTGACATGGATGAGTATGTATCTAGACACCTCATTTAGTCATTCATTTTTTTATCCACTTGAAACATTTATTGAACATCTATTGTCTGTTCTGGATTTTGTTTCACAATTCCTCATGTTTCAGGACCTTTCCATATTCTCTTTACTCTGCCTGATACACTCATCTTGGTTCATTCCTAGTCATTGTTCAGATCTCAGTTCAAACTCCAGTTCTTTCAACTAACTTTCCCACTCATATTCTATCCCATATTCAAGTGGGGCCTACAGTCTTGGGGCTCAAAGCTCTTAAACTATTTAATTAGATTAGTACTTAAAGCTCCTGCTACACTGTAAACCTATTACTGTGGCAGTTATGTCCATTTTTCTTGCCTTTGTCTTCCCACTTCCCAGCAGAGCACCAAGCACGTAATAGGTATTTGGTAAAAGTTTTCAGAGTGGCTGCTAACTGACTGACTGAACAAATGCTAAGCCCTGTTCAGCTTTCCTTTGACTCTTCCTAAGTGGTCTAAGATGCTGGACTGAGGGTAACTCTCAGCTATCCCAGGAGTGATAAGCACTTACTGTACAGGTGGCCTAAGACTGATCAGAGAGTGCTCCTCTTACCACAGGAGTGACAGTGACATATCTTTTGGAATCTTTATTCCAAAGGAAAAGCCAGGCACAGTGGCACCCACCTGTAATCCCAGCAACTCAGGAGGCTGAGACAAAAGAATCACAAGTTTGAGACCAGCCTCAACAACTTAGCAAGAACCTGAGGCCAACCTCAGCAACTTAGTGAGATCCTATCTCAAAATAAAAAGTAAAAAGGGCTGTGGATATATCTCAGTGGTAAAATACCCCAAGGTTCAGTCCCAGGTACAAAACAAAACAAAAAAAACAAAAACAAAAACAAAACAACAAACTCAGTCAAAACAAAAGAGCAGAGTCCAATCTTCTGCTAAAATTGAGCCTGAAATAATCTTTGAACTGAGTTGCCATCCATGCCATTAGGCCATATTGACTATGGAATAAAAGTTACTCCTTTGTTCTGCACCTGACATGAGTTACTTTCCCCCTCCACCATTTAAGACCCAAATTGCTTCAGCATCTTTTGGCATTTTCCCCTGGCGAATGATGATCTTTAATGCTTGAACACATTTTTGTATTCAGAGCAACTTCCTCTGCTCTGGTCAGTGATTTTGTTGGGCAGGGTGTTCTTTTGGTTTATTAGTAATAAGAATGATAAGTAGGATAGCAGAGGAAGAGTGACTGCCAAATATATTTTTAATGTATATAGAATTTATCCCTTAAGTCCATAAAAATCAAATTTAAAATGTGTATATTTATTAAACAGTCCTTGGACTGAGAGAACTGGCACCTTTTTTTAATCAATGAAAGCAAACAGCCTTTATCTAGACTTGTACACAGTGAAATATTAACCATTCATCTGTTATGAACACTTCCCTTGGTCTACAAGGCCTGGGAATTCTTCAGATTAGTAGCAGTGACACTTCTGGGTTTACTGAGAAGTCTTGCTTGTTTCTTTGGTAAATGTGAGGCAAACTCTTGTTCACATTGTTGCTGCTGCCCACCGACTCTGAAAATACATCTTGTCACACCAGCCTGAAGACCAGTGGTGCAATATGATGCAGAACTCTACAGAGCTGAACACTGAAACTCTAGCATGAATATTCATGCATAATTTTGGAAACTGACAATTTTTTCTGTGATTGAGGCTGGAAAGAAAGACCAGTGACCAGCCTGGTAGGGGAGAGTGAGGAGAGAGAACAGAGATGGAGAGAGGGGGGAATAATGGTATACCTCCATCCATTTCCTTGATGGCTGATGCAGTTTAGGTGAATGGTTGTATTTTACATCCCATTTGTGGGGGCTGTGAATCAGCAAGATGAAGGTAGCTGGAAGGGAATCTCTACTAACCAATTAAATTATGAAATCTAAAAAGGCCATTTTTACCATCATGTACTTGAGATAGCATCTGTGCATGGAAATTTTCATTTCTCTGTTTACAGCCACCTGGAATTAGACTTGTTTTGTTATTAACAACACTTGTTTGTACAGTGCGCTCAATAATTAAAGCAAAATGTCACTAAACCCTTATGTCTTTCCATATCCTATTTCCTCATTGAAAGGTTCATCCCACAGGAAGTACCCTAGTTCCAGTCAAGTTCAGCTTTTACCTTGGGAAAAACAAAACAAAACAAAACAAAAATGAACTTGACTTTTAAAATGCTTTATTTAAACTTAAACTAAGGATAATTAAAATTATTTATACACAACCATGCCACAGAAGTAATGAGATGATTAGAATATTGTTAATGAGTTTGCATTTTCCAATTGTTTGACTTGATGTAGCAATACATATTTATGATTTTAATTATTGTTTTGGCCTCAGAAAATGTCTGTTTTGATTTTTTTTTTTTAAGATCAGAAGGACTCATGAAGGAGTCAATATGTTGACTTCTTGATTCTTAGAGTGGTAGCAAGTAGAATCCTATGCTAAGTTGGGTAAATAATTTAACAAATTCATTTAAACATGCTATTCAAATACTTCATTGTGAATGTCTTTTTGTTTTAATAAGAATCATCTTTAAAGTCCCAGGGTCTGTTGAGCCTAGCATAACCCAAGTGGCATTGAAAGGCAATCTGAATAATGGGGGCACATCTAACCTGATTTACTCTCATTCTTCACCTCACTTCCACCTTGATAGGACAGGACAGCTCCTCAAGGTGAAGGACAATCCCACCATCTCAGCTCTGCTACTTCTTTCACCAGAGGCCTCACTTTGTCAGTTATTCCTTTGACCTGCTTCTTCAACCTCTGCCATTTCATTCTCTCAGACTGAGAAATACTTGGGTCCCTCCATGAGAAGAAGCAAAATCATAAGAAATCCTCTCTTGATTTTACATTACCAACTCTTTATTTCATACTTTCTTTTTTTTCCCTTTCAGTGCTAAACCATCTGCTCCTTTTCAATTATTTATTCATCATCTTGCAACTATCTGCTTTCCACCCCATTTTTCCAAGGAAGAGGCTTTTTCCAGTTTACAGGTGGTCTCCATTTTACTCCACCCATGTTACTGTTTTCTGTGAAATAATCTCCTCTGAAATCCTGAGCAGTTAGTGCCTGGGTTTTTCTTTTTGACTTGATTTCCTCTACTCCATGCAGTCATAAATATTGGCATTCCACAGGATTCTGTTTGTGTCCTGTTCTTTGGTTCCCCTCTGTATTTGCTACTTTGATGTAACTAAGTTGAGAGGTAACTCTTGGTCATGGTGACATGACTGGGAGCTGGAGCATTTGAAAGAAATATATAACATCTGCACTAAAATCCAACTGTCTTTGAATTCTGGTTTCACCACTTACCTGCCTGCTAGCAGCTTACTCTGCCATGGTGAGTCTTACTCTACTCTGAAAACTCCCAGAGTAGTTAGTACACACATTTCCCTGAAGCCACTGTCATTGTAAAGCTCTAGGAAGTTGACCCAAAAGTATGCAAACTCATGAGATAAGAACTCATATATGTTTCCTGGTCTAACTCTGCATCTATTGCTTCTCTCCTTTTTTAATAAATATTAGATATTCAGAAACAGTGTTGACCTTTCCAACTCTCCATTTTTCTCAATGTGCATAATTTTTATTAATATGTTCATCCCTTGTCATTATTATTTCCCTTCTAGGTCATCTCCATTCAGGTCAGGCCTCATTTGCCATTTCTGGATTATTCAGTTAGGTATTCACAAATGTCTACCTGTTTGCAATCTAGATTTTCCCATATGTTCTCTTTAAGTTGACAAAATGGAATTTCTAAATCATACATCCTATAAAATAACATTATACTGTGAGGGAAAGAATGAAACTCGTTAATAAGAGCACAACACTTTCCATGAATACTCCTTGCCTTTTTCTATAAATACTCCTCAACTGAGGTAACCATCTGTATTGAATTCCACTTTATACTAAGTATTTCCCATACTTTACATTAAAATCTACTTTTGTAAGTAGTGTCCTTCCACTCATTTTTCTGTGAATTATCATCAGGATAATTCCTGAGGGTATTTCAAAACTCAGCCCCTGTAAGAATGCAAAATGGTGCAACCTCTCTGGAAATGTTTGGCAATTCTTCAAAAGGATAAATGCAGAATCATCAAATAACCGAGTGAGCCCACTCCTAGATATGTATCCCAAATTTTGTTGATAATTTTTGCTTCTATGTTCATCAAGGATATTGGTCTGAAGTTTTCTTTCCTTGATGTGTCTCTGTCTGGTTTTGATACCAGGGCCAAGAGAAGTGAAAATTGTAATTCAAACAACATTGTATAATAAAGTTCATTGTAATATTGTTCACAATAGCCAAAACATGGAAACATCTCAAGTGTCTAATAGATAAATGAACAAAGTAACTCTGGTATAACTATACAATTAATTATTATTTAGCCATGAAGAGGAATAAAGTTCTACTACAGGCTACAACGTGAATGAACCTTGAAAACTTTACATTAAGTGAAATGGCATAGAAGAACAAATCTTGTCTAATTACACTTATTTTCTATTCTAAAATCAAGATTAGAAAACTTCATGGAGATAGAGAGTAGATCAGAAGTTACCAGAAATTAAGGGAAGGGATATGGGAGTTGCTGCTTAATAGGTGCCTAGTTTCTCTTTGGGGAGATGAAAACTTTTTGTAAATAGAGGTGATGGTTGTACAATTTTGCGGATGTAATTAATGTCACTGAATTGCACTAAAATACTTTCCAGAAATTCTAGTAGTTTCTTACAAAACTAAATATCCTCATATCATTTACACTAGCAATTGAACTCCTCGGTAATTACTCCAAAGGGCTAAAAACTAACACTCACATGAAAACCTGCCTAAGATTGTTTGCAACAGCTTTATTTATAATTTTCAAAACTGTGTACAACCAAGATGTCCTATGGAAGGTGTGTGAATAAGCAAACTGTGGTGTATCTAAACAAAGGAATACTACTTCAGCAGTAAAAATAAATGATGAAAAACCATGAAAAGACATGAAGGAAACTTAAATGTATATTAGTAAGTGAAAAAACTCATCTGAAAGACTACATGCTGTATGAATCCAATTGTATGACATTCTGCACAACTGTGAAACTGTAAAAAGATCAGTGTTGTCACAGTATAGTAGAGGGAATGGGGAAGGTGAATAGGCAGAGAATAGAAGACTTTTAGAGCAGTGAAATTACTATGTAAGATACTGTAGAAATAGTTACATGTCATCATACATTTGTCAAAATTAATATAATATACAAGAAAAAAACCCTAATATAACCTGTGAACTTTGGGTAATAATGCTATATCATTGGAGTTCCACCAGTGTGAGATTTTGCAGTGGGGAGGCTGGCACAAGTAGTGGTGCAGTGGGTAGAAGAGAAATCTCTATCTCTGATCAATATTGCTGTGAACTTAAAACTGCTTTAAAATAAGCTATTTAAAAATTGCTTCCTTTCAGTCCTTGCTTTCTGTGCTTCCAGAGGGCTTCTTTCCTTTCAATGAGAACCTTATCGTTTTCTTCCAGCCCAGTAGAACAACCAGCAAAACTCAGCTCTCTTGTATCTTTATCCTCTGCTGCTTCTATCCTACCTCTGCTGCCTTACCTCACCCCTCTTTCTGATGTAGGTATCAGTGGTGTCCAACTTTTATGCTCCTTGATTGTACTCCCTCCTTTCCCTTTCACTCCTCTCTCATCAAAATTGTGCTTCTTATCTTCATCAACCTGGACAATGCAGTCAACAAGAACTTCATGCTGCTAAAGGGAGCAGGAACATTTTGGGTCTTACCTTATTTGAACTCCCATCAGCACTGCACCTTGCAGCAATCCTTCTTGAAACTCTTGCACCATGGTTTCTATGGAACCCATTCTTCTAGCTTGCTGACTCTTCCTTGGCAATGTTCTTCAAAAATACTCTTCTGTGCCTCCCTCCATTGTTTCCATCCCCTAAGACTCTGTAATCCACCTTTTCACATTCTACATGTTTTACTTGAAAACAGTAACTCCTATAATATTTTATTAAATGGAATTCCTATCTGCAAATTATTCCTCATCTTTGTCCTAGATTTCTCTGCTCAACTCAAGACTCCAGTTTCTGATTGCTGCTCAACTCTCCATCTGGAGGCTCCATATTTTTCTCAAATTCAACATGTTTAAAAATGGTTTCAATGTCTGCTCCTCCCACCACAGCCTGTTCACTTTCCTGTGTTCACTCTCTCTCAACATCTCAGTGTCACTTTCTGCCTCATAGATTTATTTTCTGGTGGGGATTAAATGAGTCAATGTGTCAAAGTGTTCCTCACAGAGTCTGACCAACATTTGGCTATTTGGGTCTCCACAGATGTTCTTAAGCTCACCTCCACCAGTGACATCCCTAAACCACCTGCCCAAGTCAGATTATCAGAAGTAATCATCACAAAACTCCGCTCTCCAAGATCCCCTTTCTCCCCATCACCAAATAGCCACAGGTTCTGGAATTTGTTTCCTGTTCAATCTTCAGGCTCACAGCTTTCTGCATCACCAGTTTGTTCTAGGAGGACTCCGGTGTATGAGTGTGTCCGTGTGCTTTGTTTTTAATGATCTCTATCCGTCTCTTTTTCTCTTTTCCCCCTTTTCTCTCCTTCTGCAATTGATGGTGCCTGGAATGATCTTCCTTTCTTTGTTTAATATCATATTCATTCACCAACATTACTTTCTTCAGAGAATTTTCCAGCCCTTCTGCCCTTGCTATAATTTAGATGCTTAGCCTCTGATTTGCCATAGTATCTAGGCTTTTCTTCACTATACACAGCCTTCTACCATGGTGATGAGCACCAAAGCCTATGTGTTATTTATCTTATGTGTTATTTAGCTACAGAGTAGCTGGCATGTATCATGTAATACAGAAATAAATAATCATTGAATATTGGTTCATTTAAACTAAATAGTTGATTCAGGTTTCAATTGATGATGGCAACCTCAAAGCCTAATTCTGTATCTCCTCATTTCTTTCATAACCTGTTTTAAGTCATAGAATTATAAATAAATTCCCACAGAATTTTACTCAAGTTAAATTCCACATACATTTTGAAAATTAGGAGGAGGCTTTTTTGAGATCTTGATTGATCCATATTTATCTTGATGAATAAGACATCAAACTCATAAATGCCCATTTTACTAGATGTAAAACTTGGCAAGATCTAGAACAGAATCCCCAGAATGCATGTACTCTTTTAATCAGTGTAACTCTGTGTGGCCTCTTTATAAAATATTTTTTTTCACTTTTAAAGAAGTGGTTTTCAGTTTTTCCCTAATTGTAACTATGGTAGAACTTGATATGGTAATACTAGAAAGCATGGAAATTTACAGAGAAAGAAAACAAAAGTTACTCATAATTCCTTCACCCAAGATAACTACTGTTAAAATTTGTTGTATGATCCCCCATGATTTTCTAGTTTTTCTCTACAAATATGCCGTAATTTAGGTACTGTTTTAAGGTCTGCCTAATTTTTTTCTGTTGGCAGTAAAATAACACATTTTATCATTTCAGTAAAGATTTGCCTCTAGTGCTACTTTTAATTTATGCTTGGTTTTTTGTTCCCTATTGTTAAATATTAAAATTATTTCTAAAAATTATAATGAAAATTTTAATGTACATATCATGGCTCTATTATCTATTCAGACATTATTCATGAGATGGGGTGTGTGCATACATATGTATGGATAGAGTTTAACCATACAAATACATTTAACATTCTATTAATGTGGATGTATCTCTTGGAACACTGACAAATAAAGGGCCACAATGATTCATGTTTTCCAATTCTGTAACTGAGATGAAAATAATACTTTTTGTAGATTTCTGGTGTTGATTTTGCAAGTGATTCATTTATGTGGGATTGGAAAGTCATGTAACTTTGTGTTCCTCAGTGTTTTGCTGGTAAAATGGAACTAATAACACTTGCCTCCATTCTTCATGGTGAAGACAGAAGAGTGTATCTAATCACTGAGAAGAATAATGCCAAGTGTAGTTTCACATGTAGTTTATTATTTTCTAATTTTCCTCATTGTTCTTCCTTATTGTGATTTTGCTTGATGTTGTTAGTTCCTTTACCCGTCCCTCTTATGATTGAATGATGGCTTTTAGATACAATTTCTATTTTGTTTGTGTGTGATGTGTGAGTTTCTTTCTTTTTTATAAGGCAATATTTTTTGCTACCCAGGCACATATAATAAATATTTTTCTAAATTACATTTCAAAATAAACTATTGTTTCACAGTGAACCTTAAAATGTGGGAAATCTCAGAAGTGGAGGAAAAGATGAAACGGATGGATTAAATGAGATGTGGCCACCACAGGGGACACTCTACTTCATTGAAGTATCAGAAATCTCAATGAAATCACTACATAATTTACACAGGTTCATAAATAATCCATCTCAATTTTTTTCTTTAAGAAGCCAATTTTCAAGTGCATAAACTAAGCAATCCTTGTGACCCACCTCCAGCATGCAATGGGAGAAATATGTTTCAAGTTTAAAAAATGACTTCATGGCTTGTGGTTAATGGAATATTTGCTGGTTTCTTTATCGAGGCCAAAGGGGCATTAGAAAATGCACACCCTTTGATCATTTATTTATGCAGCATGCTCTGTGCCTGTTAAAATAATTTTAGCACTCAAAAATTGGCTTATGAGAGCAGACTAAGCTTGAGAGGATGGCTGAATTATACTTTGAAAACTGCTGCTACCATTCAGTTTGAACTGTGCTACAAAATCCTTGCCCTTGCTCTAATTGGACACAGGTATCTTTATTACAATTCCATTTTTATTATTAAAAAATTCAGCAGAAGATATAAAGCAGGAGTGTTTTATTCTTTGAGTGATTCAGAGTTTGCACAAGAAAATATGAGCTTCTGATCAAGAACTGTGGCCACCCCACCATCCTGCATTCCAAGCTTCATAAGTAACTCAAAATACAAAATAACATAGATTTCCTTTCATTGATGGATGGGGGTCTTGCCTTAACCAGGATGGGAGCCTTCCCTGTACCTAAAATCTGCAGATTCCCCTTATAGTGACCAGACATGATCATCCTTATCTTCCCAGAGAGTTATTTCATGGGTGAAGAGATCATCCATCATCGTGAAAACACAATTCAGCTCAGTCTTCCAACACACAGGATTGCTCTCCCAAATGTGCACATCTGGAAATTTTATGTAGACCTGCATAATGACCAGTGTTTAAACATAACCTGTGTGTAAGTGAATTCAGCTGAGAGGGAGTCTGCCTTTCAGTTAATGTTGTTTGAAGCCTTGGCACTACCAAACTTCTTCTGTTAAGTTTTACTATCTACATGAGCTCTAAGCTGATGACTTTACAAAGAACATAGCCATGTTTCTTGCCATAAAATTGTACGGATTGTACAGCATCACTAGGTAGTTCAGAAGCTTTCAGAGTCGGCTGTGAGCCAACTCTTATGGTATTTTGGACACAGCTGTCTTCTGATTTCACTGATATGTATTGGTGAGGAAAGTTGGGTTTCACAGTAGGGCACTGAATTTGTCTTTTTCGTGTATTGTCAGTAAGGAGGGTGTAGGTTATCTAAATTAATCCTTAGAAAGACTCGAGAGGCGGCATTATTGCCCAGAATGACAGATGAGAAACTTGATGCTCAAAGGGTGAATTGACCTGCACTGGGAGTGGTGTAGTGGAGATTGAAAACCCATCCATGTTATGGCATGAGTTTTTCTTAAAATTTGTTTCACAAATATTGGCTGTGAACCTTAAGATTTCACCAATAGGCATTTTGTTGACTTTTGTTTTATGTTGAACTGCTGGAGAAAGTAATTGGAAAATCATCTCTGCAAATGAAGAGAACTGGTGTACATGCAAGGACCACGTGGAGTCCATAGGGACAGTTGCTGCCTTGCCTGGTGTTAATGATGTTACTGAGGATTCAAACCAAGCCATCCATCTTTCTGCCCTCTTCTATTTTCCAGGGGACTTTAAGTTGATGACTATAGTGGGTTTTCCATTGATTGGAGCATCATGGAGGGTCATTTCATTATAATCCCCTTTCCAACTTGAATGACTTATAATCTTACCTATCGGTGGTTGTGCAGAGGTCCTGGGCTTTTATTGAAAACTTAGAGTCCTTCAACAATTACAGGTGAAAATGGAAAGAAGTACCACTTCTTGAGGGAGTCCTGCTACTTTTTCTTATCTCTAGACCTTTTAGAAAGCTGAGAATGTTTTAATGTATCTTATGTTATTCAGTATATTACATTACTTAAGAGCCCGGACTTTTCAGTCAAGCAGATCTGAGTTTAAATTGTGGCTTTGCCACTTCTAGGTTCTGTGATTGGATCAAGTTCTCATCCTCCCTGAAGAAGTTCTCTCTCTCTCTCTCTCTCTCTATATATATATGTATATATATACATATATATATATGTTTTTATTTGTTCATTATAGTTGCGCCTAGTAGTGGGATTCATTTTGAAATAATCATATATGCATGGAATATAATTTATTCTGTTTCAGCCCCCAGTACTTCTTTTCCTTCCTCTCCCTGTTTCCCTTCCTCTGACCTACTACTTTTTATTTGTAACATATTGACATTTGAATATCTTTACCTTATGGGGTCATTTGGAAACTCAAATAAAATAGTGGTGGTAAATCACATAACACAATGAATGGCAATGTTGACATTGATTATTGTGTTTATTTTGACATACTAAAACTAATTCACGATTCTTGAAAATGTTTATGGAATCATCAAGGAAAAATAGCAGAATATCATATCCATAATTGTTGCAGTGATATAAAAACATGAATGATTGCAACAGGAGGCAGATATCTAGCTCAACTTTACACACTTGTCTTTTGAGTATGATAGACCTGGGTTCAAATTTAGGCCTAATGACTTATCTCTGTGTAATCTGGGAATTTTTTTTCATATATCTATAGATGTAGATATAGCTTTGCCACCATATTTTCTTACCTATTATAAGCTTCAGTTTTCTAATGTGTAAAGTGAAGTTAATTATAGTTCATGTATTATTGGGGTGCTCTAAGATTAGATGAGATAGGTCTTACAAAGTTCTTATAACAGTCTTGACGCATAGTAAGACATCATCAGTAAGTATTAAGTAATATAAGACAATATTCAAAATATAATTGTGCTAGACAAATGAGATTATCAACATTTTAATTTAAATAAAATTTTTCTAATACTATTTTTATGGTGTTATCTCAGTACTAAAGTGAGACCCACTTCCCAGAATCAAAGTAATCTAAATCTACCCTTTATGTTAGGATTCAAAATGATATTTATGATTTCAATGTTTATGTCCCCTGAATCTTGTGTTCATTTTTATTGGAAATGGCCTGAAATATCCAACGAAGTTCATCCTGACAATCCAAACTGATGATGACTAGTCAAGGGAAGCAAAAATAGGAAATGAATTGTTCTTCAGTACATATGGAAACATGACGGTTCTTTGGGAATGTACTTTTCCAGATGAGCAAGTTGAGTTATAATGAGAACCTCATTCAGTTCCCTGTGGGAAGAGGGATGACAGGGCCATCCTTGTGAGTGGAAAAGCAAAGGAAGCAGGGTGATGATCCCAGCAATTTCATCACTATCAGTTAGGCCCACCAGGGTCCCATGAGATGCACGTGCTGCTTCTTGTCCCTAAACCTGTCACGTGGAATCCATGTGTCAGAGGCAGGAATGACCTTAGCAAACACCTTGTCAAATCTTCGTGTTTTCAGAATGGTGAAGTGAATCACCATTTATGCAGCTGACAAGTGGAGCGACCACTGCTTGAACTTTCTCTCTTAACTCTGAGTCCAGTCCTTTCTCCTCTCTGCAGGGTCCTTTCTGCTCTAGACAGCCTTACAAAAATTACCTCACAGAAGGGGGCACAACTTAGGAAAAAGTTAAGAAAATGTGGGAACCAGGGAAAGTTCCTTAACATCCCTGAATCCCAACTGTCTCAACTGTGCTGGGTTGAAATATCAAATTAGATAATGTCTCCATGGCATCAACTAGATAATGATAAAGGTGAATAAATAATGAGGATGCATGAGAGGCTAGCTATTATTCTAATTTCTGTCTTATACAAATTTCTGACTTTATATTTGCAACAGTCCTCATATTATAGACAGGGTGACTGAAGATTAAGAGGCAAAATAAATTGCCCAGAATCAAGGAGTTAGTAGGTGATAGAGTGAGATTTTATATTTGTTCTGTCCCCAGAACCCACATTCACAATTATCATGAAATTCTAAGTGTGTGTTCCATGTATGGAAACTTCTACTGCCAAGGCCAGCTTCGCCAAAAGATATACTGACAGCCTAAATGATAATAAGTGCTTTGCGGTAGGGGCTTTGTCATATCTGCAATACAGTGAAGTCAAGATGGGTGAGGTCTCTCATACCCATTCAGAACATTTCCATGGTTTTCCTGCTTGTGAATTTAGTTCTGAATGACCAGGTAATGGCAAAATGACTCTGAGAAAATGGGAAGGACAATGTTCCTGGGTTAAGGAGCATACCAGCAAGTGATGCTTCCTTCCTATCAAAGTGAGTACAAGGAGACACTACTGTTTGGAAAGTGCCTTTTATGGGCCAAGCACTTTGTCATATCCAAACTCACTGTAACCAGCAAAAGTACTTGTAATTGTTCCTGTTTTACAAATGAGTTCACTTAAACCCAGAGTGTTTGTGGTCAGATAACAAAGCAACTGTCAGAGGCCAAATCTGAACCTGTCTGTTGGTCCTCAGAGTCTGTACTCTTACTAGATTGCTATCCCATGCTACCTTCTAGGTGTTTGCTTTTATCTTGTAACCTCCCTTGACCACACTGAGACACACACGCTTCACATACACCCTTTCTTACACACATACACTTTGTCACATTTCTGTTACTTCCTTCCCAATTCTTGTTCATATGAGGGGGTGGGTGATTTGATGAATTCTCTTCGTCCTGTCTGTGATAATTAGATTGATTCTCTTCTTCTCCTCTGTATAATTAGATTGATTTGGAAAGATAATGTGGGCTAACTGAAATTCTGAATCACTAGTGCACTACAGCATTTATGCAACTGTCCTGATATGTAAAGCGGATGCACATAGAAATGACCCTGTGCCTCTTTGTAATAAAGCGAAAATGAGCTGATGAGAATATGCAGGACCACTGGGCATTTGAATTTTGAGGAAAGCATCAAGGTTGCACTTTGAACAGGTGCTACAGCTGAACTATGGGGAAATTACATGAAAATATTGGATTTACCCAGAGGATGGTGCATATCCCCAAGGAGATAAATAGGAGCTTCTGCATCAGAGTGCAGGACTCACTTCCAGTTCCACCTTCTGACCTCAGATCACCAGACTGAGAAAACCCTGTCTTGTAATTTGCATTGAGGTATGTGTTTTGTTGTGTGCTGCTATGTTTCACTCACTTATTCACCAATTCATCCATTCCTTTAACAAACATTGAACCTCTATTATTTGGAAATATTGCTAGATGCTGCACTTCCACCAATGAATGAGACACATTACCAACACTTGTATACAGAGATAATATTTGAGATATAGAGTCTCACTGCCATTTTATTCATTGCAACTAATGTGATTGTGATGGATAATGTAATGCATAAATCTGATTGCCACTGCTCTATACCCTTGTATAATCAGAGTTGCTCTAGAATGCTACAAATCTCTGGGCAAGGAGGGATGACAAATTAACAAATACACTCCATCTGTTATCAGCCAACTTCTCATAAGTACCCAGTAGTGACAGAGTCCCCCTTTTTTTTAGCTACTCAAAGTACTTGATTTTCTTATCTCTACAGGCAATATGATCAACCTACCACAACTATTTTCCAAAACAAAAGTTGGAGCTCCTCATTAAAGAAGCCCAGAGACTGTTGAAACACAGCTTGGTATCTACATCCCTCAGGGAGATCAGGTGAAGTGAAAAAAGGAATCAGGCTCTGAAATCAGACATATCTGGTCATGAAACCTGGATCTGGCACATACTAACAAGTGATGAAGGTCAATTCTTAGGCATATCGTCTAAGTTCCTTCCCCTAGAAAGGGAATAACAATGTCTTGTCTCTGAGGTATGTTGGAATGATTAAAGCAGATAATGTATATGAAGTTCTGGACTTTCAGTAAATGTCATTCTCTATACCACAAGCATTTGCTCAGTTTCACATCAGTTCTTTGGAGGTAGGAAAGCATATTTGAAAATATGACTCATGGTATTAAAATCCTCCTGAAATTAGTCTAGTTTGCTCTGTCACCTCTGCATAGACTGCAGGTGGTTGTCCCTGTCCCAAGGTATTGTACAAGTCCAACTTTGTCTCCAGACTGGGATTTCTTGAGGTCTGGGATCATGGCCCATTTGTACTTACAGCTCTTGAGACCAACTTAGTTCAGGTATACCATATTATAGGTACTTAATAAATGCTTGTTAAATTAAAGCCTATCTCAATCTCAAACCACTATGGCTGTATACCAAGCAGCTCAGTGAATTTATCTTTATGATGACATTTAGATATCTTCACTGTCAGATTAGATACTATCTCTTGCATCTTTTTCATTTCCAATGCTGTTATCTTTTTTAAAAAAATGATAATTTGGAAAGACTTTGTATCAAGTATGCTATTTAAAACCTCTTGACTCTCTTGGGTTATAGTCATTTGATTCTACAGCTAAAAGTGATACTATGAAATCTTGCAGCTTGCTGGGAAACCCATAATGCTAATACTTGATTATAAAATGAAGTTTGCTACAATTGAAACAGAGCTTATGTCAGCAGAGTTTCTTTAATGAGAAGGTAATTTTAACTGAAATGTCTGCATTATTTTGTTTACTCAAGGTCTGTGTGAGATTATTTTTTCATGTTTCATTCAGTGATGTTAAACCCTTACTGTGAAGCTTCTTATTTGAACACAGCATTTTTTAATTTAGCAAACTCTAAATGCGAGTAAATAAGCATCATTCCATTATTTCTGTTTTAGAGATTAAATCCTTGAATTTGATATAGGTTAAAGAAGCCTATGAGCCCAGACAACTCCATCTGGGATTACACCAGAAAGGCCAGTACAAATTAATGAAGTCTGAATATGTTATACAAATACAATATTATAATTTCCAAATATATGAGATTAGATAAAGTACTTCCCTAATATAGTGTCAATTAGAAATTATTTGGTAATCAGAAAGAGGGATTTAAGATTAATTTGTTTTTATGCAACATTAATTTTATGCAACATTAATTTTATTCTCTAAATGTTAAGTCACTGAAATGCTGAGATTATTCTTCCCATATGATAGAAATTGAGTATAGGGGAGAAATTGATTAATGATTATAACAAATATGGATATGGGAGAGTGTGATGGTGTTTTCTATGGTTTGAATGTGTCCCAAGTTGATATGTTTGAAATTTCAACTCCAGTGTAAGAATATGAGAAGGTGGGGACAAATCATGAGTGTTTTTGATATCTGGAGAGCTGATTGTTGTAAAAGTAGATTTGGTTCCTTTTTCCAGGTGGCCTTCCACCTCTGCCATGGAATGATACAACCCAAAGCATCCACAAGATGCTAATGCCCTGCCCTTGACTTTCTACTCCTCAGAATCTTGAGTAAAATACATTTCTGTTCTGTATAAATTTATACATTATACATTCTCAAGTAGTTTGTGATAGCAACATGAAATGGACTAAAACAATAACCTTAGAACAGACACATGATTTTGGCCTTTGTTCAGATGTGGTGAAGTCCCTGAGAGTGGTTCATACACAAAGATGTCAAAGCAGGACACAGTGACTCTGTTTCCTGGGACTTTGATCCAGTAAGTTAAACTGGTCCACAAGTTAAGCCAAAGGGCTGCTTCTTCCCTGCCCACCAAACTATTTAGGATTAAATAGCCAGAAAGAAAATAATGCAAGGCCAGTTCTTCCTCCCTTTCTCATACCTCAAATAGAGATTATCATTTCTGTCTTTAGAGAAGATTCAGAAAGAAGGTTCCCCGCCAGGCCTAGGGGTGAACTGAACTATCCCTCTCCTATAGCCATGACATTCAGGAGAAGGGGATGATGGTGAGGATGGTAGTGGGGTAGGGAAACCGGGAAAAAGACGTAGAGGTAAAAAGAGGAACAGAAGGAATAAGAACAAGAGCAGACAAATGCAGATTGTTCTTTCCACAGATAAAATGGAAAAAAAAAAGAAGACGATAATGAGATCAAACTAAATACAATGATCTTTTTTTGGTTTATTTTTCGGTTTAGCGACTCTACTCAGTGATGAGTACCACAAAGATGTTGTTACACCTGATCTAACTACAGTGGATCTCCTTGCTCTTAGGACACAATCAAGGAAAAGCCACATGGAATTCTGCCTGAAGACCAATCCAAGAACCTTTCCCACACATTATTTTACCAGATACGTAGTGTGTATTTTCATTAACACTATTTATAAATGAGTAGACTGGGTTGGGAAGAGTTTAGGAAATTTGCTTAGCTCACAAAGTTAGTAAACTATGGAGATTCTAATACAAACCTGTTAGACCAACACTTACAAAACCTGACCAGGTAACAATTCCAGTGCCACTAATTATTCATTGTGCGACGCCCACAATCCAGACACTGGATAAATACTTATTGAATGAACAAGTGCCTGGATGAAGATATCTGGTTTCTCAGTCTGAGGAAAATTAACTCTGCTTGTTTAATCTAAAGATTAAATGACCAAGTTTAATGAGCGAGACTGGGCATTCTTCTTAGAGCTGACTGCAACCACAGTGGCATTCTTATAAATGGATGCTGTTAAAGTGCTTGTAAGCACTTAGTTACCCAAGGAAATATGAAAAGTCTTCCTCATTAGCATGTGTATTTTATTGACCTGATACAAAGATATGAGTACAACAATGAGCAATCCTGCTTGGGTTCCATCCTCAGCACAACATAAAAATAAATAAATAAAATAAAGGTATTGTGTCCATCTACAATTAAAAAGCATTTAAAAAAAAAACCTGAGTATTTCCACATTCAAAATAAGTAAAGTTTTAGTGATTTTTTTTACTTCCTCTAAAGTACAAGCCACCAAACAGTCACCTGCAAATAAAAACACGATTCCCAGAGGAATTGCCACAGCCCCTCTGAGTTGCTCAGGTGATTGCATCCATTTAAAGCAAAGCTCACAATGAGGTGCAGTACAGTACTAGGCAAGTGGTTGGTAAGTGTCTGCTTACTTTGAACTCTCTCAGTAAGTCTTGGCTTGTTTTTAAAATTGCTAACTTCTTGTAGTGTTTGCGTGATGCCTGAATTGTAGAGATTCCATAGAACCACTCTAGAATATGCATGGCTTCATCAAGGCTTACCTAGATAATTCAACCCAGGAGTCCAATCATATATTCTATATGTTAAACTCTTCATCACCCTACCCATCTCCGTTTTTTATAGGGAAATACTCCGCTTTTTCCTCCATCTACCACACATGAGCCCAAACAGACTATAGGGCATTCTATGTGCCTGACTGTCTAAGAAAACTAAGCATATTATATTGGTCCTAAGAAAAATTTGGTTTTTAACTAAAATATTCTCTCATTTCATTTACCATACTTAGTTCATGGAAAGACCTATTTTTATCTTCATTTCTTCTTACCTTCTGCTCCACTAGACACCTTCATTTTCACAACTGAACTCTTGAGAAAACAGAAAAATTTACACATTTTATTTGGATCCAACTGATAACAACAAGGACAGAATTCATCCTGAGGTGCTAATCTGGTCTTCACTCATTTTTTAAATAAGCATTATCATTATCTATGTCACCCAAGGTGAGTCACCACCTATAAAAGCACATTTAGCCTGTAGACTTGATAAGAGAACTTTATAACTTGCAATACTGACTCCTATATTTTATTCATGAGTTTGATACTCCTAGTCATTATTTTAGTAACCTTTCATTTAAAGCAGCAGGTTTATATATATATACATACATATGTATATATATATATATATATATATATATGATTAATTTATCTCCTAATGCCATTGACAATTGAATGGGATTGCCAGAGGTGATTTCTGAAAGACAGCATTAGGTTGTTTTTGGTTAGCGATGCAGTTGCTCTGTACAGACTGATTCTAAAGGACTTTAACTATTTGGGGGGAAAGTGCTAAACCAAATTAGATTTCTAAAGTACTAATGCTAAGGCTCAGAATTAAGTTTACTTTAAACAAATTGATTCATAACCTCCTTTTAGTAACATTTTAAATGAATGGACTTGATTTCACTTTGTTAAGGTAAGTGGATCATTCTTACATGTAAAACATTGAACTGTAATCACTGGACTGGAAGACCTAGATTAGACTCAGATTGCCAGCAATTATCTGTGTGACCTTAATTAATTTAGCTTTCTTGGGTCTTAGTTTCTAGATGATAATATTCACACTTCCATAATAAAGGCTCAAAAATACTCTTAAGTGATTGTATTTTAGAATTTAAAATCTACCATGCTTCTGAAATTCTATTCGGCAGTGATCCAAAAGTTTAGAATCTTTCTTATCTGCTTTTTCTTCCTATTCTCATTCTTTGTTCTGACCACTTCATTTCTCTCCAAGATTATGTCAAGTATTGCTTAACTCTTTTCTTGACTCAAGTCTTTCTCTTCTGTTAGTATCTTCACAAAAGAATGAGAGTGATCTTTCTGAAGCACACATTTGATTGTTCATCATCATGTCTGAGGTTTCTCTGTTGCCCTTTTTGAGATTTGCGTGTTCTTTGCCATGGTTCAGAACTGACTCAGGTTATTTTTCCAGCTCCAATAGTTTCACTACTTCTTTCCTTTTTGAACACTGAGCTTTTAGGGTGTTTCTAGAAGATCTTCTTACAGCTCTGGGTCTTTGCACAAGACATTTATTTTGTTTGAAATGTTAGTATCTCTCCCCAGGCAGACTGGCTCTTCCTACTCATTCTTCAAAGTGTACCTTGCAAGTTACTTTCTCTGAGAGGCCTTTGCTGACATCCTGAACTTGGTGCTAAGTCCCACTCTTAATGTTCCTATGACAATCTGTCTGTCACCCATACCAGCAGGTTTTTTGTTGGAGTATAATGACCTGGTCTTTGCAACTGCCGCTAGATTGTGAGTTGTATTGAGGGACAGAAACTACATATTCCTCGATGACTGTGGAATCACAATTCCTTGCAAAGTGCCTGACACATGCTAGGTGTTTGTTAAAGGATTAATAAATGCAATAATCAGAGTACATTGTTAGGTTCTTTCACTGTTTTTCTATAGAACATTGAAGCTAATTTGTTACTATGCACTGTTTTCAACTTTTCTTCTATCCGATGTAAAAATGGCTTTTATTCAGAGAAAACAGGGTAATGTGTTTACTTTCAAACGCAAATATGTACTTTATCACTCAATAGAAAGAGAGAAAAGAGAAATACTTAAGTATTAATAGATGGTAACAAGTGAATGATTTCTTTTTTGTTTACTAACATGGAGGCACACAAAACTAAAAGTGAAATGTATTGGATTATCCTCTTATAAATTGAATAAATTGTATTTGTGGGCTATCTAGAGTGTCAAGTGGATATTATTATGCTTTTTCTAGGAAAAAAAATGTCACTTTCTAATAATGACCTGGAGTCAGTAGCATTTGTGAAGAAAGATATTTGGAAAAAATGTAGAAAATATTAAACTAAAATGTAATCTTGTTTAGTATGTTCAAAGAAGAAACTCAAAGGCAATTATTTCAGATAGCTTATGTAGATCATTTAATGGGTTCATTTCATAGTATAGAAATTTATGCAATAATGAGCATGCATTTGTGCTTACATTTTTTTAAGTGTAGTCAACTGTGTTTTCTTTCCATAAGTATTTCTGAAATAGTTCATTCTCTGCATTAATATTTTAAAGGTAAAATCAAAGGGATTGGCTGAACTGAATGGGGAAAATAAATCAGTCAGGGATTCCTGTAATTTTTGGCTTTAGCAATTCAGCAGATGGCATTGCTATCAACACTGAGAGAGAAGATTGAAGATAAAGTAGGTTTTGGGGGAAAGATCAAAAAATTCAGTTGCAAATATGTTAAGTTTGAGATTTTTTATTAGGCACACAAATGGAGATGTGGTGTGGGTAGAGAATGAATGAGTGGGGACTGTGAGAAATAAAGTCCATGTTGGAGTCATGAGTTGGAGACTCACTGACATGTAAGTGGTACATCAGGCTCTGAGACTAGGTAAAGTCGCTAAGCCAGTGAGTATAGATTTAGAAGGTAAGAGGAGCAAGGAGTCCTGGAGCACCAAGTGACTGTAAAGAGTGAGAGAGGGCAAAGGAAGATAACAAATAGAGTTGGTTTAAGAGAGAGATTGGAGGAAAAGGAATTATAGACTCTGAGTATTACAAAACTGAAAAAGCTCTACAATTCATATATCATATATTTAATAAATTATGACCCAGCTTTTCAGGATTTTCACATATTACAAATTCTGTGGAATCAAAACCACTTTTCCCTCAATGACAAAAAATTCCTAGTAATGAAAAAAATGATGTACCAGAGCAGTCATGAGGTAACATGCTAAGAAAGTTGCAAGTCACCTAAAAGCCTGTTGATTTTAGGGATCTTATTTTAAATAGGATTTGCCATGAACATTTTAGCAGAAAATATGCTGGATGCTAATTCACAATAAAGGGGGATAGGAAAGAATAGAGATACATTATATTAGGTAAAGGGAAGTGAAGGAAGGGGAAGGGGTTTGGGGGAAGGAAAGATAGTAGAGTGAAACAGACATTATTACCTCATGTACATGTATGACTGCATGACCGATGCGATCCTGCAATATGTATGATAAGAAAAATGAGAGATTATACTGCATTTATGTTTGATCTATCAAAATATATAAATGTATTCTACTGTCATATACAACAAATTAGAACAAA
Source organism: Glaucomys volans (assembly GCA_020662805.1). Taxonomy (NCBI): domain Eukaryota; kingdom Metazoa; phylum Chordata; class Mammalia; order Rodentia; family Sciuridae; genus Glaucomys; species Glaucomys volans. The sequence continues at coordinate 219,117 of JAJEJO010000942.1, read as the reverse complement.
TTAAAAAATTAAAATTTAAAAATTAAAAATAAAGATAGGTAGGTAATGGGTCCACTTATGCATTTTTTTTTTAATGTAAAGGCCAATTCATGAAGTTAACCTATAGAAACATTCCAAACATTCCAGCCATCTCCCTTGTCCAGGGGCAGAGTGGGAAAAGGTAGACTTTTTTTTTTTTAGTTCATTGTACACAGATGGAGTACAACTATCATTTTTCTGGTTGCACACAAAGTAGAATCATACAATTTGCACATTCATACATATACGTAGGGTAAAGGTGTTTGTCTCATTCTGTTATCTTTCCTTCCCTGCCCCCTCCCCACCCCTCATTTTCCTCTATACAATTCATCCCTTCTCCATTCTTCCTGTGCCTCACCCCACCCTCGCTATGTGTCATCAACCACTTATAAGAGAAATCATTCGGCCTTTGGTTTTTTGGGATTGGCTTATTTCACTTAACATGATCTTCTCCAATTCCATCCATTTACCTGCAAATGTCATAATTTTATTATTCTTGATGGCTGAATAATATTCCATTGTGTATATAAACCACAGTTTCTTTATCCATTCATCTATTGAAGGGCATCTAGGTTGGTTCCACAATCTAGCTATAGTGAATTGGGTTGCTATAAACATTGATGTGGCTGCATCACTGTGGTATGCTGATTTTAAGTCATTTGGGTATAGGCCAAGGAGTGGGATAGCTGGGTCAAATGGTGGTTCCATTCTGAGCTTTCAAATGAATCTCCATACTGCTTTCCAGAGTGGCTGCACCAATTTGCAACCCCACTAGCATCCTTGCCAACACCTATTGTTGCTTGTATTCTTGATAATAGACATTCTAATTGGGGTGAGATGATATCTTAGGGTAGTTTTGATTTGCATTTCTCTTAGTACTAGAGATGTTGAACATTTTTTCATATACCTGTTGATTGCTTGTAGATCCTCTTCTGTGAAGTGTCTGTTCATTTCCTTAGCCCATTAATTGGTTGGGTTATTTGTATTCTTGGGGTAAAGTTTTTTGAGTTCTTTATAGATTCTGGAGATTAGTGCTGTATCTGAAGTGTGTGTGGCAAAGGTTTTCTCCCACTCTGTAGGCTCTCTCTTCATATTGTTGATTGTTTTCTTTGCTGAGAAAAAGTTTTTTAGTTTGAATCTATGTATTGATCCCTGTTTTTATTTCTTGTGCTTTGGGAGTCATGTTAAGGAAGTCTGGGACTAAGCTGATATGATGAAGATTTGGACCTACTTTTTCTTCTATTAGGTGCAGGATCTCTGGCTTAATTCCTAGGTCCTTGATCCATTTTGAGTTGAGTTTTGTGCAGGGTGAGAGATAGGGATTTGGTTTCAATTTGCTGCATATGGATTTCCAGTTTTCTCAGCACCAGTTATTGAAGACACTATCTTTTCTCCTTTGTTTGTTCTTGGCTCCTTTGTCAAGTATGAGATGACTGTATTTATGTGAGTTGGTCTCTGTGTCCTCATTCTGTTTCTTTATCCATTCATCTATTGAAGGGCATCTAGGTTGGTTCTACCTGCCTATTTTGGTGCCAATACCATGCTGTTTTTGTTACTTTTGCTTTGTAGTATAGTTGAAGGTCTTAACCAGTAATTTTGAGCATCTATCAGTAAGGAAGATAGAATTTCTAAGTATTGTTGTCAAGCAGATGAGGACCCACCATGCCTAGGTCTTGAATCCCTTCTTGGCATACTCCGTAAGGGTGACATCTTGGTTTCAGTGGCAGCTGGCATCTGCAACTTTATTTTGCTACTGAGCTGCCTCCTCCCAGTGTTGCTTCATGCCTCTGTGATCATCACCATATGCATAATTTAAATAAGAAGAGTTCTGAATGACCTCTTTTTACACCTTTAGCTCAGTCCCAATGAGAAAGACTTTGGGTATGATGATGTGTCTCTGAGGCACCAGCCCTTTCCATGGACCATCTAGCTGGAGCTCTGCCAAGGTAGGTTCCCTCATGGCATAACCGACTGTTTCTCTGCCGTGTCTCCATTCCTCACACTCACTATAAATTATTTCCTTCATAGAGAGCATGTGAATGCAGTTTCAAAGGAATTAAATTAGTGATTTAATTTCCTTCTTATCTTGTAAGGTGGAATTGCCAAAGTTTTTGCTCTGTCTTCTAACTTAAACTCCTTGTGTTCTTACCCCAATTTTTAAAAACTTCTTTTGCTAAAACTTTTATTTTTAAGTCATTAAATAGTGTCATATATGGATTTGACAAAAAATTAGTAATAAATAAGGGAAGAGTCTCTTTCATCCTTATTTCCAGGTAATGCATTATTTTACAAATCTTTGTTAGTTTTCTGAGGGAATGAGTCAGTCAATGTGAGTGATTTGGAATATAATTTTACCTCTAGTTTAAAATTCATAATATAATTAGGTCATGGTTTCCTATGTTGATATTTGCTCTGCAGTGATTCTGATAGCTGATGGTTTAATTGAATTTTTATGTGTCTAAAACAGATGCTATATGCTAACTCCCCCATCAAAGTGGAAATGTTAGTCATGCAATTTTAGAAGACAGCACTCCCTCAATGTTCATCCCTATATTTCAGCACTATCACTAATTTAACAATTGACTCATTTAACACAAACATTGGCATTAATCACAGGAGTTGTGGGTTTAATTATGAGTAGCCACCAGAAGAGACATTTCAAAAAAGATTGAAGCCAAAAGTGTGATCTAAACCACTCTAATTTTTTTAAGTAAAGAATCAAGAATAAAAGTGACTATGCTTTTCATTATCCTAAGCTCTTTTTTAAAAAATATTTAGTATGCCAGAAATTATTTTGCTCTTCCTGTTGATTAATGTCAAAGAGTACTGTGAATATTTTTGATTTAATCACTAAAATTTTGGGGAAAAACAGATGCATGCATTATCATGAGGACCTAAAATAACATTAGCATGAGTTTTAACATAACATACAAAACACCTAGAATTTATAGTAATTACATGTAAACTTATAAATAATGGAAGAGACAATCACGTTGACCTTGCTCAATCATAAATAACAAGACTGCCTTAAGTGCATTCTAATTGCCCCCTGGTTGTACAGAAACTTCTGGAATCTGCTTTCCAGTTACAAAAGCATGTGGAAGGAGCAGCAGTTCTCCTTTAAATTGATCAGTTTCTTTCTGATAAATTGTTCTTCACTACCACGTTGTTCCCTGTGCTCTTCTGTATCTGTCTCTGCAAATGATTCTCCAAAGGTCCCTCACAGGAGCTTTGTGGATCCTAGGAGTGCCTCATGTTATGGTTTAGATCTGAAGTGTCCCTCAAAACTCACATGCAAGAAGGTTTAGAGGTGAAATGATCAGATTATGAGAGCTTTAACCAGTCAGTGAATTAATCCCCTGATAGAAATTAAGTAGGTGGTAACTGCAGGCAGGTAGGATGTGGCTGGAGGAGGTAGGTCATTTGGCAGTGTGCCTTTGTCTTTCTTTGTAGAGCAGATCTCTCTTTCTCTGCATCCTGGTGCCATGTTCTCAGCTGCTTTCCTCTCCCACACACTTAAGCCACGATGTTCTGCCTCATCTCAGCCCTGAGGTATGGAGTAGGCCATCCATAAACTTAGACCTTTGAAACTGTGAACCCTAAATAATCTTTTCCTCATTTAATTGTTCTTCTCAAGTCTTTTAGTCACAGTGACAAGAAAGCTGGCTGAAACACCTACCCATGCAGAGATTTGCTCATTGTTCTCTTCCTTTAAACAGAAGAACACAGAGGAGAGTGGGATTTTGAATTTGAAATGGTCACTGCTATGTAGGCAATTATGTAGATGATTCCTCCCTCACACCAGGTTGTTAAACATTGCCTTTGGAGAAATAGAATTTATAATTGATATGATATGATTGATATCTGTTTTAAAAAATAGAATTACTTAGGTTTAGGCGACATATGTAATATTAAAGGCAGTAAATTTTATTGCATTACTTATACCACAAGAAGAATATACTTACAGAGAGAGAGGGAGAGAGAGAGAGACCTATGGTTAGAATAGGTATATTCCTCAAGTCTTAAGTTAAACATTTGGAAGATATGACCAGTCCATGAGAATATGCTAGACAGAGGAACATTTTCCTTAAAATTATACGTATAGTGGGATTACAACTATACATGTACATATAAATGTATATGTATACACACATGTGTGCATAGGTATACACACACGTGTGTGTGTGTGTGTGGGGTACACTAAACCCTGGACATTTAAAAAGAAGGTATATACATGAAAATACTAAAAGTATTTTTTTATCATTAAGTATTCCCTTAATATGATAATATCACTTTAAAATAAAACAAACAAAAAAAATTAGGCTCTAAACTATGGCAAGACATGATTGTTTACATATAAACACATTCATGTATATAGACTAGTGTGAACTGAATTCCAGTGCATGTAGTTCTAACCTTATAGACACTGAAATTCAGAAACTATTTGCCCTGATCCCCAAACCTATGCTCCAGGAAAGGAGTCCTAATAACTAATTACAAAAATACAATTTGTTTTTTACATGTAGCACGCTATGGGGTGAACGGTAAAGAAAGCAATGGCACAATTATCATAAAAGATTGCTATTCCAGTTTTAATGGTTAGCATTTTTCATCCATGTGACTTGGGCATGAATAAATAATGAATACAGATGTATCGTTTTTCACTCTCCATGACTTCGTTGTGAGCATGCTATTTTATCATTGGAATAAATTGATAAGTGCCTGGAACAGAAGCTACAGAATGAACAATGAGAGCTGAATCCCCATTAGTTTTACCTGTTATTCCAGTTGGCTCATAAGGTTTGTCCTGTAGAGATTCCCTGGGCTTATTACTAGCCACTGAACAAATCCTTCTGGTTAAGAGCAAAATTCATTAATAAGCAAGTGAAAAACAAATCAGCATAGCAATAAAGTTGAAAAATAATCACGGTCTGGTAAAGGAAACCTGCAAGGTGACTTTACAGTGAGAGTGATAGCAAAATTGCTGGGATGTGATTCGAATTTACACTGCAAATGAGTGTCATGGGACCATACTACAGAATGCCAAATGACAGTGGTTTGATTGCTGTGCAAAAAATATTTGTGTTTTCCAGTTATAGACAAGAATGCCAAGAGCTTTCTGAAAGTAGAACCTCAGAGTACTTTGTTAAGTGCTATTGCAGGGTGCAAGGACTCTTCTTGTCCTTCATGGACCAACAGAGCATAAACAGAGTGAATGTCACCTTACTCCCCACGCTTCCTGAGAATTTGATGGAAATAATGGAAAAAATCATTGATTTTTTGTATGCTTTCTATGCCAGGCATTATGTTAGTGCTTTTACTATGTTAATTTGCTTACTGTACACAAGTCCTTCCACATTCTTTGGTACTTAGTTGTCTCATTGTCTGAGGACTGACTTCCTATTGTAGACAGACTAGTTATTCTTATGCTTTGATTGATGGGCCTGCCCTTATGAATCTTGTTTTTGGTCCTTATGTTTTGCATGATTTTCCAGTCCTGTACTTAATTCTCTGAAGCTGTATGTAAAATAATGAAAGGAAAGTTTTTCAAAATATTTTTCTATATGTTAGGCAGTATTTTGTGTATGCATGGATCTCTGTCATCTATCTATCTATCTATCTATCTATCTATCTATCTATCTATCTATAATCTATCTATTATTGTCCTTTAGTCAAAGACCACAGGAATACCAGAAGTTGAGTTTATTATTAGTTGCTGTGAAGGAGAACACACACCATGGGAATTATGGGTTGTCTCATAAGAGTATATTAGAAAGAAAAAAAACTAAAGGATTTAGAATTGACTTGAGGATCTTGGAGATATCCTAAAGAAAAAGAAATACGCTCCATATTGGATTTTATGAAAAAGTAGGAACAATTTTATGATCAAGATCTTATGACATTCTATCTATGGAGAGGGTATAAGAGGAGCAGATAAAGCTGTAATTAACAAAGAAGTGGCAGTTACTCATCTTAGCCAGGAGAGAAGATTGTTTGGCATTTCACATTTGCACAGTGAACTTCTTTTTCTCTCTTATGAAAAATTAGGAAGTGACTTTATTTTCTCTTATTGTGGTCTCAGAGTAGAGTAACCGTGTTTAATGTTTGTACTCTATAATAGATTTTTTTTATGTCCAACAGAATAAAAATATGGTTTGCCTATCAATGCCAGGCCAGCTTCAAAATGTCAAGTACTATTCTTTATTATCTATCTACCTATCTGTCCATCCATCATCCAACTATTTATACTCATTCAACAACCACAACAACATAGGGTATAAGTATTATAGTTCATCTATTTTACAGATAATGAAACTAAGGAACAGGGAGAAGATCTTAGAGCTGATAAATGAAAGATGGGGTTCAAGCTCAGGTGTCCTGACTCCGTAGTCCACCCCATTCATCATTACACTGTCATGATTGACAATGAACCTATAGATGAAGTAATTCATTCTTCTCGTGCAAACCATGAGCATTTTTATGATAAGCCTCTACATGTTTGCCTGAGCCAGGGAATGGTGACATATAATGTTAGTAAGGAGGAGAGCATATTGTCTTTCAGCTCCTGGAGAAGGAGCTGGACACCCTGAGCTTCCAAGGTCCCTGGAAAGAGAGGAGAATCTGGGCACAGGAGAGAAGCAGTCACTGGTCTTCAGAAAGAAAAAGGAAGCAAAAACAACATGAAAAAGAAGGGAAGGAACACAGAATGTATAAGGGGGCAGGCCCTGGTGCTTGCCTTATTCTTTTGGGATTCTAAGAGAGAGTTCCCACACATGTAGCAGGGAAGAGCAATGGCCAGAACACTTTTGGAATTCTGTTATTGCTTTGGCCATGGAACTTCTTGTCCAATAGCGATGATTGGTTTAATCCCATATGAGGGTCATCCTCCCAGACACCTGGGCCTGCCTGCCCCCTTGGCAGCAAGAGGAAGTAATGTATACCCAGGAACAGAAGGAAGTTCCACATCTTGCTGGAAGCAAGGAAGGACAATATTAAATTCATGACCTGTGCTCTCTGTCTTAATTTAAAACATAGCATAAAGCAAAATCTCTTCCTTTAATATCTGAACCTCCAGTTTGTCAAATTATATGAAATGGAAAGTCAAAACTTGAAGAAACATCCAAAATACTAATTAAATTGAAATAAGTGTGACAGAGCACATATTGATGTTAATTTTGGATTTATTTTATTTTTTGTCTTTTCTTCATTCATCACATATTTATTGAGAGTCTACTGTGTGTCAGGCACAGTGCCAGGTACAAGGACACAATGATTAATGAAACAGTCTGGATCTCTGCTGGCTTCAAAGTGGGCCCCAGACACTAGGTCATACCACTGATTGGAAGATTAAGAAGCCTCAAAATCTTAAATGCATTCTAAGAGCATGTATGAATTTGAGTTGTACTGTGTTAAATTTCCACAAATCAGATCACTGTGTGGTAGTCAGCTTATCTACTCGGAAGAAAAGTAATTTTGAGTTTTGATTTGGTTTATTTTTGAAATGGGTAATATTTGGTCCTTTTTCAGGATGAGAACAAAATGCCTACCTGGGAATCCTGCATGATTAGGTAGACAGCACGACATTCATATGTTCTCATCTGTCCCTGCCTTTGCTTTCTGCCTCCTTTTTTATGATTTAGGAGCTGCAATCTCAGCTGGGTCAATGCTTGATTAGGTGCCTGGTGGAGTGCAGTTGCTCAATAAATGAAAGTAGAATACTGTCAAAGTAAAGTTATCTCTAAACTCAGGTGAATAGTGCTTCCTAAGTGCCCCCTCTCCTCTTCCTTTTGAACTCCCCCAAGGGAGGTTGGATTAGCTGACAGGTCCCAAACTTTTCCACCTGAATTGAGTCTTCTAAATGGCCACATAAAGAAATTCCTCCAAGCGTCTAGAAATAGTCAATATGTCCAGTCACAAAAGAGTATTCAGGGATTTTGTTTCCCAATCTGAAAAAAGTAGGGGGAAAATCTCTCTGATACTATCACTCGTTTAGCTTTAATTTCTCATTAGAGAGATTTTTCAAAAAGTCTGAAAAAAGCTTTCAATAGCCTGACATCTTGTGAATACAAGCTATTGTGCTACTAAAATGTCTGTTCGTGTCAGAAAACACGAAGTATGGGCACATTTGTCCTGTTGATCCACTTTAGATACCTTTTCATTGTCTCTAAGGAACCTTTCATCACAGACCTTTTACCTTCCCCTCCCAGTTGAGTAGTTGCAGAACAGTTAGGCTTAAAGTGTAGCTCCTTGTCTGATAAAAATGAGCCACCTGGCTCAGGTTTAATTCTAAATTGACAGTTACCCATAGGATTGGTATGTGGGAAACGCTGAAGGACACCACCTCCAGAAGTTGGACTGTCAGTTTTGGAAAGAAAACCTATAAGCCACAGTAAAACACAACCCACCAAACACAAAACAAAAACTCACTGCAACAAAAAGAACAGAAGAACAAGGATTAAAGCAAATTCTAATTGTAAAAAATTTACAGTTTTACAAAAGGCAGTTTTTATCCTTTCTTGTACAAAAATCTTCAGGAAAGCATATGCAACCCACATTGTGAGCTTATATCTGTTTTAAAATATAAGATCAAATGTCTTATAATGCCTGAGATAGCAACTGAGACATGTGTGGATGAAGTCAGGGCAACAAAATTATGGAAAGTTAGCAATTTATTAGTTATTCCTCAAGAAACTTCTGTGGCTCAGTCTGTCGGTAGCACAGGAAAGAACTTGTATATTTGTTTTTATTGAATTCTAATGGGGAGTCATATTTTGGTGAGAGAGAAAATGAAAATGAGGTATGATTGAATAGAGATTTCACTGAGTACCAGTGAATCTGACGTAGTTCTTTCTATCTATTCTCATACCATCTTGTCTTTCACCTGATCAAAATCCTAAATGCTGTACCTTCATATCTCATTATATATTATAAATAATATCATCAGATTGTGAATTGACCTCATGAATAAGATCCTATAAGAGCTGTGTGTCAAAGATTTTCTGGCCAAGTATTTACTTGCTCCCAAATATCAAAACAGACACCTACCATTCTCAAAGATTTCTTTTCTTTCATGTTCTTATTTTTTCTCCTCCTTCTTCTTATTTTTTTTAAACAGGGTCTCACTATTTGCACAGGGTGATAAAATATGGTCTAAAGTGATCTTCCCACCTTAGCCTACCAAACACCTAGGCTAGGACTACAGGTGCACCTACCTAGCCTCGTATATTTAGAATATTTAATGAATCACTTGCAGTGTTTCTATATTCAAATTGGAAGTAAGCTCTTGATAGGCTTGTTAATAGCTGTATTTCCAGATCTTAGCATGGTGACTAAAGTTATTTATCAGAAACCAAGACTAAATAGATCAGTAGGTGAAGGAGTAAATGGATTTGAAAGGTTTCTAGACTTTAAGATCCTCATTTAAATGCAGATGGATCATATCTTAAGCAGATAGGTATAACGTATTTTCACATATTTTTAAAGTGAGTTAATGCAGTTTCTGGAATACATCAGGTGCTCCATAAAGGCAAGCTCATTATCCTAGAGTATATATTGTTAATGGTTTGTTTGAGGTCTGAAGAGCATAGGATTCTGGAAGGTAAACAGGACAGGCTTCAGTGCTGGAAACGCAGAGAAGGCTCTTGTGACAAAAGCAGAAGACGGCAGAGCCACACTTAACCAGACCCACAATGTTCTTTACATGGTACCTGAAGCATGACCTGAATTGCCCACATTCCTTCCTACTCAAGGATCCCGACTCAATAAACTACTTTGGTAAGAGCATCCACTAATTGCTGTCAGAATTTCTTGAATGATGACAATAATCTTTAGATTTCTTTTCTTCATTACAAAAGATCTAACATTTGTCTTTTTGTTTTCTTTGGGGAAAATAAAAATGTGTGTCTTTGTTTCAGTGTATGAACCCATTGTGAAATGTTTGCCACGATCAAGCTAAACATCTATTCCCTCACATAATTATCTTTTTTTGGTGTCATGAGAACATGTAAGATCTACTTTCTTAGCAAATTGTGAGTATACAATACAATATTATTAATCAGAGTTGCCAATTATGCTTAGTCTAAATTTCTCTTTGTGACCTTGTAACATACACAAAAATGAACTCAAAATGGATCAAGGACCTAAACATAAGCCCTAAAACTACAACACTCTTGGAAGAAAACAGGGTAAAACCTTCGTGACATTGGACTTGGAATGATTTCTTGGATATGATATCAAAAACAGAGGGAATGAAATAAAATTATAGGTAAATTGGATTCCATCAAAGTTTCTATTTCTGGCAGATCCAAATGCCACCAGAGAAAGAGTTTTTATGTAATACAAAAGAACAGCTAGGTTTTGTGCCTTGTAAGGATGAGTAGCTTTATGTCCGTATTTTTTCCTGTTAATGGCATAATAGAAGATAAATCTTAACACTGCTTGTACTTACAGGTTTTAGAGTTTCTTTGCAGTAATGCTCTCTCCAAATAAGAAAGTTGGGGTATCGATACATTTTGTGTTTATTTTTGGTTGCAAATAGGAAGAACCCATTCTGGCTCACTTAAGGAAGTAAGTCATTTAGTGGAAATGTGTGAACTGACTCCATGAAAACAAAGGAATATTTGTGAAACCATTTTGAAGAATCAGGAAGTAGGGAAGTTCTGGAGACTTCCAGGTAGGAATTGCTAATCACAGTCCCATCAGATAACACTCCTGGATGAGTCAGCTCAAATATCTTTCCAACTCTTTTGACAATACACTCAACATTTTATTGGCCATGCTTGAATCATAAACCTTCAGACCTTGTCCTCAAGAAATAAATGATATCTTTATTTATGTTCCACCAACACTTCATACAGTTAAAGAGCCATATTTACCAAAGGAAAAGAGAGTGCTCTTTCCAGAGAAAGAGAGCATGTTATGCAGCAAGCAAGCAAGCAAAAATCCCCCAGAGTCCACATACTGTGAATTTGCAATTAGTACGTACTCACCAGGGAAAAATTGAGATCCAAGAATTGAATCCAAAATAAATCTAAAGGGCAATAAAGTTACTGTTGAAGTTGCCATTTCTCTACCAGGATTATATTCCTATGTTAATCTCCCTGGGGTATACAGCATGGCTATTTGAAAAACAAAAGAAGAAAACAACATCAACAAAAACTTGTTTCTCATTACAGAAATGTCTTCAGTCTTCAATTGTATTTGACTGTCCTGTTTCTGGTTTATGACCGTGTCAAGTGGAGATGATGATTTCCAAGAGTATACCTGAAATTTGAAACTCCATATCCCAACCTGATAACATCAGATCTCTCTCCGTCTGAATCTCTATATCTCTCCTTCCTTTAGTCAAAGTCTTAACTGTAATTTCTACAGGAAAATGAATATGGTTCCCCAAAGATTCTTCATCCAGATCTTTGCTCTGCTGCTCCCTGGCTCATGCTTCAAGCATTATCAGGTACCATCACAGTTTTGCAGCCCTTACATAGCCTACTGAATTTATTATCCTACTAATATTTTTGCCAACCCATCTGTATCAACAGCACCAGACTAAAATGTATTCAAGGTACATTTTCACAGATTCTTTCTTAATTTCATCAATGACCTATGAAAATAGTTATTCATCATTCTCATTTTGCAAGAAAGGAAAAAGAGGCTCAAATTGGTCATCTCATTAACCAAAATCATAGAACAACTCAAGTAAATGATAAGCCCAGGTCTTTTGTTTCCCAATTCTAATGAGAAGCATTTGTTGAGGTGAAGATCATATTTTCTGCTTCTTTATTATAACTTTAAAATTTTTCTGATATCAGCACAACATTGTATATGAAGATGTTTCATACATGGAGTGCAGAACAGTTTTTCACTTCTTTCAATGAAAATAAACAGTCTAGCATTTTTATTTTCCCACTCTGCCACTCAATTTTTTCCCTTTATTCTTCTTGTCTCTTGTTCTGCTTTTAATCAATCTCATCTCCAGCTTATTTTCACATTTCCTCACATACTTTATGTACTGGAGGATATAATGACATCTACGTTTGTATAACACCTTGCTATTTATACTGAGCGCTTATATAGATTAGCTCATCTGATTTCATCTGATTCTCATAACAATTCTGTGAAATAGTTTTTATTATTCTCAACTTCCAGATGAGGAAACAGTCAGATAACGTAAGAATCAACTTTAATTTTACATAGGTACTGAGACATGGAAGAAGTTATGGAGCCAAGACTTGAATCCAGATGCTTTTTAGACTCTATACTGTATTCTTTTTTTATTGCTGACATTTTCCATCACCGGCCCATCAAAATGCAAGACCCGATAGGCCAGAGACTGCAGTTTTTGCAGGCTCATTCACCTGTCCCCCAGCTGTCAGCTTGTTGGGCTGTTTACTCATTGCAAAATTATTAAACTGCATGTTAGTAATAGTGAAAGGAAGAAAAATAACTTTTCCCTCTCCCTAAAACATACAAACATTATTGTCTGTATGTTTCCTAAAATATAATATTTCCTTAGCTTAATTTTATTTTGGAACTTTGCTTTGTGCCATGAAAATAAACAGTCTAGCATTTTTATAACATTTGATTTGATTCAGATCTGCTTCACTGAGAAGTTTTTGCAAATGAAATGCCTGCCTGAGAATAAATGAGTTTTCCTACACTTGGAATAGTCAACAATGGATGGACATCCAAATAGTGATGCTATGAAAAGGAATTGTGTTTTCTGACTGGAGTCGGGTTTTATTAGACTAAAGATTCCTTTCAAATATAAGATTTATTGAGTTGCCTTTGACACATTGTGTATAGATGAGAAAAAAGAAATTATAAAGAGAATGGATATGTTCTAGGTGAAAAAGATTTCTTTAAAGTAATTATTTAATTTGGTTACCGGTAAGCAATGAGGAGTAGATATATCAATATAAACAACAAGAGTTTTGAAGTGAAATAGACATTGCTCTAGTAGTTTTGGTTAACTCTGTGGCCCTGTAAAATCATTTAACTTCTACAAACTTCAGTTTCTTATCTGTAAGTTACGGAGGATAATAATGTATCACAACACAGTATGTTTTTCATAATTGTTAAAGAGAGAATTCCTGTGAAGATCTGATACCAGATGCTTGATGTAGGAACACCATAATTGTAAATGACAAATAAATACACCATAGAAACCATCCAGATCATGTACTCAGGTTTTCTCAAGCATTTACTCTTTCATAAACCTTCACTTTCATAAAATCAAATTCTTCTTCGTAAACTTCTGGACCCATTGATAATCCTGGCCTCATGAATATGCAACCTGTGCAGTCACATTGAGCACCTTGCTCAGAAGGGCACTGGGTTTGATTTAGCACTCTGCTGTCACCATCCTAAAACTTGTTAATAATTTTACTTTTGTGTTTTGTAAGGGAAGACTAATGGGAGAGCAAACATGTGCATGCAGAGAGGAGCTCGTTACAATATGCTGTTTACAATATACTGTTTCTTGCTGCCCTATTTGCATCCAGCGCTTTCAGTGTCCCATGGGCACATGGTCCTGGTGCACCCACAGTATGCGAGAGATCAGTGAGACTTAAAACAAGGACAGGTAAATATGTTACATTTATGACTAAAGAACTGGGAGTGCTGAAAGCACTGAGAAAACAAGCCTTCCTTTCCAATCTGAACTTGTTTTGAAAGCAAAAGTTAATGATATTCCAAAAAACACAAATGACCAAGAGACTACCACACCCTTTCTCACCCATGTTACTTCTTACTTTGGCTAACCACTTTTGTTGGAAAAGACAAGAGAGAAACCAAGCACTGTGGTGCTCACTGGTAATACCAGCTGCTTGAAAGCCTGAGGCAGGAGGACAGCAAGTTCAAGTCCAGCCTCCACAACAATTTAGACCCTATCTCAAAATTTGAAGAAATAAAGAAGGCTAGGGATATAGCTCAGTGGTAGAGTACCCTTGGGTTCAGTTCCCAGTCCTTAAGGAAAACAACACACAAAAACAAAACAAAAAACAGACATAGAAGGAAAGGAAAGCATAGGATATCCTATGATCCCTTTTCCTTTCTGTGTTCTCTTTCTCATCAGGAAGCAAAGGGTACAGGACTAACAAAATATGCATGTCTTGAGAAGTGAAATGAAAACAATTGAGTCCATTTTGTAGTGTTTACATTGTTCTGGTAAGAACAAAATTTGCATATACACAAGTTACAAAATACAAATTTGTAATTCTAGTGATTCCACATATGAATTAAATGCTCATATTTGCATTTAAAGCTGGAATTATACAATATAAAGACAAATGGTAAAATTCATGCTGATAATTTGAACTTTTTGTTCTTTACTCAGAACATTTAATATCAAATAATTCTTTTTCTAAAACCACCATGACAAACAGGAAACCAAAGAAGAAAGGGAAAATGTTTATATTTTAGTATGTTTTGCAGTAGCACAAAGTTTTCCTGCTTTTTGAACAAGAGTCCCCATATTTTCATTTTGAACTGAATCCTGCTAATTTTGTAATCACTCCCATAGTTAGAATATATTTATGGTCCAGTCCTTGTTTGTAGTCAGATCTGGCATTGTGGCTGTATTTTAGCCAATAAAATGTGAGAAAAGGGATGTGTGCTACTTCCAGATTCATATAATTATTTCATACATGAAACTCTTTAATTTCTTCTAATAACATATCGAAGTCTAGGGTGATCTAGGAAAGCATGTGCCTCAATTCATGAATGGTCTTGTAAGTGAAGAACCCTCCAGTTGATTTGGAAATTCTTTTGACTCTGTCTATATAAATGAATAATAAATGTACTAGTTATAGTTTTTTCTTCTTCCACACTTTTTATTGTTGCATTGTTATTGAACATAATGATGGAATATGTTGCTACAAATTTGTACATGCACACAATAGAGAAATATAATTTGGCCATTGTCACTTCCCAGCACTTCCCCCCCTCCTCCCCACTTCCCTCCTTGTGGTCTCTGTCCTCTACTGATCTCCCTTTTATTTTCATGAGATTCCAGCCCCCTACCTGGCCACTTCCTTTTCCTTTTTCTTCTCCATCTTCTGCACATGAAGGAAGATGATCCATGACCTTCTGAGTTTGGTTTATTTTACCTAACATAATGGTCTCTAATTCTGGTTTATTTTACCTAACATAATGGTCTCTAATTCCATTCATTTTCCTTAAAATGAAATAATTTCATTTTTCTTTATGGCTGAGTAAAACTCCATTGTGTATGTATACCACATTTTCTTTGTCCATTCATCCATTGATGGATACATAGGCTGGTTCAATAGTTTGGCTATTCTGAATTGTGCTGTGGTAAACATGGGTATGCATGTATCATTATAGTATGAGGACTTTAATTCTTTAGGATAAATGCCAAGGAGTGGTATAACTGTACTTTGACAAATTTGCTTGATTGCTCTAGCAGTCTTTTGGTGGAGAATTTTTTGTGTGTGTGTGCTGAGGACTGAACCCTTGTGTGCTTAACCACTGAGCCACATCTCAGCCTGTTTTTAAATATTTTAATTAGAGAGACAGGGTATTGTTGAGTTGCTTAGTACCTTGCTAAATTGTAGAGACTGACTTTGAACTCTTGATCCTCCTACCTCAGCCTCCAGAGCTGCTAGGATTACAGACGTGTGCCACGGTACCTGGTTGATGGAATTTTTTGGATCATCTAAGTATAGGATGGTATCATCCACAAATAGTGATAATCTGACTTCCTCTGTTACTATTTTTATTCCTTCTCTTGCCTAATTGCTCATGCTAAAATATCTAGCACTGTACTAAATAGGCATGCTAAATGAGAATGGGCAACCTTGTCTTGTCCCAGATTTTAAAGGAAATGCTTTTAGTTTTCCCCCATTTACCATGAGGTTTACTATAGGTTTTTCATACATAGCTTTTGAGGTATTGAGGTAGATTTCTCCTATTCCTAGTTTCTTCAGTGTTTTTATCATGAAAGGGTTCTAATTTTTGTCATAGTCCTTCTTTATATCTATTGAGATGACTAAGTGATTTTTGTCCTTAATTATATTCATATGAGGAATTGCATTTATTGATTTGTCTATGTTAAACCATCATTACATCTCTGGTATAAAACCAACTTGGTCATGATGTATAATTTTCTTAGTATTTTGTTGAGCATGATTTGCTTATATTTTATAAGATACTTTTACATCTACTTTTGTCAGTGATATTAGTGTTTAATTTTCTTTCCTCCATGTGTGCTTCTCTGGTTTTGGTGTGGGTGTGATACTGGCTTTATAGTCTGAATTTTCAAGTGTTCCACCCCTTTCTATTTCATGGAATAATTTGAGGAGTAGATGAGCACTAGTAATCCCTTAAATGTCTGGTAGAATTCAGCTGAGAATCTTATTTGTGTTTCTATGCTTTTCTTTGTTGGAAGACTTTTTATTACTGCTTCTATCATGTTGTAAGTTACTGTTCTATTTAGGTCATCTATGCCCTCTTGATTAGTAGATCATATGTATCTAGAAATGTGCTCATTTCATTTATGTTTTCCAATTTTTGGAGTATTAAGTTTTTAAATAGTCTCTGATGATCTGTTGGATTTCTGTGATGTCTGGATTTCATCTCTACTTTTATTAATATATTTAATTTAAATATATGTATGTATATTTAATTTTCAATTTCATTGATTTCACCTTTGATTTTAAATATTTCTTCATTTACCAGTTTGGGAATTGCTGTGTTCTTCTTTTTTAAGGACCTTTAGATTCATTGTTAGGTTGTTTATTTGGATTCTTTCTGATTTTCTTACATAGGTACTCATAACTATAGACTTTCTTCTTAGAACTGACTTCATAGTGTTCCAGAGGTTCTGGTATATTGTATTAATATTCTCATTGGAAGTCTAAGAATTTTTAATTTTCTCTCCTGATTTCTTCTATCACCCATTCATTATCCAAAATGTATTGTTTAATTTCCATTTGTTTATATAATTTATTTAGAGTTTTGCCATGTTATTTTCTAATTTCATTCCATTATGATCTAACTAGATGTAGGACTGTTTTCTTTGTATTAGCTAAGAGTTGCTTTGTGGCTTAAAGTATGTTCTGTTTTTCAGAGGGTTTCATGAACAGTTGAAAAAAATATTTGTAGCTATGTTGAATAAAATATTTCATATGTGTCTGCTAAATCCATTTGATTTGTAATGTTTTTTGCATCCATAGAGTTTAACTAAATTTATGTCTGGATAAATTATCTAGTTATGAGAGAGGTGGGTTGAAATCACCTAGTATTATTGTACTGGGCTCCATCTGAGGCTTCAATTTTAACAGTGTCTCTTTTATATAATTAGTTGCACCCATGTTTGATTCACAAATATTTACCATCAATACATCTTGTCTTTGAATTGTTTCCTCTATCAGTATGAAGAGAACTTCTTTGTCTCTTCTGATTAATTTTGGTTTGAAGTTTGCTTTTTAAGATATAAGAGTAGCTACTCCTGCTTGTTTTGTGGCTTTATATGCATAGTGTATTAAGTTCCATCATTTCATTTTCTGCCTATGGCTGTCTTTGCCTGTAAGGTGAGTCACTTGCAAACAGCATGTAGTTGGGTCTTATATTTAATTCATTCTGCCAGTCTATGTCTTAATTGATGAGTTAAGAACATTTACTTTCAAGATTATTTTAGAGATGATTACTAATTCCTATCATTTTGATTTGTACGTAATGTATAATTTGGTCCTATTTTTAATTTATTTATCTATTCTTCAAATTACATTTGTATTTGTGAGCTCTGATTTTTTTTATTTATTCTTTTTTACTTTTTCTTTAAGTAAGTTTTGTAGTTCCGGATTAGTAGTCATAAATGTTTTTAGTTTCTGCCTATCTTAGAAGGATTTTAAAATTTCATTTTTAATTTTGAAGGATAACTTTTCTGGATATAGTAATCTTGGTTGACAGTTTTTACATTATTTTTCAGGACTTGGTACACATCATTCCAAGATCTCTTGGCTTTTAAAGTTTGTGCTGAGGAATCAGAAGTGACTATGATTGACTTGCCTCTAAATGTGACCTGACAGTTTCCTCTTGAGGCTTTTAAAATTCTATGCTTGTTCTGTATGTTAGGCATTTTAATTATCATGTGGTGTGGAAAAGTTCACTTTTTCATTTTGTCTGTTTGGGATTTGGCATGCATCTTTTATCTGGATATCCATATCATTCTCAGGGTTGGATATTTTTTGGTATGATTTCCATGAAGGGGTTATCCATTTTATTAGCCTGCATCTCATTGTGCTCCTCAATTCCAATAAATCTTAAAAATTTTCTCAATGTTGTCCCAGAGTTCTTGCATATTCTGATCATGGTTACACATTTTGTTTTCTTTAATATGGTTTGAATGTTCAAGGATGGCCACTTTGTCTTCTAGCTCTGAGAGTCTGTCTTCAGCATGGTCTACTCTATTAGAGAGACTTCCCCTTAATAGGGACTACATGAGTGATAAATGAAGTAGTAGAGTATGGATGGTGGAGGTGGGCATTAGGGGCATGGCTATGGGGTATATATTTGTTTCTGGCAAGTGGAGACCTCGGTTTCCTGATCACCATATGAGCTGTTTTTCTCTGCCACACTCTTCTACCATGATGTTCTGCCTCACCTTGAGCCCCAAGGAATGTAACTGACCTTCTAAGAAGTAAGACCTCTGAAACTGTGAGTCCTGGAATAAACTTTCCTCCTCTATAGTTGTTTTGTTAAATCTTTTAGTCACAGGAAAAAACTGACTAAAACAGTGTCTATTGGTTCCCAGCACCTCACAGAATGGGAGAAACAAACAATAACAACAACTAATGCAAAGAAAACCCACACAGTATTTAAATAAATATGTGGTTTCTACCATGACATCTACAAAGTTACTTACCACACATCCACACACAAAGAAAGCAGGACTGTTGGGTTATACAATTGGCAACAGCAAAAACTAAGTAATCATAAACTAGATCTGCCTTTAAGTCAAGCAACAGGTGTCGACTACCTCATTCACAACATCAATAATTGTAACAGTATTAATTATGGGGTAGGAGTTATACAAACCAATTAATTTTAAAAGATGGCAAAAATACATTTTATTAAGATGAAAGAAGATGTTATAAGAAGGTAGACAAGAACTTAAAATTTAAAAAAGTGAATAAAGAGAATGTAGATGACAGTTATGAGGAAGGAGGAAAAATTAGAAAAAACATAATAAGGGAAAGAGAAAGAGATGTCAAGACAATTTAGCTGTTAGTAGAAGAAAAGAGAAACAAGAGAAGCAAACAAATGAAAACAGAACAAAACAAAAATATGTAAACCAGAAACTCTAACCCTCAAAAGACAAGGCAAGGAGAAATAACCACATTAAAAAATACTTAAAATAAGAAAAAAGGAAACAAATATATATATGCATACATGATACATATGTATATATATGACAAATATATATATATATGACCAGTCAAATCAGCAAGACCCCCACCCCAAATAAAAAGTGAAAAAAATTCTTAATGAAAAATGAAGGAATCATCTCCACTGAGGTGGTTGAAATGGTCCATGGGAATGGACCATCACTGTCTATTCCCAATTGTCTTACTTTCCATTTTTTTCTTGGGCTATGAATCAGAGAGAGACAGAGAGAGAGACAGAGAGGCAGGTGGGGAGAGAAGAGGAGAGGAGGGAAGAGAAGAGAGGACTGAGAGTTGTTAACCCCTTCCTCTTTTTGTGTTGCACACCAGGTTGACAGGCAGAGTGGCCTAAGACTGAAGATGATTAAAATGGCTCTCATCTTCCCTTCTCACTAGTTAAAGGTAGAATGGAATGGGAAGTACTGTCAGCTGGAGTTTTTGTCTACATAGACCAAATGGTTGCCTCTCAAGATGAGCCTACTACAGAGTTCTATGAGGGGAATTGTAGTGGATGGGGCTTAGCTTATGTCAGGCTTTATGGGAGGTGTCTTCTCTGGAGAAATTAGATCAACACATCTCTAAGGCCCAGAAGTTGCTGTTCTCTGATGGTAGTCTGGATTGCAGGAGCCTCCCAAGGATTCTACCTGAGGGGCAGGGGAGCCAATCCTCCCTACACTCTGTTGCCCATAAAGGCAGCCTTCCCAGACTTAGTCCCTGAGTGTATTCACACCTGCCTCTTCACATTCCTGACTCACTTCAGTTGGTGACATGAACCACCAGACTCAAAGGGAAAGTGAATTGGGCTCTCCTTCACCTTTTCTGTTCTCCTGGGAACAATCTTCTCTCTACCTTTTCCACCCACATTCTGCTGGGTACACCATAGGCCACAGGGTAGGCGCTTGCCAGGTGATATGTTAATGTTTGCTGTGATAGTCTGGCTCCCACAGCAGTGAGCTACTGCAAGGTCACCTCATCTTAGCCTCCCTGTCCATTTGAGACACAGAGCAGTTTTCAAACACCAGTTCACGGTGTAGCCTTTAGATCAGCAAAGTTCAGGCTGCTTTTCTGATCTCAGGTTTTTCTGTGCCAAATCTGATTGTTGTGCTTCCCTCTGTGTTATCCCTTGACTCTCTGGAGAGCCAGAGCTGCTACCACTGCCACTCATGCTGCCATAGTCAGCTTGGCTCCAATGTACTCTTTCTTCTTTGTCCAATATACCCAAATTTCTGAGTCTCTAGGACAATCTAACTGTCCAATATTAAGTTTTAGTGAAATCCCTCTTTGACCCATCCTACTGCTTGAATCCAGAGCCAAGGAGCAACTAGAAATTAATCTCCATCTTGAATCTCCAGTAAGTTGAATTCTAACCCATGTGAAATTCTGAGTCTTTGTATTGGATCATAGTAATCATGCAGCTTATAATGCTCCTGCCTTTTAAAAAAGTCTTATACTATTTTTACCCCTACCAAAATGTTGATAAATACTACATAAAATTTCCTGCTATTACTCGATTTTTGTTTCTCTTCTTTACAGCCAGAATCACTTAGAATTAGAGACTATCTCTAGTGCCCTGATCATGTCCCTTTGGCCCTTGCTCCTCACATGCACTCAAACCCAATAGTCTCCTACTCTACTATATTAATGACGTCAAAGTAAGTGTAAATTCCTAGGTAAGGCATTAGAGTGTGAAAGATGAACCCAGTAATATTTAGGGACCTGCTCATTGGCAGAGTAGCCTAGGACTTGTCAGGACATGATTTTCAAGGTAAAGAATAAGTTTTTTTCTCTTGTACCTTCAACATTAAGAATGAGGTATAGATGCTTTTATTGCTTTCAGAATTTGGAAATAGCATATATTGCACTTGAAAATATTATTCCAACATATTCATGAAGTGACTTAGATGTTCTATTACTTTTGAGCCAGATCCAAAGCAAAAGATGGCTTTACAGCAGAGTAAGAAGCAGTTCTTACTCTTGGGCCATGAGACTTAATATTTCCAGTGTTGCTAAAGGTATCTGCCTTGGATAGGAAAGTTATGTAGATCCTCTGCAAGACCTAGGTAGAAAATCATAGCACTTACTTCCAAAGTTCTAAAGAAAGGATATGCCTTCTGCAGAAAAATCTTGTCACTGTTCAAAAGAGGTCTTGCTGTGCTGTTGCTTCTTGGTAGAGACTAAGTGCTTAACCATGAACATGAATTAACTATGTAACTGCCTGGAATTACCACATGAGAGTATTACCAGACCCAACAAGTCATAATTTGAATAGGTAGAGGAGTAAGACGTTGTATGGTGGAAATAATATGATAGGCATAAACCTGAGCAGGCCTAGAGGGCATAGCAATTTACCTGAATTAGATAGTCCCAAATTATAAGTTACTTATATCTTTTGCACTGACACTCATCCTTCAACTCATGCATATAACCTGACTCCCTGATAGGAAAATGAAAAACCTGAGATTTCCACATCTCTGTGGAACTTAGGGGCAATGGGAAATGACACGGCTATATTGATGCTCATAATGCTTTCTCTGCCTTTATTAATAAAGCTCTTAATCCACGACCAAGGTTTCTCATGTCTATGCCTGTGACAGCAACAGCAATTATAGAAAACCACAACAGAACCATCAATTTTTCTATGCAATGTACATCTGCATATTTTCATAGACAGTTATTGCATATTTATATATGTGTATATATGCAGACATGATTATCTTTATGTGATAATGTCACAATAAAAACTATCTTGATTTGAGACTCATTTTCTATATATCTAGAGTTAGATTATTTGTAATCAGGAATAAAGTAATAAATGAAATTTTAGAACTAAAACTTTAACTAATATAAAAAACTCAACACAAAACCTGGGCCTGGTTCATGAACAGGTTAGCATAATATGTTAGTATGAACTAAAAATAGAAAAATTCCCATTTATTTCCTTATAAAATCAACCAACTGAGCAACCTCAACATTCCTGGAAATGATCTTATAGAAGTATTCTAGTCTTGTATTTATAATGTGCTTAATTTTAGGGTTCTCCCCTTCTGCTCTCCTTCATTCTAGCAATGCTCATGGCAGAAAGGAGTTCTGTCTTAAATACAACTCCACACAAAAGTGAAATACAACAGTGGAAGGAAATTCTCCTAGAGGGCGGAGATTTGGAGAGTTATCTCGTCATCTACCTTCAGTAGAGGGTAAGAATAGTGACATGCAGATCCCTGAGCAATGACAAGAATGGCTTAGCTGGTCAGTCAGATGCCTGAAGGAGAAATATTGGAAGATAAGAGTTGAGGAAGGCTGGAAAAGAGTCATGTGGTTGAACCTGTAGGATTTGGTACAAAGGCAATGGCAATGCCCATGGGAGAGATTGTAGCAGACCCTACGATGGCACCAATAATCCCTGCCTCCTATTTCTACCACCTGTGCAATCCCTTATCCTTGATTATGCATTGACCTAGTTACTATGTCTAACCCATATATTGTGACAAAGGTAATATACAATGTTTCTGCAGGGAACCAGGTCCTGCCAACACTTATTAGAGCTAGGAAGCAGATCTTTCTCCCAGCAAGTCCTCAGATTAGGTTGCAGTCCTGGAAAACACCTTGAAACTTTGTGAGGTGCTTGAAGCAGAGGACCCAGGTAAGTGTCTCCTGACTTACAGAAACTATGAGGTAATAAATGTGAATTGATTTAAATAAATACATTTTGGGGTAATTTGTTATGCAAGTATAGATAAATAATACCGTCAATGCATATTATACAAGAAGCATTGAAAAACCAGGGGAAAGGATGAATCATCCAGGTAATGCCAGCTAGTTTCTGTTCTCAGTCACACCAGGACTGCACAATGGGTCAGTGGCTAATTATACAGGGTGGCACAGATGGAAAATATGCAGGAGTTTAACAGTATGTCTCCTGCTCACCAAGACTGACCTAAGCTATTTCTGATGCTCACTATCTGACCAGTCAATGAAAGGTAATGCTGAGTCTTCAATATGCTACCATCCATCTCTAAAGGAGGCCACATAGCTACTTGAGCCATCTGAGCTGAGAGTGCTAAATTATATACCAAAGGCTTACACCTAAGATATAAAAATCAAATTCTAACAGCAATTTCCATAAAACTTAGTAACAATATTAATTAAGTATTCCTCCTACTTATTATATTCATCCTTTGTACCCCGTAACTTTGTTGTTAAAATGTTTTGGACCTTTTAATTTTATTGAGAGATTGGCCCTGTAATTGCAATTAATTTCCTAAAATCATCAAGAATTGATATTCACCCAATTTAATTAAACAAGTATGAAAATCCATCAGTTCCAATTAAGGAGGAATACAAATATAACTATTTACAAGGAAAAAACCTAGGAGAATGGATAAAATGTGTTTTGTCATACAGCTTTCTGAAGTGCTAGGTTATTGATTTATTCTGCTCAGTAAAAAGCAAGACTTTGTTCTTTTGTGGCCATTACCCTAAGCAAAACCCTTTTGAAACCAGCTAAGTGTGCAGGTATTATTTCAGATTCTGAGGCTGAAGAATTTAACTTTCAAAGCCCCATGTTTGAGGCCAAAGGCTATCTATGTAATTCTACAGCTGAAAATAGATGATAGGAGTCTCCTTCCTCTCTGTATCCATCAGTCATATTGCTTTCATCCTCAATTTATTCACCGAATTCCCATTGACCTAGGCACTGTACAAAACATACATCAAAATGAGACCCTGCTCTCAAGGACCTACCTTGGCAGCATGCAGAATCTATATCAAATGGATTGCAAGGGTGAATTTCCATATCATCTAGGTCCTTGGGCTGTGCTCCTCATTTTTACTTCTTTATATTTCATAACAAGGAAAAATAGCAGTCTCAAATAGTTGTAGGAATAGAATACTAAAAAATATTTTTAAAAATCTAACATCAGCCTAGAACAAAGTCAGCTCACCATTTATTCTTTCAGTAATAATAAATTAATACCTATTATACACAAATCACTGTGTTAGAGACAGATAAAACATGAAACATTCCCTCAAGGGAATGTTAGGAAAGTCAACAATCTAGTAGAATAGGAAAAAATAATAAGACTATCTGGTACCAGAGTCCCTTTCTAGAAGCTCTGGAAAGACAGACAAACACTTAGGAGATGAACTGTGGAGAACCAACAAACATGAAAATCAAGATGAAGCTTCAGAGTATCTTGATTAGTGGTGCCCACATTTTTACTGCCAGTTATGTGTTCTATTACATTTTTCTTTGCCTCGGGCCATGCTTTCCAAATTTGTCTAAAAAATACAAAATCACTTACAACTGATAAATGTAAGCAGTACCATCCATTATTGGGCAATCAGAAGTTCAGTGGAACTTCAGCTTAGTTTTAGGAGAGTAAAATGTTTGAAGGCTAAGGAGAAAACATGAACTTACAAGAGGGTGAAGTTATGCCAGAGTGAAAAAAAGAAAGAACGATTAAGGAGATAAGACCCTGTAGTGAATGAGGAAATTTAAACAATGTTGTTGGGGATAATAAAGAATTCTGGACATTTTCCCTCTGGGAAAGATGAAAAGATGGTGAAGGGAGAGAAGCATATGAGATGACTGATAGGAGTAAATGAGGTGTCCCTGCTAGGGCAGGAAGAGGGAAACTGAGAAAGAACCCGGTGGCCATGATCTTCTCAGACAGGGGCAATTCTATTTGAGACGATGAAAAGGAAGGAAGTAAGGCTAAGGGGCTGAAACAGAGTCAGCAATGTCTAGGGAGCCTCAAGAGAACAGTTGGTACAAGTACTTTTAGGGAAGAGAAAAGCAATTGGTGGTCATTATGGAAAGTCCAGCAGAGATGGACTAGTCTGAAGTCATCCTGGAACTAATCTACTGTCCTTGGAATAATTGACTGAGCAGTTTTGTTTATTCCAACAGCTCTGAACTTTCTGGGAGTGGGAATGGAAGATCAACTGCGTGCAGACTGAGGAAGTAGGTGTTTGCTGAATGTTAATGGCATAAAAGATCTGGGAACATGATGAATGTACGATGGAAATAGAGGATCATGGGGTCCAGAAAATATTTGAGGTGGACAGTTGACAGATTGGGATGACAGAGAAATGACAAGGAATAATAATTCACCTTGGTAGCAAAGGTTGTCTTCACAGAGCAGGAGAAGTAAGACAACAGGACATGGGGATAATTACCACAGCATTTCCTTTATGATAGGGTCATGTGTGTGTTGCTAGAAAGCAGTGGAACAGAAGGGGAGAGCTCTGAAATTAAGGAAGTTATGAATTTGAGACTAGAATACTTCTATAAGATTACTTACAGGGATATTGAGATTGCTCAGGTGGTTGGCTTTATAAAGGCACATGCCTATCTTTCTATCGCATAGTGATCTGGTAGAAATAATCTTAAACTAGACTTAAGAGAAATTTGGTGTTAGTCCTGATTCTTCTCTAGACAAGAGCGATTTTTTCCTTTCTTTGTTTTTTAAAGAAAATGTTATATTTTAGAGTACTTTTAAATTTTCAGAAAAATTGGAAAGATAATGAGTCCTCATATATTCCACATCAAATTTCTTCTGTTATTATCATCTTAAATTTGTAGGGTACATTTGTCTTCATTAATGAATATTATAAGAACTCAAAATATTATAACACTTATATTAAAGTTCACACTTCATCCAAATTTCCTTAGTTCTTTTCTTATGTTGTGTTTTCTTCCAGGATTTCATTCAGGGAAATACATTATGCTTAATTATCATGCCTCCTGAGGCCCTTCTGGGCTGTCAGTTTCTCTGACTTTTCTTGTTTTTATTGACCTTGACAGTTTTGAAGACTATTGGTTAGGTATTTTATATCATAACCCTCTATTGAGATTTGTCTAACATTTTTCTCATGATTAAACAGGAGATAAGGCCTTCCTTCTGTGATTAAGACTACAGAGAAAGAGTATACTTCAGGTGGTATCATAGCAAGTGATATGATTTTTTTTTCTGTTAATACTGACTTTGATCACATGACTGAGGTAGTGGTTGAAAGGCTTTTACTATATAAAATTATTCTTTTCCCCCTTTAATTATAGACTTCTGGGCAGGAAGTTAGTATGTGCAGCCCACACTTATTAGAGATTGGGGGTGATGGTCCATCTCTGAGAGTTGAGCACTTACGTAAATTACTTGGAATTCTTGTGTGCAGGGATATTTGTCTATTTGTTACTAATATTTTTTTATTATTTATATCAGTATTAACTTGTGGATATTTATTTTACACTTTGGATTATAATCCAATGATTGCTTATTGTTTTGCTCAAATTTTCCAGCTTTATCCATTGCAAGTTCTACAGCTGACCCCTCTGTTCCTTTGGCATACCCTCAAAATTTTGTTTCTGTTCTTGTTTTTTAGCTTTTCCTTATTTTCTGGCATTATTCTACAGTTTCACCACATTACTCTTTTTCCAAGGAGAACTTTGTCCTTTTATTGGTGGTGTTAGAAATCCACATTAAAGATCAAGCTCAAACTTATAAACACAGCATGTGTATTACTGTGTATGCATTTTCCACCCATAAAACAAAATATCTGAGGCTGGGTACTTAAATAAAGAAAAGAGGTTTATTCAGTTCATAGACTTGGAAGTTGAAAGTCCAAACAACGTATCTTCATCTCTGGTGAGGGTCCCCATCATAACATGGCAGATGGCATCACAATGGGAGCACATGGCAGAAGGAATAATCAGATGGAGAGACAGAAAGTCAGAGACAACAGACTAAGAAAGGACTAACAACTTACTTTCATGACAACAAACTGGAGTCCCTTGAGAGCTACTTAATCCTTTCTGGGGGCAGCACCTCTAATGACCTCTGGACAGGCTCCAATTCATACAGGTCCCACCAGTTACCATTGCTACACTGATGACCAGCCCATGAATTTTTGGGGCACAAACTCAAGCCTTACATGAACAACAGGTATAGATTTTCATCATGAAAACAGCCATTATCTCCAGCCTTCCTTTCACTGATGGAACACTCGTGCTTCCTTGAGCCTCAAGGACTTTACTCTCTTTACTACATCTTCATGTCATTGCCTTTACTCCTCAGTTATTTTTTCCTTATAAATTTCTACACATTTTAAAAATATCCTCTTCTCAGGGAAGCCTTCCTGGACCACCAAATCCAAACAGATTTTAGACCAAATTCTCCTGAAATATACTTTCACAATCCACTATATATTTCCTCAGTTTTATGCTACTTATCACATTTTTATGTTTTGTGTCAATTTGGAAAATTATTTTATTAGTGTCTAGGGGACTGTGGACTAGACCCATAGCATCTAGCATATAGCTAACCATAGCAAACGCACCCTGAAGAGCTGAAAATTAAGGA
Source organism: Glaucomys volans (assembly GCA_020662805.1). Taxonomy (NCBI): domain Eukaryota; kingdom Metazoa; phylum Chordata; class Mammalia; order Rodentia; family Sciuridae; genus Glaucomys; species Glaucomys volans. The sequence goes on along the minus strand of JAJEJO010000942.1, from coordinate 191,339 downwards.
GGTACTTGAGCTATGCTACAGAAGAGAGTTATTGACTATTCTTGCTCTTTAGGAAAGAACAATGGAACTCATAATTTTAAAGAAGAGCAGTTTTTGATTCAAAACAGATATATTTCTTATGACTAGAGGATCCAAGTAAGCAATGGACCAGATCATAGAGCAGTGAGCACCCAGTCACCAAAAATGTTTGAATAGAGAATAGAAAATCCTTTCACAAATATATGCAAGGAGACTTGTTAAATTGATAAGGAATACTGGATGGGGGATCATGTTCCCTTTCACCAGTGTGATATGGGGGAAAGCAATAGACAGATGTGATTATTTTCTCCCTTTACTTCTTTCTTGCTCTATGATCTAGGAAAGTGCCTTGTCTTTGCTTAACCTCAGATTTCTCATCAGTAAAATGGAGATAGTAACATTGCTCATAGTTGGGTCACAGCGAGGATTAAATTGCATGGTATTTGGGAAATGCACAGAACAGTGCCTGACACACACAAGTATTCAGTGAATAGTAGCTGTCATTAGAAAGTGTGTAGAACCTAGTAAATAGCGCGGGATTTGGAAACAGTTACATGTGATTTTGAATTCCTATCTTTCTTTGCTAGTGTACCATTTTTGCTATGTTGTCTATTGCCTTTGTACTCCTGTTTCACTTAGCTATAAAGTAAAGATAATAATCTTTATTATCCTCAGAAGTTATTTAGAATAAGAAGCATAAAAGCAATTGTATAGAAACTGGTCCTAATATGCACTCAATACTTGCTTCTGGCCCAGCTTCCTTGAATGTCCCCAAAGGGCATGCTCAAGAAACACAGATGAGTGTTGGTGACTTTTGCAGAGGGACACCTTCTGGAAGCTGAAGAATGGAAGAGAAAGAGCAGAGTCAGCAGATGAAAATCTTGAATGAGGAAAGACTTTGGCAGAGGGAAGAGGCACTGGGTAGTGATGATGATGTAGTATTGCTGTGTGTTGGATCTCCCTATTTTGATTGATCCCAAAGAAGTAATTACTATATTATTCACCAATTACATTGAATTTGGATTTTTCTAAGGAAGAAAATACTGGTGAGTTTGAATTCATGGTCAGCTCAAAGTAAGAACAGAGCCTGCTACAGGGCTACAGGGACATACCCCTACCCAGGATGTACTAGATTCTTCCTCTTTCTAGTGGTTAGGTTTTAAGATTTTAGTATCTGTTCTGGATTATGTAATGAGACATGAAAAGATGTGGAAAAACTCTAAAATATATTGAAATAATTCTATTTTTAGTACTGACCCAAAGAACCACAATCACCATGCTGGTGGATCAGTATTAGTAGGGATATGGTAAGGAGCAACACAGGGTTCTATGGAGTTTTCTCTCTAGTGGCTGCTGGCAGTGATGAGTAGGGGTAGCAGGCAGCAACTAAAGAGAAAAGGACAAGATCAGTACATGCACTGTGGCTTGATCACCAGTTCATTCCATGGTGTGATGTTTAGCAGGCAGTACATTCTCAGTGATTATCTGACATCTAAATATATAGATGCTATCTGGAAACTCATTCCTCTGGACACCACAAGCTGCTTTCTCTATCTGATAACCATTTACACTCATGTGTTTTGCTTCAAATGTCCATTTTAACAAGCTCTTTGGTAAATGCTGAGTCAGAAATACACACTGAAATAGAGCTTGGCTAAAGCCAGTGGGAAACTCTCTGGAGTTTGGCAGCTTTGGGTACCCTTTTTAGCTTACATTTCCTATGCTACCTCCACTGTTTGAGCTCAAGGTCCATTTCTCAAGAAGGTAAATATAATAAGGTACTAGTAAGAAGTGAAGAGAATTATGAGCTTCTTTTATAATCACTAATTCTAAAATGTTTCAACATCGTTCAGGACATTACTTAATCTCTCTAACACCATCTTGTTAAAGATTCAATTGAACTCTGCAAAGAGCTTAGATGAATTATTTCCTTAAATGCTGGCTAAGTGAGATTGTAAAAATAAAACCTTGAGGGACTTCTTGAGGGGATCTGATATTTTCAAGGACTTGAGATTTTTGATAAAGAATGTAATTCTTTACAAAATCTCTATGAGCTCAGATAATAATTATTTTCTAAGACTTTAGCTCAATATACTTTTGCACAGTGCTGATTAGTGTACAGTGAAACAAATGATCTCAGAAAGATCTCTGGCCTAACTCTTTTGTGTCGTATTTGGGCTGCTTAACTTTTATAGAGGTAATAATTGACCACAAATTATGGAATATGTAGTAGGATTAATGTAGCATTTGCTTAATTAACCATTTAGATAATACATGATAAGGTAAATGGAAACATTTTTAATATTTAGAAGGATATCTTATTTGTTTATATTGATTAATTTTGCACGACCTTGTTTTTCAATGAACTGAATTTGGTGGAAAGAAGGAAGGAGTGCGGCACTTGGTGCTGGGAATTAGGTACCACCAGCAAGCTGTGTTACCTCAAGTGAATGAAAACATTGCTCTCACCCTGATTCTCCTCTCTAAAGCTATAAAAAGTTTGGGTTGGAAAGAATCATACATACTTTTCTTCCTGTCCTAATACTGGATGATCTTTTTGATGTTTGCAGTTAATGTTTTAATTAGAATAACTAGGAAAGGACTATTTCTATAATTGTCAAGTCAGAATTTCTGAATATTAAACACAGTATTCTGTTACTCATTGTGTGTATGCAGTCAACTCTATTTAAATTATTCTGATTTCATATAAGCTTTTCCTTCCTCAAATGATATGCATGCCATTTGTCTACTCACCATTAAATAATAATTTAAGTTAGAGTCTTATTTTTAAAATTTCTATGGATTAATTATCATTCTATCAACAAATTATTTGAAAATAAAGTAATACTTCAAATATAACAGCACATCCAAATTCTGGTTTAGCATTTCCCCAAATTATACAGGACAATATTTCTGCTTCTACTCATGAAAGAGACTAATATGGAACTTAATTTTCTATTTTAAACTATAGAGCACTGGGAAAAATTTAGGGAACAATTACTTTCTGACATTTTACAAGAAAGAGACTGTGCATGTCAGTGATCTCTGAGGGAAGGGGAACACATGAATGCTATATGGTCAATCAGTTTGGCTTTCTTCTTGGAAGCAATTTATTGATCATAGCACAGAGAGGCAGAATGCAGGCAGAGAGGTTGGTGGTCTTGCTGAGATGTGAAATAAAAAATTCATTGGGTGGACTTAATAGAATATTAGACTTTACAGAAGGAAACAATGTTGACCTGGAAATCTTTGCTGTAGAAAAATGCAAAAGAAGTTCAGAGAGAGAGAAAATGAATAAAAAAATTAAGAGAGCCTCAGTGACTCAGTGGATGATGAAGGAATCTAACTTGACCAATACATAATGGAAACCACAGAGAGGAAGAGCAAGAAAAAATATTAGAAAAAACTAAAGTTAATATGTGTGCATGTTTGAAGAAAGTTAACTACAAATTCAACAATTTCAGCAAACAGTGCATAGGTTAAACTCCCAAAAGCCAAAGAAAATTGATCATATAAAACTAATTTTCTATGTAAAACAAAAGTACTAGAGAGGGAGAAAATAGTTTTAGTTAACATGAAGTCAGAAAGCAATAAAAACACCTTTTTGAAGTGCTGAAAGAAAAAAATACTTTTCAACCTTGAAATCTATTACCATAAAAACTATATTTCAAAAATGAAGGCAAAATAAAGACTTTTTCGTACAACAAAAGCTGACAAAATCCATTGCTGGCAGACCTGAACTATAAAAGTATTAAAGGAAGTTCTGCAGACAGAAGGAAAACAATACCAGATGGAAACACAGAAAAGAATTTTAAAAAAGCAGAAATAATAACTATAAAGCAATTTTCTTGTGCTTTTTTATTTCTTTAAAAGATTATTGACTGTTTACAGCAAAATATTAACAACATATTATAGGACTTAAAATATAAGTAGACAATATTAACAAAGAAAGGAGGAAGAAATAAAATATGCTATAATTTTTTACTTTATATGTGAAATGGCATGATATTATTTGATAAGTTAAAAATATGTATGTAAATGTAAAATATGTAAACCATAGAACATCCACTTTAAAAAGCAGAATAGCTAATAAATAAAACCAACATGGAGATAAAATGAAATCATGAAAAAGTTTCCTAAATTCAATAGAAAGCAAAAAGAAAAAAAAAAGAAATACAAAATAGAAGAGATAAATAGAAAACAAGATTATAGATTGAAATTAACTGTAGTGATAATTGCATTAGCTATATATTGCCTTAAATGTTTCATTTAAAAACAGAAATTATCACACTAGGTAAGAAATTATGTTACTTAATTAAAACTCCAGTAAATATGAACCTACAAATGATTTTAAGGTAAACAATTGGAAAAACAAAAATGAATTTAAAGAAAGAGAGAATAACTTATATTAGTATGACCAAAATATTTTTCATATATGTGTATATTCCAAAGTAGAGAATTTACTCATGACAAAGAGCATTTTGTTTTAATAAATAAGAGGATACACAATTATGAAGACTGAAAAAAAATTTATTGTACTCAGTAACACAGCTTCAACCACATCGTGCAAAACTAACAGAGCTAAAAGAAGAAAGAGATTAAAGCATATATTATATTAAAATACTTCAAAGTCCTCTCTCAATAATTGGTAAATAAAGAACAGAGATAAAAACAGAAAGAAAGGGGACGACTTGAACTTAACATTTATCAGTTGCTCCACCCAACGTGGAAAGGAGATACATACTTCACAATTGTGTACGAAATGTTTATCAAGTTAGATTATATGCTCATCTATAAAGCAAGTCTCAGTTTATTGCAAATGTTGGTAATCTTGCAAATTCTGCTATCTAACCCAAAGAATTAAGTTAAAAATCTAAGGGTTCTTCCATGTGTTATCCCAAAATATAATTTGTGCAAAATACATTGAGAACTTCCAATTGCAACCAATTCAAATTTTTATAAAAAATTTTAGCATATGTAGTAAGTTATTGTAATTTAAAATTGTTTAAGACATTCTCACATTTTTCATCATTCCCAAATGTATATGAAAAACTTTTAAAACATTTAATTGAGCACTATCCTTGAATAGTTTTCAATGGAATATATATTTGACAAATGTTCCTCTAGTTTAACAAATATTCTGTCAAAGGGATACACGAAATCATTTTTCTCATTATTCTTCAGTTTCACAATGGTAATGAGAAACTTGCTTTTTGGGAACCTTGACAAGAATTGAAAACTAATTATTAGGAAGAGATTTTGTAAGTGTTTAGAAAAGGAAGCAATCATGATGTTAGATTTCATGGGTTCATCAAGAATAAACCATCCATGTTAAAGTCATTTCCTTCTTTGGTGGGTTAGGTATGTACAGTAGATGTTTGGATTTCAACACAATGTCAGAGTCTCTCATATAATCTTTGTGAATGGATAGAATACTATGAAAATGATTTAGTATAAATGAAGTCACTCACTGGAAGTCCCAGAGCTGGACTCCAAAGTTCAAGTCTTACTTGAATGGTGATAATGTTAGAGGCACTGGACTTTTTCTCCAATGTGTGTGTGTTAGGAAGTGTGTGTGTGTGTGTGTGTGTGTGTGCATGCGTGTATGTGTGTATGGGTATACACATACTTAGATGTAGATAGGTATGTGTATTTATATGTATATATGTATATTATACTTAACATTTTAAACATTATGATTTAAACAAGAATGCCATCTCATCAAGTTTAATGATGAGAGGGATATTTAAATTATTTGGTTGCTGAATTCTCATCCATTAAATACTCAAGTGACTCTAAATTAATAGATTAGCATTTGAAAAAAAAAAGTTCATTATAGCTAAAGATAAATTTGTGTCAATGGTTTCACCGTAAAAGGATTGTGTTGGTATAATAAGATATAGAAGATTTAGGGATTTTTAAGTGATTACAATTGCAATATAAATTAATCAGTGATGCACCTGGCCAAGATAGCAAAATTAATAATAGCTATAATTTGTTGAATGTCTGCTCTGTGTCAGGCATTGTTAGGGTCTTTGCATGTATTTATCTGTTAACATCATACCCATCCTTAATTTTTAAGTGCTATTTTGTCATTTAGTAAATTGAAGTTTTTAACTTAGCCTAACTAACTTTCCTTCATATTCGGTAGGGGTTGGGGCTGGGTTATTAATCTTGGGTCCATTTCTCACAGGTTCTATACTGGTTTCCTGACACTATAGTGGAATTTCAGGATGCATTAAGGTGTAAAATTGGCTAACGTATGAGATGTGATAGACGCAGTTCAGCCTAAGCTCCTCAGTCCAACTTGGAGTTTTATATTTGATTGAGAACACTACAGTTTAAGAGAAAAATTCAAGCAATTTTCGAATAAAGGTATTGGATGGAGAAGAGATTTAAATTCATTTTACATAAAGAACAGTCAAAAGAACAAAAAATTTTTGATCTGGAAAAGTGAGGACTCTACAGAACTACATTAGTTGTCTTCAATATTTGAAGATCTGTCAGTTGAAAGACAGGCTCCATTTTTTCTTTATTCCTATAGAGTTAGTCTAGGACTAACAAATCAGATTCATGAAGCCAGTTTGGGAAAACATAAGTTGGAATTTCCCAATGGTTGTCTGAAGGTGTACTGAGATCTCTGAGTGGTGGTGTGCTGACCAGCACTGGAGGATTTCAAGCAAATGGCAGTTAATCACTTAACTGGATACAAATGTAGAAATGTTTAGCTGATTTTAAGTGTTTATTTCTCTATTTGCAGTGTTAAGTTTTATAGAAATAGCAACATATTTAGGGGGCAGAAGTTAGCATGTGCTTTTTAAAAAGTAATTTTGTTGGACAACTTCAATATAAAACCAGATTAAAATAGAAACAACCAAACAAGAACAAAATAACATCATCACTTGCAAGTAAAGCAGACAGGCAGTTGTTGGTAAGGAGAGAACTAACAGGATTTATATACTGTTCCTTGCTCTGTTCTAAACACTTTCCAAATAATAACTGTTTAGTTTTTTGATAAAGATCTCTGGTGTATATTCCCAACATTCTTTAAAGGAGCTAAATACTAAATGTTTTCATCTTCTCCTCCACTGTGAGTGAGTCTTGGCAAGTGAAAAAGCCAAGGGACCTTCACTCTATAGAAGGTGAATGTTCTTGGCTGTGATGGAAGTAACTCTGCAGTAACAGGGAGCCCAATCTTTTTCACATTGAAAAGGCTTTTCAGGAGAAGCTGCCAAATCTCAAGTTCCACGTGGTCACTGTAGGAAACACCTAGGACCCTTTGTGAAAGACAAGCCTGGCCTCCACGAAGCACCCTCAAAGGATAAGTCTTTCATTCTACCCTCTTCATTCCCCAAACCCTGAATTTCCAATTTTTTTTGTGGATCTATTGTACAATTACCATATGTCTAAAAGCATCTTGAAGACCTCTCTCTGTGTTTTATACCCTTGCCAGCATCAGCAAACACATCACTAGAAGCTTGTTATAAATGCAGGTGTTTGGGCTGCAACCAGGACTACTAAGCCAGAATGTGCATTTTAGTAAGATTTCCAAGTGATTTGTATACATGTTAAAATTTTGAGAAGCACTCTGCATTCCATAGGATTATACATTTCATAGGATTTATTTTTGTCAGGCAGTTGTGTGGTACTTTCTCATTTTTTCTAATATGCTTCAAGATGTATTCCTTAGTTTGAGTACACTGAGATTTCTGGAACTATTGCCTAGTCTTGAAACTTCAATTAATTCTTCAATTTCAATCTTCATAACCCAGTTGGCTACCAATTATAGAACTTTAATTTCTACCAGCTTTTATCCAGGTCCAATTACACTTATTCTTGAATGGGTTTGGGAAAACTAAATTAAAATAGGAAGGTTTAATTTTCACAATGTTTAGCTCACAATAATGACATGATTTTGTTCTTCAAAGAAATGGTATGCTGGGTGGTAGGCAGGTAGGGGCAGGCACTTAATCGTGGAAAGTAATATGAATACAAATTCTAGAGTTAGAAGACAAGGTTGGGGATTTGATTGTAGGGAGAGGAAATAAACCCTGTAATTAGAGTACAATATGGGATTGGAGACTGCAGAATAATATGCTTTAATGCTGGGTCCTTGGGAAGGAACTTCTAAAGACGAATCCCATGGACCCAAGCAGGTGCACATAGTGAGGCAGAGATAGGAGATAAGTCATGTCCCTGTAAAGAGGTCTGTGGTCACTGTACAAAGTGTGGGGCCATGCTTTCCATTTCATTTCTAATATCCTTCTTGGTGGTACTCAACATTTTGTGGGTCTTGGCATATAAGCAAAACTTTTTTTTTTTTATCTCTCTCTCTTTTTCTCTCTCTTTCTTCCTGCCCCATGTCACTTCTGAAGTAAGTGACAATGAATATTTTTTCAGTATACACTCAGTTAAGACCAACATACAGCACACACATTTGGGGAAGATTGTCATTATCATCACTCACAGATCTGAACTGACATCCTAGATTGCAAGAATTGCCTGCCACTTTCTATGAGTCACATGCAATGATTCTCATTGGAGAAGATGGTGCTAAATTAAGAACACAATCAATATAATTTAAAAAACAAATCTAACTTCCTGAAATGCATCCTTAAAATACTTCATTTTGGAGTACTGTTTACCATACAACAAGTTCTCATTCACTTGAAAATAAAATAGGAAGTGAGGACAAAGTGCAGTTCCTGGGTTCTATCCAGGAACCCAGTAGTTAGAATTCAGATGGATTTCCAGAGTTCAGGGTGAAACAGCTGACTGAGCTTGCAGTTTACATGCAAGCTAGAGGCTGTGGTTACAACCAAGAGCCATGAAAGCGTGGGTATGCTGCACATTTTAATTAACACACATTTTTTAGCGCAACTGCGGGTACATACTATTTTAGGGAAATAGTGTATGATTGAGTGCAATTTCTTGCAAGGAAGAAAATACGAGTCAGAGTGCAGTGTCAAGCTGGTGCTGGAGGAAGAGTGCATCAGGTGAATCCTCATCCTTGTGGATATGGGATGAGCAGTTAGGGCAATAAATGGCAGTTTGGTGCTCCTGGCATATGACTGTGAATGAATAATGTGATAAGTAGAGATGATTTGATGTGGATGCTTTTATGCTATGGATAATAGTTTACTCGTCCAGTATGTTTTGAGTCTTTCATTTCTTTTAAGTTTGAACCCCGGTTTCTAAGATTTAAGTGTGCTGAAAAAAAGCAAGTTAATAACGCTGCTAGAGTACCATTACTGCCTTTTGTTTCTCAAATTTGTAGGATGTAAGTGGGCAAGTTGAATTCTTATTGCATGGCTGCTATGTGCTAGACTGTGATAGTTATTTGCCCATGTTATTTTATTAAATTCTCAAAATCATGAAGGTAGGGATTAACATTTTCTTTTTACAGGTAACAAAAATTTTCAAGGGAATGAATAAGGTTTCAAGAACACATAGCAAGTGAAGATGAAATATAAATCCAGATTGCTTGGCTTAACATTTTTTGCCTTTCCCTTATTATTGTATGCATTTGTTTAATCGTATCATCCCTTTAGATGCAACCAGCAAACAACATTATTTGATTGAAATCTACAAATCTATGTATCTGTCTATCTATATTTATCTATCCTGTTTACCTCTTAGATGATAGGACCTACAATCTTATTTTTTGGCTTTTAATTTTTAATTAACATGCATTAATCATACATGGTAATGATGTTTGGAGTGATATTTCCTCAAACCATACAGTGATGAAATCATGCACTGATCAAATCATGGTAATTAACATTTTCTTCTCATTGTTTCTTTATGTTTGGAAACTTTGATCTCCTCTCCTCTAGATCTTCATAAAATATATAATAGGTTATTTGGTACTGAAGTCATCTCACTGTTGTGGAATACAAGAACCCATTCCTTCTGTTTTCCTGTGTTTGGAACCCATTGTCTAAACTCTGTTTCCCACATCTCACCCTTCTCAGCCTCTAGCAATAACTGTTCTATCTCAGGTTGGCTTTCTTAAGCTTCCACATATGAGAGAGAGTTACACACCTTTGCTTTGTGTCTGGCCATTCCACTCAGCGTGGTGGTCTCTAATTCTAAATGGCCTGCTGTAAATGATGGAATTTCATTCTTCCCTATGGCTGACCAGTACTCCACTTTGTACACACCCCACATCTTCCCATCCATTCACCTGCTGATGAGGACACATGATCTTTAGTTATCCTAGATTATGCTGTGTCTGTTCTTATCTTCACTTCTAATAGTAAGTGAATAGTCTTGATCCTTTTGTATCTGTTTCCTATTGGTAAAATTAGAGGACTGAGACCATCGGTTTTCTACTATTTTTTCAAGCACTATTCTGTGTCCACATAAGAACTTCCACTTGAAATCCTGTTTTTGTACAAATAAAATAGAGACTAAATAAATGAAATAGAAACTTGAGTAGTAGCAGTGGAAACCTTTAGCCGAGTGCATGGCTTAGGAGGGGTCAGCTCAAGCTTCTAATGCAATTCCAGTATTATGTCCTTCATCATCAATGAGTGGGAATTAGGAAAGTTCAATTAGTAATAGCTACTGCTGAGACAATATTGCATTATGATAAGTAAAGTAGAAACAGCATGGATTTTGGAATAATAGAGATCTGAATTTGAATACTGGTTTGACTTTTTGCTAGTTATTAACCTGAGCATAATTCTGAGTCTGTTTCTCCCTTTGTAAATTCAGAATAATTATGAGGCTCATTTGAGTATCAAATGATACAATGGAAACTAACCAGCTAGCATGTGACATGATACATAGCAGATATTCAATAAATGCTAATTTCTCCTCTTCTCTTTTACATGTGTGATGCTGGCACAAGTTTTGCAAAATACAGATGTGAGCGATATTGGTGAAAAGTTACCCAGATGATATTATTGAACCGTCAATTATATCAAGATTAGAACTGTAGGAGAGTCTTGACAGACACAATTCCCATTTCCTAGATCTAAAGAACATATTATCCCTTTGCTTGTTCTTCATTTTCTAAAAGTCTTTTGCATTTCTGAGGTAGGTTCAATGTGTGTGGACATGAAGGCCTGGCCACACACCATGGATATTTGGTTATACTTCTCCTACCATCTCTCATGAGGAAACCTCAATCTGAGCTATTGCCAGGTGCTGAAGTTTCCGCATTCCTTCCAGCAGCTACTATTTTTGCACAGTGTCTGGTGGTGTTTTAACACCTGGTTCAAAATTTACCTGTGAAGGCTTTACTTTACTCTCTGACCTTCCTTGAGAATGGAGCTGTCCAGATAATGACACCTTGGGGGTTACTCTTAAGCATCCCTAGAGCTGACCACTCAGTACTCACCCTCCTTTCCAGAAGCATCCTTCTAGGTAGTAAGACTCTGGGATGAGGCCTGTTGATTTCTTCCCCTAGACTCTTGAACCTGTATGCACATGATGAATTGATTAAGAGAAGAACATCCCTTTGTGGTAAATGAAAAAAAGGAGAATGAAGTGTTTTGTTTTCCTTCACTATACTCTTCTTGTCAATTAAGAAAAGAAAGAAAATAAAACAAGGTTCTGGATTTTGTTACTTTTCTTTAACTCCAATGCAAAGTCACGCTGATATAGCATCTATCAATAAATACTGTTTCAGAGCCATTATTTCATTCCAGTAACCCTAGGTATCAGATCAGCATGTGGCTTATTATTATACACATTGATAGGTGGAAGATGGAATACTAGAAGGGTTATTTAATGTGCCAGGGTATTTCGAATCTATGGAATAAAAAGGGGAATAATTAGACAAAATAAAACATGATTTATACAAAGAAATAAATACAACCCTTTAACAACCAGATGTTATGGTTGGACTATTATCATTAATCCATTTTACAGATGAGAAAAATGTGGCCAATGATCAGTCTTGATTTGCTCAGTTATATTAAATACTTTGTAAATGATAGAATATGTCTGTACCTTGTTTAAGTAAAATATTTTGCTGTAGGTTGTATGTTGTGAAGTTTAGGAACACGGAGTGGCATCAGATAAGCTTCTTTTTGAATTCTTACACCACTATGGTCTTAACTATTGAGGTTCTGATCCTCATGGACAAACACTCTATGTGTTCCTGGTCACTCTGTGCTTCAGTTTCCTAATTTTAGACACAAAGAGGAATAATTTTTAATCAGCAGTATTTTAAGAACAGGTCAGTACCTTGCTGAGAGTTTGGTAAAATCTCAAAGCTGGCTTAAGATTAGAAAGTGTGTTGTCAATGTTTACAACTGCAGAAACGTACTCACACAATTTTAGTCTGTCTGTATTTTTGGCTGGGCCTCTGGGAGTTGAGGAGAGAGAGGAACTGGCTTGAAGCAAACCGCCCTGTACATACATAGGCCTGGCTTGCTGGCCAGGTCTGCGTCCCATGTAATTACAATGACATTTCAATATGCTCTTGTGTCTCAAGTGGCCTTGCTTGCATCACATTTGCATTTGAAAGTTGTAGCTCCAGAACCACAAATGCTGAAGGTCTCCAGGTAACTTGATGCCATGCAGTGCAAAGAACTTGCTTTCAAAATGCTGCCAGGAAGATTCACTTTCTATAGTACCTTTTTATAGGAATTCCCATGGAAGAGAATTCTCAGGAGAAGAACTTGGCCTCTTGGCTTGAAAAGCATCTGGTTCTTTGAGTTGTCAAAGAGTAAATAGTCCATAACAATTGTGAGAAAGAGGAAAATGAGAAAATTGAAGGTATGTAAAATCAGGAGAAAGTAAAATTGCAGACAGCTTTGTTTATCTTTCAAAACATCCTGCTGGTTCATAAAATAGAGCTTCTTTAAATTAATCAAAAGTGAAAAACCAGTGGAGTCCCAGAGGAACCATGTTGATGTAATTAATTCTCATTACTCAGAGGCTGCTGACTGTATTTTCTAGGGCCTTACCCACTGCTCTTAGACCCAGTCACCTGCCTTTTGGTCAGTTCCCCTGCCCAGTGCTGTCTTCTGTGCCATGTGGGCCCAGAAGTCAAAAAGGGACCCTGGAAGGCAACTTACTGTAAGCTAGTGTTATTCTTAGCATGTGGTAATCTCTTTGGAAAAGTGTACTTTAAGAAGGAAATCTGCAGCTTATTAGAAGCTCTAGGTGAACAGGGTTTTAGAGTTGCTGTGAACTTTGTTAATTCCTTCTCTTCTCCATCTCTGTGTAGGTAGATGGTGAAACATCACAATTCCCAGACTGAGGTTTTCCTTTGACTTCAGAGGTTCTTTGCATTTCTAGGATAAGCCAAAAGTTAGGTTTGGGATTCTGTAGAAATTCAGTCGTGATGGAGATAGAAGAGATCTCCACTTATTCTAGTCAGAAGAAATGTCTGCCTCTTGTGAACTCAAAAAGCAGCAGCAGATAGGGCACATGGCCTTGGGCTGTCTTGCTCTCAGTGCAGTACCATCTACCCCACAGACTGCAGTCTCCATGAGGGCATCTCTCTACTAGGTTTGTCATTTCTACAACAGTCTGATAAAATTGTAATGTGAATCATATCTCTAATTTTAATATTTTTAGTAACCATGCTAATAAAAATGTCAGAAACCACAAAACAGATGAAATCAATCATCTCGTCTTCTATATCTGGAGTGTATTTTCCATTAATGGTGGGTACATTTTGGTTCTCATTAGTCAGATGTCAAGTGCTCACTAGCCACAGTGGCTGGTGGCTCTCACACTGGGCCACCCAGTCCCAGTACACATCAGCATGGGGGAACTACAAAGTGCAGCTATCAAAGGACAGTGTGTGGGTTTGAATCCCAGCTCCACTGTTCCTCTTGGCCTCAACTTCTTCTGAGGTCCAACATTACAAATGAAATAGTATTACTAATGAGAACAATTCTTAGCCTCCTGTGTGTATTTAAAAGGTGTTTGTTAAGAAGATGAAAATATATTTTAATAAGGAATTGTTTGAATGTTGAATGGGATAATATACCTAAAGCCTTTAGCACAGAATGTGGCACATGGTATCTGTTCAATAATAATTAGTTATAACTACCATTAGGATAGTATCTCAAAACTAAAACATATTCAATAAAAAATCTTCTCCTTGGGTCTGTTAGCCAAAGCCTTTGACATTCTTCTTACATATCACATAGCGGACCTTTGTCCTTCATCTCCTGGCCCGCACAAATCCTCTTTTCCTCTGTTCTCTTACAGAACTGGATTCATCCCTCTTAAAATTCTTTATCACATTAAAATTTAAGTATCTTCGTGTTTTCATTTTCCTATGGATTATAGGCCCCATACGCAGGGACCTTGGCACATTTATCTAGGTATCCCTCAGTACATATCACCCATAAACTGGCATACAGAGAGTGCTCCATACATTTTAAGTATATAATGTAAAATGTGAGTAAATCCATTTTTTTTTCAACTTGAGAGGTTGTTTTGCAGAATAAGGCTAGTAAGAGTATTCTTTGGGTTTGAGCAGAATAGGAAAACATTCCTAGAAATAAGTATAATTTCAACTTGTGTTGCCTATCAAATACTGATTGAGGTGATGGAACTTTCCTGATTTTGAAACTGATAATTGCCTTCATTAGGAAAGTGGTGAGCCCTGAGGAGAGGGTAAAATGGCTATATGTGCTAGGCAATAAAAATTTGTTGAGTCACTGATACTAATAAAACTGACAGAGCTAAACTGAAGATAATATATTTTTGTTCATTGTGGAGTACAGCTGGGTAAGGCACCAAACAATTAATGAAGGGTATATCATTACCCAGATTTAAATTTTGTAGATGGATTCTAAGTCTGCAGCTGCCAATCACAGGATGGTTCCAGTATTGGCCAGAGGTGAGCTATCATAACACAAGTATCCTTTTCCACCTGGAGTTTGGCTATTAAACTTCTCCCTTGCCCTCTTTTTGAGCCTAAAATAATTCTTTAACTTCATTTTTTTAAAATTTATTTTATTTCTTTTTATTTACTTATTGATTCATTGAACACAAATGGAGTACAGCTATTGTTTCTCTGGTTGTACACAAAGTAGAGTCATACCATCTGTGCGTTCATACATGTACACAGGGCAATGGTATCTGTCACACATTCTGTTATTATTCTTACCCCCCCCCACCCTGATTGCACCCCTCCCTTCCCTCTATGCTATCTATCCTTCCTCCATTCTTGCCACCCTTCCCCCCGCATTATGCATCATCATTCATTTATCAGAGAGACCATTCAGCCTTTGGATTTTGGGGATTGGCTGATCTCACTTAGCATAACAGTCTCCAACATCATCCATTTACCTACAAATGCCATAATTTTATTCTTCTTTATGGCTGAATAATATTCCATTGTGTATATATAGCACAGTTTCTTTATTCATTCATCTATTGAAGGGCATCTAGGTTGATTCCACAATCTAGCTATTGTGAATTGAGCAGCTATGAACATTGATGTGGCTGCCTCACTGTAGTAATCTGATTTTAAGTCCTTTGGGTATAGGCCAAGGAGTGGG